>LR738713.1:353012522-353029235 GCA_902687465.1 Secale cereale
AGAGTATCATTAGGTCGTCGGAGCATCACCGGTGCTACGATGAGCATCGTCAGGGCCGCTAGAACGTCGTTGTTTCTACAATGGAGCACGTCGATGCTACGATGGAGCATCGTTGGGCCGCTGGAGTATCGTCGGGTCGTCGGAGCATCACCGGTGCTACGATGAGCATCGCGAGGGCCGCCAGGACATCGGTGTAGCTACAATGGAGCACGTCGGTGCTGCGATGGAGCACTGTCGGATCGCCAGAGTATTATCGGGTCGTCGGAGCATCACTGGTGCTACGATGAGCATCGTCAGGGCCGTCGGAACATCATTGTTGAGCACGTCGATGCTGCGATGGAGCATCGTCGGGTTGCCGGAGTATCGTCGGGGTTGCAATGGAGCACGTTGGTTCCTCACGAGGTGGTCGCAACATCATTGCCGCAAACCCTGAGCTCGTTGGCGCTGCAGCCATGGCTGGTGCATGACAAGCTCGCCGGTATTTTGTTGTGAACTGACCAGCGACATGGCTGCTGCAACCTAAGGATATCACTGTGCAAGAATAGCTGGTGGCTGAAGACGCTACGTGCAGACATGGGCGTGTTCGTTTGGAAGGAGGTCGGAGACATGGACATGTTGGTTTTGAAGTGATGGCATGATCTGGCGGGATCAAGTGGCTTAAATCAGGTTATACGGGTGCAAATCAACGGCTGGCAAGCCGGTTGATCTTTTCCAAAGATCATCCGGCTTACGCCTAGCAGCGGCCAGAAAAAAAGGAGGGAGGCGTAGGGAGGATGACAGGTTGGCTCTAGGCTAGTGAGTATGACATGCGGGGTTTGGCTGACAGTGGCATATTTATTAGAACAAAACAAATGGTGGTTTCTGGAAGCACGACATGTCTACCAATCGGGCCGGTGCGTGACAAGCTCGCCGGTATTTTGTTGTGAACTGACCAGCGACATGGCTGCTGCAACCTAAGGATGTCACTGTGCAAGAATAGCTGGTGGCTGAAGACGCGACATGCAGACATGGGCGTGTTCGTTTGGAAGGAGGTCGGAGACATGGGCATGTTGGTTTTGAAGTGATGGCATGATCTGACGGGATCAAGTGGCTTAAATCAGGTTATACGGGTGCAAATCAACGGCTGGCAAGCCGGTTGATCTTTTCCAAAGATCATCCGGCTTACGCCTAGCAGCGGCCAGAAAAAAGGAGGGAGGCGTAATGAAGATGACAGGTTGACTCTAGGCTAGTGAGTATGGCATGTGGGGTTCGGCTGACAGTGGCATATTTATTAGAACAAAACAAATGGTGGTTTCTGGAGGCACGACATGTCTACCAGTCGGTCTAGGAAAGGGGTTCTGGTTTGGATGGGGCTCGGCTCTACATGACTTGTTTGCTTGACGTGACCTGGACCAAAACAAAGCAAATAGTAACATAAAAAAGGAGGGGTTTTATCCGTGCCCGTAGGGGGTCGAACCCAGGCCGCGTTCATTACAGAGAGGGCGCAAACCAGCTGGCCCACACCAGGGTTTTGGTTCAAGAGGGGCTCTGGTCTTGGTGACGTAATACACACGCGGACGAAGTTCTTCTCCTCTGCGACAGAGAAGAGGCCGACGGCGCTGGCCATCAACGGCGGCGATGGCGAGGCACTAGAGGCGGCGGCGGCGTGCGGGATTAAGAGAAGGGTGCTGCTATGGGGCGCTGGCCTGCATGCACGTACGCTGTTGGTGTGAGAGGGCAGGAGCTCGCCGAGCCTGCGACCATGCCGACGATGGCGCCGAAGAGGCAGCGAGCGACACGGACGCGGGAGAGCTGCGGCGGGAGACACGGTGATGCGGGGCATGCGAGCTGCGCGAGTGTGGCAAAGGGGATCCAGAGCGGGGACACGTGGGCATGCTATGCAGCAACAACAACTACAGAAAAATACAGGCTTCGCCAGGGCACCAAGAACACGATGAAGGCACGACTCTAGTAACGCCTATGGTGATCGAATCGCGACGAAAAAGAGCAGGGTTGTAGTTGGATATACCTAGTATACCTAAGACATGAAGAAGAGGATGGGGACGAAGTAGAACGACGGCAACGAGGCGAGGAACTCCGGAGCGTTTGCTGTCCGCGAAGAAGAGGAAGAAGACGGTCGGGGTAGTCGACCCAGAGGCCGTAGAGGTGCGTGTGTGATGGTAGAGGACGCAGAGGAACTTGGCGGTCTTCTCCATGATGGCCGAGGTGGTCGGAGGCACGGCGAGGGACCTAGCCCGAGCTCGAGCTGAAGCTCTCTTGGGTCATGGCGAGCAGGGCAACGGCGTGTGCATAGAGGCTTACCTAGGCGGTGGCGAGGGAATCGGAGGAAGGGGATCGGTCGAGGAGGAACCCTGGGGCACCGGGGACATGATATATAGGGGCTAGGGACGCCGGACGGCCTTCAAATCACGCCCATTTCTGACGTGGACATGTTGGATGCACTGCCGTACAGCAGGACGAAGCTCCTGTACGCGTGAGATGACTGGGTTGCGGTGCGGGTGGATGGTTGGGCCGTGTGCGAGAGAAAGGCCCAAGTGGCTATGCTGGGAAGGCCCTTTTCGTTTTCGTCTTAATTATGTACATTTAAATTCACAGTTGTAGAAAGGAAAAAGGCCAGGGAGGTAGGAGATGTATATCAGAAGTATGAAAATATCCTCATGACACTGGATTTATGCCCTACTTGAATAAATTGCTTTGGGCATTTTTAGAGATAGAAAAATAAAACAAGTTTGAATATAATTCAAACTTGGGTCATTTTTGAACCTAACCAAATTAGCTTCAGATAGAGTGAAATTTGCCATAGTGGTTTAATACATGGTGCCAGATTTGTTGGGGGAAGAGGAACATTAATAGATAAGGGAAAGTGGCACTTGCAAAAGAAAGGAAGAGAGGGAAGGAGAGGTGTGATGCATAGAAGTGTTGCAAGATCACACATATGGTTCAAGCTACAACATACATGCAAGAAAAACACATGCACATGGTGATGATGAAAAATGCAAGATGACAAGGTAAGGATGCAACATGATGTAAAATGATGCAAAAGGCATGACAAGGCAATAAAGATGGCAATGCATGAATGAAAGGAAAAACCCCCCAAGGAAAGGATGAGGAACAAGTTGAATATATTGCCATATATGGAAGTCTTTACATCTGGGGCATTACAACACTCCTCCACTATGAAAAGATCTCGTCTCGAGATCTAGGACTGAAAGAACTTCGAATATCAAGAACGGAGGTGATCCTCGTGTTCCCATGTAGCTTCTCGATCGGTATGGTGTGACCACTTTACTTTCAGGAATTTGATTGACTTATTACGAGTCTTGCGCTCGGTCTCTTCAAGGATAGCAACGGGGTGCTCATGATAAGACAAGTCGGCTTGAAAATCAATTTCTTCGAAGGCGATGGTGCGCTGAGGCATCTTGAAGCACTTGTGGAGTTGTGACACGTGGAAAACGTCGTGCACATTGGAGAAGTTTGGAGGAACTTCGAGTTGGTAGGCGAGGTTGCCTCTTTTCCCAACAATCTTGAAAGGGCCCACATATCTTGGAGCTAGCTTGCCCTTGATACCGAACCTCTTAGTGCCCTTCGTAGGAGAAACACGAAGATACACATGGTCTCCAATGTCGAAAGCCAAGTCACGATGCTTGCCATCATAGTAGTTCTTTTGGCATGATTGCGCGGCCTTGAGATTCTCACGTTTGACTTTTCACATTTCTTCGGCCTCTGAGATCATATCATTGCTAAGGAGTTGACGTTCGCCAGTCTCGGACCATTTGAGAGGGGTACGACACTTTCTGCCATAGAGAATTTCAAATGGTGCTTTGCCTGAACTTGCTTGGAAGCTGTTGTTGTAGGAGAACTCGACAAATGGGAGACACTCTTCCCATTTCATACCGAAGGAGATTACACATGCCCTGAGCATGTCTTCGAGTATTTGGTTCACCCACTCGACTTGACCACTTGTCTGAGGATGGAAAGTTGTGCTGAAGTGAATCTTGGTGCCCATAGATGACTTGAAAGAATCCCAGAATTTGGAAGTGAACAAGCTTCCACGATCCGAGGAGATTACTTGAGGGATACCATGCAAAGAGACAATTCTGGAGGTGTACAACTCTGCCAGTTGGGTTGCATTGATGGATTCCTTGACTGGAAGAAAATGAGCCACTTTTGTGAGCTTATCAATCACCACAAAGATAGCATCGTTTCCTTGCTTGGACTTGGGGAAGCCGATGACAAAATCCATCTCAATGTGATCAAATTTCCACTCAGGAATAGGCAAAGGTTGGAGAAGTCCGGCTGGACGTTGATGTTCTGCTTTGACTCTACGGCAGACATCACACTCGTTCACGAATTGAGCAATTTATCTTTTCATGCGAGTCTACCAATAGGATTGCTTGAGGTCATGATACATCTTTGAACTGCCTGGATGTATCGAGAGAAGGTAATCATGAGCCTCGTTCATTATGAGCTTCAGTAGGTCACCTTTTGGAACCACAATCTGGTCCTCAAAGAATAAGGTGTCCTTGTCATTGATGCGGTAGCACTTGTACTTTGGAGTACCTTTGGCAATACCATGCTTCACTTTCTTTACCATAGCATCAAGAAGTTGGGCTTCATGGATTTGATCTTCCATGGTAGGAGCGACTTGAAGGTTGGCAAGAAATCCTTGCGGGACAACTTGAAGGTTGAGTTTCCGGAATGCTTCACAGAGATCCGGTTGGAACGGTTTGAGGATGAGACTGTTGCAATAAGCCTTTCTTCTCAAGGCATCTGCAATCACGTTGGCCTTGCCAAGAGTGTACTCAATGCTTGGGTTGTACTCTTGAATCATTTCGACCCAATGAGTCTGACGGAGGTTGAGGTTTGATTGTGTGAAGATATACTTCAAACTCTTGTGATCGGTGAAGATGGCAACCTGTCTGCCCAACAAGAGGTTTCTCCACGTGATCAAGGCGTGGAACTGCCGCCAACTCAAGATCGTGAGTAGGGTCGTTCTTCTCGTTTGGCTTGAGCTGCCGAGAAGTGTATGCCACTATCTTCTTCTCTTGCATAAGGACACCACCTAGACCTTGCAAAGAGGCATCACAAAACACTTGGTATGGTTTGGATTCGTCAGGAGGAGTTAAGACCGGAGCGGAAACAAGCTTCTCTTTGAGTGTATTGAATACCACGTCACACTCAGGAGTCCTAGAATACTTGACATTCTTTTGCAACAGGTTGGACAGAGGCTTGGCAATCTTGGAGAAGTTCTCGACGAACCTTCTGCAATAGCTTGCAAGGCCGAGGAAGCTTCGGAGTTGCTTGATGTTTTGAGGAGGTTCCCACTTAACAATAGCTTCAACCTTCTTGGGGTTAACTGAAATGCCCTTAGCAGAGATAATGTCGCCCAGATAGAGAACTTCATCAAGCCAGAATCTGCACTTTGAGAATTTCGCATAAAAGCGGTGCTCTCTGAGCCTATCAAGAACCAAACAGAGGTGCTTGGCATGGTCTTCTTTAGTCTTGGAGAATACCAAGATATCGTCGAGGTAGATGAGAACGAATTCATTGGTGTAGGGGTTGAATATGAAGTGCATTATTCGAGAGAAGGTGGGAGGTGCATTTGCAAGCCCGAAGGACATGACTGTGTACTCGTAGGAGTCGAAACTTGTCCTGAATGCGGTCTTGGGAATATCGTGCTCACGGATACGAATCTGATGGTAGCCCATTCGGAGATCAAGCTTCGAGAAAACCTTGGCTCCTTTGAGCTGCTCGAACAGTTCATTGATGTTTGGAAGAGGGTATTTGCTCTTAATTGTCTTCTTGTTCAATGGCCCGTAATCAACGCAAAGCCGCTCCATGCCATCCTTCTTCTTGACAAAAATAACACCGCAGCCCCAAGGAGAAGAACTTGGTCTGATCAGACCTAAGCGTTCCTGCTTGTCGAGTTTCTTCTTCAATTCCTTCAACTCTTTAGGAGAAAGTTTGTACGGACGCCGATAGGCTGGTGTCACACCCTGCATTTTGTAACATGTTATTTGTAACTTTGAAGCATGAAAATTTGGACCAGCAATTTTTTTTAGCATCATTTGGCTTTTATTTGGAATTGAGTTTTCTTCATTTGCTTTTTCATGTGCTCATTAAAGTCAACTATGATCTCTTGTAGATCTCATCTCCATACTCTAAGCTTCTGCCCAATGATCATGCCAAGTGTTATATAACAGTATAGTAATTTCTTACAAAATTAATTTGGCCAAAAAGCATTTTATAAATTTAGTTTTCCAAAAACCCCTGAATTGAGATTTGCACTGCAAGTACTTGATTTAGGGTGTGAAAATTATTTCAAAAGGTTTATTTGAGACCTAGTAGTTATAGGACTCCCAGAAACCACAAAGGTATAATTTTAAAAGTTATTTTCCTATTTTATTTAAAAGCTTTTTCTTAAGGCCAGAAATGGTCTTTAATAGGGGAAAATTATTTAACTATTTCAAAAATATTTGCCAAAATTCAGAGAGACTCATAGGACATATATTGTCCATATATAGGAGTTTCAACACTTGGTCATGTTCAAAATAATGGGCTAAACCCTCTAAAACCCTTTCTGGATATTTCAAGCTTTTGAAATGTTTACAAAGGAAATTTTCTCCAAAAATTCCAGGGAAATTCTATCATGTCATATATGACATATTTGATGATCTTGCCAAGTCCCATGCCTTGGGAAGCAAGAAAACCTCCTCAAACCCCTTCCTAACCATTCTGTCCATATTTGAAGTTTGAGAAACTTTACATTGCCAAACTTGTCCAAATGCTCTCAAACTTGGTGCACATGCTAGAATGGCCTAATAAGGCACCTAGACAAAATGGCACAAGAATTTGAATAGAGCAACTTGATTAGATCACCTCAAAACCCTTTCTGTTCAAATGCAAATTTGAACAACTTTACATTACCAACTTTTTATCTGGAGCTTCAAACTTTGTGGGCATGATCAATACCCCAAATGATGATGCTACACCAAGTGGTGCATCAAGGGGAGATGATTAGCTTGACTCAATCAAGATGAAACTGTTTCTGTTGATTTCTAGGGTTCACCAAAGTTACATTGGCTAGTTTCTTCAAATGAGCCCAAATTTGGTGAAGCACCCTATTTTCTCATGTCTTTCAACCCTGTCAAGTGCCATGTCAAGTGGACTTCATTTACTTGATCAAACACTGATCAAACACCTTCTGCAGAAATGCTAAAACCTCCATCTTGATCACTTTTTCTTTTCTCAATGGCCTCAACTTCTTACCACGGGCTCAATGAGTTACCGGCTACCTCCAGTAACTCCCCCAGCACCTCAGCTCCATGATTGGAGGGTGAAACCCCAGCTTTACCTTGCTGTACAGTCAACTTTCACCATTTCACCAGCCCTCTCCCTCTCTCTCTGCAACCCCAGGGCATCCAAGGCCTCAGGGCATTTCTTTACTCCTCCTACAACGCACTAGACACTGTTAGACACGCTGGGACGGACCAAACCGGCGAGAGCATGCTGATGCCAGCAATACGCACGCTCTAGAGCGCGCGAACAGTGCCCTCCGCACGCTGGCTCCGGCCAATCAACCTCCCCCGACAACCTCGAGCCTCCCCCTCGCGCCAGTCGAGGCGCCTCGACGTCCGCAACCTCCCCGGCGCTGTCCCCCCTCCTCCTGCGCCCTCCAGTGAACGTCGCCGCACGCGCACCGGCCGCCCGCTTCGGCCATTCCTCTGCTTCACACGCGCGCGCTCCTCTGCCACTCCCCCGCTCCTCCTCTCACCTCTACTGGACGTGGAGCTCGTCCAGGAACTCCACGGACTCACTCCGCTAGCCTCCCGTGTGCTGTAGCCTCGAGACTAAGCTCGCCGGCGCACTGGACCGCGGGTCTCCGTCGAACCCCTATAAATAGGCCTCCCCGAGCTTCTCCAACACCACCACAAGCCTCACACCTCTCCTCTGAGACCCCCTGCACCCTCAGTTCGACCCCAGGACGCCCCAGTGCTCGGGATCAACCAGAGCTCCGCCGCGTCGGGCCGTCGGCGATCTCGAGGTACAGGCCTCCCCTGCCTCTCCTTCCACTCATTTCGGAACCGCCGCACCTCACTGACCCTTTCCCCCTCATTTCCCCTCTCTGTGGCAGTCGGAAACAACCCCGACCACCGTCCTCTGCCGAGCTTCCGCCGTCCCACCTCGTCGCCGGCGAACCAGACTTCCCCTCCGTGCCGCACTACCACCACTACAACCGCGACACGACGCTGAGTCCGTCCCTGGCCTCCGTTGCCGTCGCC
Organism: Secale cereale; assembly: GCA_902687465.1. Taxonomy (NCBI): domain Eukaryota; kingdom Viridiplantae; phylum Streptophyta; class Magnoliopsida; order Poales; family Poaceae; genus Secale; species Secale cereale. The sequence continues at coordinate 353,020,805 of LR738713.1, forward strand.
GTGGCCGGAATCGTCGCCGGTGAGCTCGCCGCCGCCGTGGCCGAGGGGTTAGAGATGACAGGCGGGCCCCGCCTGTCATCCCCCCACCTCTCTCCCCCTCCTCTGTGCCGCTGACCCACGGGCCCCGCCCGTCAGGTTTGAAAACCTGACGTGCGCGCGCGCTGGCTCCGTGCGGCTGGGCCAGTCCGCCTGGGCCGTGCACTGTGGCCTCTTCTGGCCCAGTGCACATGACCCTTTTTTATTTTCTTTTCTGTTGATGATTTAAACATTTATAAAGAAAAGAATACTGATCCAAATTAAATATTTCCAACTCCTAAAATCTTGTAATATTCCAACCTATTTAGTGGTACTACTTTCATTCAAATCCATGAAACTTTTCTGTACTGTTCAAATTTAAATTCAAATTTGAGCGGTATAACTCCTGTTCAAAAATTAATATGTCCCATTCTGTATCTCCAAAACTCCAACTAAGATTTTTCCCCATCTTAGAAATCCCTCTAGTATTTTACAAAAATGAGTTGACATTTTTCTGAGCACTTTGATTTTTCTGCTTCATTTGTATTCTTATTTTCCCGTGGTTATTATGCGACGTATAGATCCCGTATTTGACGAAGTTGCTGTGGAAGAAGAAGGAGAAGGACTTGAAGACTTTGAAGACCAAGCCAATCCAGGCAAGCAGCCCTTTGACCATGATACATTTGTTCTCGGAACCCGTATGTTTCTGATGCATGATGATAGGGTTACGATGGTAACCTAGATGAACCACCACATGATGCATGCCTTATTGTTGATCTTGCTATGTGCTAGTTGACATGCAAATAAGTTGGTCATGATGCTTATATGGTGCATGTGTGTTATGAACCCTCGTAGTTGAAATCTTTGCATGAATCCGTCGGGTGCCCCTAATGCCCGAGGATGATGAAGTGATAGGTCATCACTTGAGAAAGAATTGATGTGCCGGTAGATCATGTGCATGGTGGAATGATGGATTAGATTTATGTGTGACTACCGTCCCAACCAAACATGTGCAACCACACTACCCCTTATGGGACGTGGCTTTATTGATTACTTAGGTCGATACTAGCATGGTGCCCGCATTACTAGTGACGGGAAGACTTGAGGTCTTTTCCGGGACGGGGTCGTGCTTGGATAGGCGGCCATGACTGTTTTCACAGGGCACCGGACACACCGTTGGTCCCTTCGGGTACGCGTGAACATTGAATTAGGGCAAGTCCCGTGATCTATTGTTTGTACCCGAGGGCCGTGTGCCAACGAGTGGACTCTATGTTAGTGTCGTCTAAGGAAACGTAATGACCGGGTGCTTACCCCGGGTACTTGAGGTACCGCGGGTCGTGGATGACACGGAAGTTCCCCGGATCTTGTGGGTAAAGTGTACAACCTCTGCAGAGTGTAAAACTATTCGAATAGCCGTGTCCACGGTCATGGACAGTTGGGTGGTGCTACTTAAACTATGTCCAGAATTTTACTTCATCGGTGTTGATATATGTGTGATGAGTCAAGAATGGTGACTTGACTCGATGAGTTGAATCATATTCATGTTGATATCGGTAACCTGTTCTCGAGGTTACGCGAGGTTATTGATGCATAAATTTGATGATAGCATATTGTTCTAGCTTTCTGCTAGATTGTTCATTATTGTTCCATTGCATTGTTACCACATCATGGGTTGCTTGCGAGTACATTCAAAGTACTCATTGGCTTGCCACTGGTTATTTAATTGGTCAGGCATGGAAGAGCAGGGATATGAGGAAGAATTCTTTGGAGACGAACATGCGAACTAGGACGCTATCCCAGTCAGAATGCCTGTAGGGTTAAGGCAGATGGCATGGGTTCTACCCATTTATCGAAGACTTCCGCTACTTGAGTTATTTGCTATTCAGCCCGTGAGGCTCTATCTATGTAAGACTTGGCCATAACGGCCTTAATTCGTGTAAGACTATTTGTATGGATGTAAGACTCTTGTTATTTCAGCTTCTGTGTGTTCAGTGAGCATTGATCTCTGGGATCACTGTACACGTGCATTCGGTGATCTCGACTTCTAAGTCGGGGTCCCCACAGAGCTGGTATCAGAGCCATCTTGACTGTAGGAAGCCTTAGTTAGCATGGGCGTTAGTTAGTTGAGACCCCTTTTCAAAAACCTTCTGAACCTCTCTTCTTTTCTAAACCTGAGATTTCCTCAGCTTATTAACCCCTCCTATTCCACCTTTGTAGATGGCCGCTGTTCCCGAAGAGCACCTGACCACTGGGTTTCCCCTACTTCTCGAGGATAGCCTCCAGGAGTGTCAGTTCCACCGAGCACCCATCCTCACCTACCTTGAGCATTGGGTGAGCGATACTGAGGTGGAGTACCATGTGGAAGTGATCGTGAAGGCAAACGATCCTCCCACAAGTTGGTTCTTCGAGGGACCCCAGATGGCAACTCTACCACTTGCTCTCGAGGCTGCTGCACTCAAGGCACTAACCCGTCTCCGCGAGCTTCTTCCGGAGATGGCAGCCAAGATGGCAACTTGCTTCTTACCTTACCGGAAGGAAGGTGACGAAGAGAGCAGCGCACTAGCCCCTCCACTGAAGGATGGACTCTCGCTTCGGTTCCAGACCTACTTCAGTCTATGTGCCGACAGCCTGGCACAAGACTTGGCCTCGGAATCAACGAAGCTTCGAGAAGAACTTTACAAGACCAAGGCACTTCTTCATCAAGCTCAAGAGAAGGCAAACTGGATCAAGAAGGAAGGAGCACCTTCTGGACAATCCGCTATCGCTTATCGAGGCAGAAGGCCCTCCGAGGATGTGTCTTCCAAGGGTGAAGAACCACCTCGGCGACGCCGGATGACAGCAAGGGAATACCGCAAGGTTTTCCCTGCACCACCGTCGAAGCACCGTCGTATCCAACTCCTCCACTCCCCCACTCCCTCAAGTGACAAGGGAGCCCAGACAGATGAAGACAAGGAGGAAGACCCAGAAGAGCCGGAATACGCGACCGAGCATTCCGCCGCTTAGGCATTATTCGCTACTCGGATATGCCAGTTGTAACCCCTACGGTAGGATAGGTCGTGTAACCCCTATGCGCAGTCGAGTCCTTGTGTGGTTCATATGAAACCATCTAGTGATTGCTTTTGTTGTGTCTGGATGTAAGTCGTAATCTTCCTTCGGGAATGTGTAAACGACTACATCACCCATTTGGATTTTAATGGATGTGTTTTGGCCTCTCGGCCCTTGCATGATATGATTTAGTGTCACACCCACCCCCTTACTAGGCACCCATCTATCTTGCTTTCCCTCTTCTGAGTCATGAGACCTTTTACCGCTCCAACAGGATGCCTATTGTAACTCATACTGGTACCTCTACCCAGCAGCCCGAAGCCGGAGCATCCTCTCAACCAGAGGCAGGCCACGACCAAACCAACGACCAAGCTCCACCACCACCTCCTCCAAGCATGGACATGGCTCAGCTTCTCCAAGCTTTCCGAGAGGAACGCCAAGCCAACACTGCAGCTCTTCAGCTGATTGCTCAAGCTGTCGCCAACAACCGCCAGCCGGCGGGGAATGGCAATGGACGTTCCACGTTGGCATAGTTCAAGAAGCATGCACCGCCAACCTTCATCGAGACTGCTGAACCCCTGGATGCAGATGACTGGGTCCGTTCCATTGAGGAGATTCTGGAACTAGTCGGATGCACCAAAGATCGCGAGAAGGTGGCTTATGCAGCCCACTGCCTCGGGGGAACTGCTAGAGCTTGGTGGGATGGATTCAAGGTCATGCATGCTGAACAAGACATCACTTGGGTTAACTTCAAGGCAGAATTCCGCAAGGCCCACATTCCTTCCGGAGTTATGGCTATCAAAAAGCGTGAGTTCCGAGCCCTGAAGCAAGGAAGTGGCACTGTCAAGGAGTACATGCAGAAGTTCAGTATTCTATCAAGGTATGCCCCTGAAGATGTCAGCACTGATGCTGCCAAAAGGGAGCGCTTCATGGAAGGCCTTAATCAGACCCTGCAATACTCGCTTGTCGTGTGCGACTGCCCGTCTTTCCCTGACCTGGTGAACAAGGCACTCATGCTTGAATACAAGCGGCGTGCTTTGGAAGACACTCGCAAGCGCAAGTTGGTCAGTAAGGGAAGTTCCAGCAACCAGAAGCCTCGTCCGTGGCAGTCAGCCCCGACGAAGCCAACCTATCAGCAGCCAAGAGCTCCTGCACCTCGTGCCAATCCTCAGCCTCAGCAGTATGTCAATCCCAGATCAGCCTTCAACCCCAATACCAATGGTGGCAACAAGATCAACACTCCAAATCAAGTCACTTGTTTTGGGTGTGGTCAGCCCGGACACATCTCCAGGGTGTGCCCCAACAAGAAGCCTGATGCCCCGCGCCCCAATGCGCAGAACCAGGGTCAAGGCCGTGGAATGCCACCAAGGAACCCAGCTCCTCGCAATCCACCGAACTATGGGAAGGGGCGTGTGAATCACGTCACTGCTGAAGAAGCCCAGGAAGACCCGGACGTCGTGCTGGGTACGTTCCTTGTCAACTCAGCACCTGCAACTGTCTTGTTTGATTCTGGAGCAACACATTCATTCGTCACTCAAAGATTTGCATTAAAAAGTGGCATGACCCCTACACCCCTGAATAACCCTATGGTGGTACAAACCCCCGGAGCCGAGATGAGAGCCAAGATAGGCTGTAGAGGAGTCGGTATTACCATTAATGGTGTAGAATTCCTAGCAGACCTTATCATCCTGAGATCGCAAGGCTTGGATGTGATCTTAGGGATGGATTGGCTCAGTAAGCACCAAGGCTTGTTAGACTGTGCCAATCGGACAGTCATCGTGACCAATGACCAAGGAGTAGAAGTCAAGTTTGCCCCCAACTCCTCTTCCGCTCAAGCCGCTAAGGTCAACTGTCTGTCTGAAGTTGGGCTAGATCAAGTACCGGTGGTATGTGAGTATCCTGATGTCTTTCCGGATGACCTACCGGGAATGCCCCCTGACCGTGACATTGAGTTCATCATTGAGCTCGTGCCCGGAGCATGACCCATCTATAAGAAGCCTTATAGAATGGGGACGGAAGAATTAGCCGAGTTGAAGAAGCAGCTAGAAGAGCAGCTAAGGAAGGGATTTATCCGCCCGAGTGCCTCCCCTTGGGGATCTCCTGTTCTGTTTGTGGCAAAGAGGGACGGTACCATCCGCTTATGCGTTGACTATCGTTCCCTCAATGAAGTTACAATCAAGAACAAGTACCCACTTCCCAAGATCGAAGATCTGTTTGGTCAGCTCAGCGGAGCCAAGGTATTCTCCAAGATCGACCTCAGATCTGGGTATTACCAGCTGAAGATCAGACCCCAAGATATTCCGAAGACGGCATTCGTAACCAGATATGGCCTGTACGAGTGCACGGTCATGTCTTTTGGGTTAACCAATGCCCCAGCTTACTTCATGTATCTCATGAATAAAGTCTTCATGGAATATTTGGACAAGTTCGTTGTTGTCTTCATTGACGACATTCTTGTGTTCTCGAAGTCAGAGGAAGAGCATGAGCAGCATCTGAGGATGGTCCTAGACAAGCTTCGTGAGCACCAATTGTATGCCAAATTCAGCAAGTGTGAGTTCTGGCTGCATAAAGTTGGATTCTTAGGTCACGTCTTGACCGAGGAAGGATTATCTGTTGATCCTGCAAAAATCGAACCTGTGACCCAATGGCAATCTCCAACGACCGTCAAGGAAGTCAGAAGCTCCCTCGGATTAGCGGGCTATTACCGCAAGTTCGTGGAAGGATTCTCTAGCATTGCACGACCAATGACTCAGCTCCTCAAAATGGACAAGAAGTTCGAGTGGACGTCAAAATGTGAAGAGAGCTTCCAAGAGCTCAAGAAGAGATTGACCACCGCCCCAGTTCTGGCAACACCTGATATTCACAAGGAGTTCGTGATATATTGTGATGCCTCTCGAACCGGATTGGGAAGCGTTCTGATGCAAGAAGGCCGCGTCATAGCATACCTCTCCAGGCAGCTACGACCCCATGAGGAGAACTATGCTACTCACGATCTTGAGCTAGCGGCAGTAGTTCATGCCTTGAAGACATGGCGGCATTACCTCCTAGGGAAACGGTGTGAGATTTACACAGACCACAAAAGTCTGAAGTATATTTTCACCCAAAAGGAATTGAACATGAGGCAGCGGAGATGGTTGGAACTCATCAAGGATTATGACCTCAGTGTTCAGTATCACCCTGGGAAGGCTAACGTGGTGGCCGATGCCTTAAGCAGGAAGGCTTGCTCTTTGAATGCCGTTATTCAAGAAAGACAGCCAGCCTTGTTTAAGGAGATCGAACAATTCAGTTTGGAGTTAGTCACCCTTGGATTTCTGGATCATTTGGAAGTCAGGCCGACCCTGATGGACGACGTCAAGAAGGCTCAAGATGGACACGCAAGCATCGAAGGTATCAAGAAGAAGATGAAGCTGGGCAAGGCCCCAGGATTCTCCGAAGACGAGCACGGGATTGTTTGGTACAAAGGTCGCCTCTGCGTACCAAACAACACCGAGCTGAAGACGCTGATTCTGCAAGAAGCCCACGACACCCCGTATTCCATCCACCCCGGAGGAACCAAGATGTACCAAGACTTGAAGGCACGATTCTGGTGGCACGGTATGAAGAGAGAGATTGCAACCTATATTGCGAAGTGTGATGTGTGCCAAAGGGTCAAGGCTGAGTATCAGCGACCTGCTGGGTTGCTTCAACCACTCAAGGTTCCTGAGTGGAAGTGGGATAAAGTCGGAATGGACTTCATCACTAGATTACCAAGGTCGAATAGAGGACATGACTCCATCTGGGTCATAGTCGATCATTTGACCAAGGTGGCTCATTTCATTCCTGTCAAGACCACTTATGATGGCAACCGGCTGGCAGCTCTCTACATTGACCGAATCGTAAGTCTTCACGGTGTTCCCAAGGAGATTGTGTCAGACCGAGGAACCCAGTTCACCTCAAGGTTCTGGAAGAAGTTCCAAGAAGCCTTGGGAACCAAGTTGTCTTTCAGCACAGCTTTCCACCCGCAGACCGGAGGTCAAACAGAGCGAGTCAATCAGATTCTCGAAGACATGCTCCGAGCCTGTGTCCTGGCATATGGAGCCAAGTGGGAAGACTGTCTCCCTTTCGCCGAGTTCTCCTATAACAACAGTTACCAGTCAAGCCTTCAGATGGCACCATTTGAGGTGTTGTATGGACGCAGATGTCGCACACCCCTCAACTGGTCAGAGACTGGAGAAGGACTAGTTTTTGGACCGGATAATCTCCGCGCAGCAGAAGAGCAAGTCCAACTAGTCAGAGAGCGATTAAAGGCAGCCAAGTCAAGGCAGAAGAGTTATGCTGACACTCGACGCCGAGACATGAGTTTCCATGTTGGGGACCATGTGTACCTGCGGGTAACTCCTCTGAAGGGAACCAAGCGTTTCCATGTCAAGGGGAAGCTCACACCAAGGTTCATTGGACCCTTTGAGATCACTGCACGACGAGGAGAAGTGGCTTATCAGTTGGAACTGCCACCCGAGCTATCCGATGTGCACAATGTATTCCATGTGTCACAACTCCGGAAATGTCTCCAGGTTCCAGACAAGCCCAATCTCTACAAGGATGTGGATCACCAAGCCATTGATCCGCAACCTGATCTGACCTACCGCGAGAAGCCCATTCGTATTCTGGACGAAGCAGAACGACGTACGCGGAGCCGTACCATCAAGTACTTCAAGGTCCAGTGGAGCAACCACACCGAAGCAGAAGCAACCTGGGAACGAGAAGACTATCTTAGATCCGAGTTTCCCGATCTCTTTTAAGCCCTAGTTTAGGAATCTTGGGGACGAGATTCTTGTAAGGGGGGTAGGTCTGTCACACCCTGCATTTTGTAACATGTTATTTGTAACTTTGAAGCATGAAAATTTGGACCAGCAAATTTTTTTAGCATCATTTGGCTTTTATTTGGAATTGAGTTTTCTTCATTTGCTTTTTCATGTGCTCATTAAAGTCAACTATGATCTCTTGTAGATCTCATCTCCATACTCTAAGCTTCTGCCCAATGATCATGCCAAGTGTTATATAACAGTATAGTAATTTCTTACAAAATTAATTTGGCCAAAAAGCATTTTATAAATTTAGTTTTCCAAAAACCCCTGAATTGAGATTTGCACTGCAAGTACTTGATTTAGGGTGTGAAAATTATTTCAAAAGGTTTATTTGAGACCTAGTAGTTATAGGACTCCCAGAAACCACAAAGGTATAATTTTAAAAGTTATTTTCCTATTTTATTTAAAAGCTTTTTCTTAAGGCCAGAAATGGTCTTTAATAGGGGAAAATTATTTAACTATTTCAAAAATATTTGCCAAAATTCAGAGAGACTCATAGGACATATATTGTCCATATATAAGAGTTT
>LR738713.1:353039656-353073155 GCA_902687465.1 Secale cereale
TGTCCAAATGCTCTCAAACTTGGTGCACATGCTAGAATGGCCTAATAAGGCACCTAGACCAAATGGCACAAGAATTTGAATAGAGCAACTTGATCAGATCACCTCAAAACCCTTTCTGTTCAAATGCAAATTTGAACAACTTTACATTACCAACTTTTTATCTGGAGCTTCAAACTTTGTGGGCATGATCAATACCCCAAATGATGATGCTACACCAAGTGGTGCATCAAGGGGAGATGATTAGCTTGACTCAATAAAGATGAAACTGTTTCTGTTGATTTCTAGGGTTCACCAAAGTTACATTGGCTAGTTTATTCAAATGAGCCCAAATTTGGTGAAGCACCCTATTTTCTCATGTCTTTCAACCCTGTCAAGTGCCATGTCAAGTGGACTTCATTTACTTGATCAAACACAGATCAAACACCTTCTGCAGAAATGCTAAAACCTCCATCTTGATCACTTTTTCTTTTCTCCATGGCCTCAACTTCTTACCACAGGCTCAATGAGTTACCAGCTACCTCCAGTAACTCCCCCAGCACCTCAGCTCCATGATTGGAGGGTGAAACCCCAGCTTTACCTTGCTGTACAGCCAACTTTCACCATTTCACCAGCCCTCTCCCTCTCTCTCTGCAACCCCAGGGCATCCAAGGCCTCAGGGCATTTCTTTACTCCTCCTACAACGCACTAGACACTGTTAGACACGCTGGGACGGACCAAACCGGCGAGAGCATGCTGATGCCAGCAATACGCACGCTCTAGAGCGCGCGAACAGTGCCCTCCGCACGCTGGCTCCGGCCAATCAACCTCCCCCGACAACCTCGAGCCTCCCCCTCTCGCCAGTCGAGGCGCCTCGACGTCCGCAACCTCCCCGGCGCTGTCCCCCCTCCTCCCGCGCCCTCCAGTGAACGTCGCCGCACGCGCACCGGCCGCCCGCTTCGGCCATTCCTCTGCTTCACACGCGCGCGCTCCTCTGCCGCTCCCCCGCTCCTCCCCTCACCTCTACTGGACGTGGAGCTCGTCCAGGAACTCCACGGACTCACTCCGCTAGCCTCCCGTGCGCTGTAACCTCGATACTAAGCTCGCCGGCGCACTGGACCGCGGGTCTCCGTCGAGCCCCTATAAATAGGCCTCCCCGAACTTCTCCAACACCACCACAAGCCTCACACCTCTCCTCTGAGACCCCCTGCACCCTAAGTTCGACCCCAGGACGCCCCAGTGCTCGGGATCGACCAGAGCTCCGCCGCGTCGGGCCGCCGGCGATCTCGAGGTACAGGCCTCCCCTGCCTCTCCTTCCACTCATTTCGGAACCGCCGCACCTCACTGACCCTTTCCCCCTCATTTCCCCTCTCTGTGGCAGTCGGAAACAACCCCGACCACCGTCCTCCGACGAGCTTCCGCCGTCCCACCTCGTCGCCGGCGAACCAGACTTCCCCTCCGTGCCGCACTACCACCACTACAACCGCGACACGACGCTGAGTCCGTCCCTGGCCTTCGTTGCCATCGCCGTGGCCGGAATCATCGCCGGTGAGCTCGCCGCCGCCGTGGCCGAGGGGTTAGAGATGACAGGCGGGCCCCGCCTGTCATCCCCCCATCTCTCTCCCCCTCCTCTGTGCCGCTGACCCACGGGCCCCGCCCGTCAGGTTTGAAAACCTGACGTGCGCCCGCGCTGGCTCCGTGCGGCTGGGCCAGTCCGCCTGGGCCGTGCACTGTGGCCTCTTCTAGCCCAGTGCACATGACCCTTTTTCATTTTCTTTTCTGTTGATGATTTAAACATTTATACAGAAAAGAATATTGATCCAAATTAAATATTTCCAACTCCTAAAATCTTGTAATATTCCAACCTATTTAGTGGTACTACTTTCATTCAAATCCATGAAACTTTTCTGTACTGTTCAAATTTAAATTCAAATTTGAGCAGTATAACTCCTGTTCAAAAATCAATATGTCCCATTCTGTATCTGCAAAACTCCAACTAATATTTTTCCCCATCTTAGAAATCCCTCTAGTATTTTACAAAAATGAGTTGACATTTTTCTGAGCACTTTGATTTTTCTGCTTCATTTGTATTCTTATTTTCCCGTGGTTATTATGCGACGTATAGATCCCGTATTTGACGAAGTTGCTGTGGAAGAAGAAGGAGAAGGACTTGAAGACTTTGAAGACCAAGCCAATCCAGGCAAGCAGCCCTTTGACCATGATAGATTTGTTCTCGGAACCCGTATGTTTCCGATGCATGATGATAGGGTTACGATGGTAACCTAGATGAACCACCACATGATGCATGCCTTATTGTTGATCTTGCTATGTGCTAGTTGACATGCAAATAAGTTGGTCATGATGCTTATATGGTGCATGTGTGTTATGAACCCTCGTAGTTGAAATCTTTGCATGAATCCGTCGGGTGCCCCTAATGCCCGAGGATGATGAAGTGATAGGTCATCACTTGAGAAAGAAGTGATGTGCCGGTAGATCATGTGCATGGTGGAATGATGGATTAGATTTATGTGTGACTACCGTCCCAACCAAACATGTGCAACCACACTACCCCTTATGGGACGGGGCTTTATTGATTACTTAGGTCGATACTAGCATGGTGCCCGCATTACTAGTGACGGGAAGACTTGAGGTCATTTCCGGGACGGGGTCGTGCTTGGATAGGCGGCCCTGACTGTTTTCACAGGGCACCGGACACACCGTTGGTCCCTTCGGGTACGTGTGAACATTGAATTAGGGCAAGTCCCGTGATCTATTGTTTGTACCCGAGGGCCGTGTGCCAACGAGTGGACTCTATGTTAGTGTCGTCTAACGAAAGGTAATGACCGGGTGCTTACCCCGGGTACTTGAGGTACCGCGGGTCGTGGATGACACGGAAGTTCCCCGGATCTTGTGGGTAAAGTGTACGACCTCTGCAGAGTGTAAAACTATTCGAATAGCCGTGTCCACGGTCATGGACAGTTGGGTGGTGCTACTTAAACTATGTCCAAAATTTTACTTCATCGGTGTTGATATATGTGTGATGAGTCAAGAATGGTGACTTGACTCGATGAGTTGAATCATATTCATGTTGATATCGGTAACCTGTTCTCGAGGTTACGCGAGGTTATTGATGCATAAATTTGATGATAGCATATTGTTCTAGCTTTCTGCTAGATTGTTCATTATTGTTCCATTGCATTGTTACCACATCATGGGTTGCTTGCGAGTACATTCAAAGTACTCATTGGCTTGCCACTGGTTATTTAATTGGCCAGGCATGGAAGAGCAGGGATATGAGGAAGAATTCTTTGGAGACGAACATGCGAACTAGGACGCTATCCCAGTCAGAATGCCTGTAGGGTTAAGGCAGATGGCATGGGTTCTACCCGTTTATCGAAGACTTCCGCTACTTGAGTTATTTGCTATTCAGCCCATGATGCTCTATCTATGTAAGACTTGGCCATAACGGCCTTAATTCGTGTAAGACTATTTGTATGGATGTAAGACTCTTGTTATTTCAGCTTCTGTGTGTTCAGTGAGCATTGATCTCTGGGATCACTGTACACGTGCATTCGGTGATCTCGACTTCTAAGTCGGGGTCCCCACAGCTGGCTCCGTACCAGGTTCAAGTTCAATGACGAATTCAACTGGACGGTTGGGAGGCATCTGTCGGATTATGGGCTCCGCAAACCCAAGAAGTTCGAACACAGGGGCATGAACGAAGATCTCTCCCACTCACGTCTACCTAGCGCCTCGCCCTCGTCCAATGAAGAGATTCAAGCAAGCAACAAGTAAAGCACACACGAATTTACCCAGGTTCAGGCCACCTTGCGGTGTAAAACCCTATGTCCTGCTTTGGTGGATTAGCCTCAGGGGGGCTTGAGTATGACAAGTACAGTGGTTCCTGAGCTTAGGAGGAGAGCTCAGGAGGGTCAGGAGGAAAGAGTTCTTGCTCCTCGGTGTGAAGGCGGCTGCAGCACCGGCGGCCACGGCCGACCTGCTGATGAAGAGGAGGGCGCGCCTCGCCTCCGATGAGTAAGTGTGCAATCCCCTGTTATTCCTTGGTCACTCTGTTCCTGACATACTTCTCTTGGCATAGCAGCTTGGGTGACGTGATGAAGAATGCGAAGGGGGAGGTCACGTCGCGGTACCCCGCTCCACCTACCGCTGCTGTCGCCGTGGGAGAAGGGTGCCACAGCTTTGCGCGCCTCGGCCAGCCAGGCCACCGAGCGCGCTGTGGCGGCGTCGCCTGAGGGCGTCGTTGCTGTTTGCGAGGCCGCGGTGGTTCCTACTGCTGCTGCTCTAGCGAGGGGAGCCGGAGCCCCCGAACCCCTGGTCGAGCAGGCGATCGTGATGGCACCCATCCGTCAGCTAATGCAGCCTGGCCCTGAGACCTTGGAAGCCGCTTCCGCTGCGCTGGGTCGGCTTCGTGCCGAACTTCTGGGTGGTGATTGCCGCGCGATGGAAGGACGCTGATAACCCACAAGTGTAGGGGATCAGTTGTAGCCTCTTTCTATAAGTAAGGGTGTCGAACCCAACGAGGAGCTAAAGGCGGAACAAATTTTCCCTCAAGTTCTATCGACCACCGATACAACTCTACGCACGCTTGACGTTTACTTTACATAGAACAAGTATGAAACTAGAAGTACTTTGTAGTTTTTGTGGGACATGTTTGCAAGAATATAAAGAGCACGTAAATATAAACTAGGGGCTATTAAGATAAAGAAGCAATAAAGGTAATATAGCGAGTGTGGAAAGGTGGTGGTAGGAGTTGCGAAATTGCCCCTAAGCAATTGACTATGTTACTAGACCGATAACAAGTTTTATGTGGGAGAGGCCACTGCTATCATGCCATCCCTTACTTGGAATTCAATGCACTTATGATTGGAACTATTAGCAAGCATCCGGAACTACTAACGTTCATTAAGGTGAAACCCAACCATAGCATAAGATATATTGGCCCCCCTTCAATCCCGTATGCATCAATTTCTACGCTAGGTTGAAGCTTCTGTCATTCTTGCCCTCCAATACGTAGTCCTATCAACATACAACTAACCCTATGGTGTGATCCACGCACGCACTCATATGATGGGCACCAAAGGACAACAACATAACCACAAGCAATTTAAATCAATCATAGCAATTCACCAATCACCGATAGGACAACGAAAATCTACTCAGACATCATAGGATGGCAACACATCATTGGATAATAATATGAAGCATAAAGCACCATGTTCAAGTAGAGGGTACAGCGGGTTCCGGGAGAGTGGACCGCTGTAGATAGATGGGGGAAGGTGATGGAGATGTTGGTGAAGATGACGGAGGTGTTGGTGTAGATCGTCGTCACACGATGATGGCCCCGATGGCACTCCGGTGCCACCGGAAGCGAGGTGGAGAGAGCACCCCTCCTTCTTCTTCTTCCTTGACCTTCTCCCTACGTGGGAGAAGGGCTTTCCCTCTGGTCCATGGCCTCCATGGCGGTGGAGGGGCGAGAGCGCCTCCGAGATTGGATCTGTCTCTCTGTCTCTCTCTATTTCTGCGTTCCCAGATTCTGACCCTTCACCGTTTCTTATATTCCCGGAGATCCGTAACTCCGATTGGGCTGATTTTTTGACACGATTTTTATCCGGATATTAGCTTTCTTGCGGCGAAAGAAGGGCATCAACGGCCTTACGGTGTGACCACGAGGTCCCAGGGCGGGCCTGCCCCTGGTGGGCGCGCCCCCCTGCCTCGTGGCCTACTCGGGCATCATCTCATTTTGGTTCCGCTTCCCAAAATTCACATATATTCCAAGAAAAATCTCTGTTGGTTTTTATTCCGTTTGGACTCCGTTTGATATGGACATTCTGCGAAACAAAAAATATGCAACAAACAGGAACTGTCACTGGGCACTGGATCAATATGTTAGTCCCAAAACATAGTATAAAAAGTTGCCAAAAGTATATGAAAGTTGTAGAATATTGGCATGGGACAATCAAAAATTATAGATACGACGGAGACGTATCAAACGCCTGGGCCTGATCTCTGAGTGGCTCCTGGCAGATGAGTCTGCGCGGGCCTCCTGGAGCCAGGCCTCAGCAGTCGCCGCCAAGGGTCAAGAGGAGGCCGCGACAGCCACGCGGGCACGCGACGCCGCGCGAGCCGACGCGGCGTCCTCCGAGAAGCGCTGCCACAAGGTGGAGAGCGAGCTGGAGGCCCTTCGCGAGGAAGGCACTAGGCGTGCCCTAGAGCTCGAAAGGTTGGAGAAGGAGCTCAAGGCACAGAAGGCTGAGACGTCCCGGCTATAGTAGGAGCAGCTCGCTGATCGCGCGAGCCTGGAGAAGCTGAAGGCCAAGGCCGAGCAGGCTAGAGCGACCCAAGCTACGCGCGACAAGGAAGACACCCTCGCGGCCTCGGCAACGGTGAGTTGTGAGGCCCTCGCCGCCTTCGAGCTCGAGGCCCGTACAACGCTGCAGATTGCTTACGGGGAACGGCTCGAGAAGCCGCTGGCCATCCTGGAGGATGGCTCCGCCGGGCTCCTTGCCGTGCTCGTGAAGTCCCTACGTGAGGTTACAGCCGTGATCGGCCAGTTAGTAGATGTCGAGAGTCGCAAGCTCCTTACCTTGGCCCTGACGCAGGTGTGCGGCCACCTCCGTCTCTGCGACCCCACCCTTGACCTGGCCTCGCTGTCCGAGCCCATGACCGCGAGCATAGAGGGCGCGACTGCTGAGGCCCTGGAGGAGAAGGTCAAGGGGCTGGTGGAGGCGTTCCTCCGGGTCGCTCCTGCCGCGGCCGAGGAGGCAAAGGCTAGTGATGGCGCGCTTGGCGATGCCTGACCTATTCCTGTCCAGATGAGAGAGATGCAAGTGCCTTGGGGAGGCGTAAGGACTCGCTTGAATTTGGAGAACTTGGTGTTATTGTAATAACTAGACTTGAATTTAGTGATCTCCGTGCTTGCTTCCTTTCATGTTTGCTTAGGTGCTCTGCGTCTGCAGGGCCCAACCCCGCGCATACCTCGATCGCCATTGAGCCCTCCGGGTGACCGGGGTTATCGTAATAACTAGACTAAAGGAATGAGGGGCTACGTGGCTAGTGAGGCCCCTGGGTCGTGATGCCCAGGGGCCCCCCTTGACGTTCAAGCGATCCCGTTTGTGTTCTGCGTCGGCAGGGCCCAGCCCCACGCATACCTCGACCGCCGTTGAGCGCCGAGCTCAAGGAGTGAGGGGCTACATGACTAGTGAGGCCCCTGGGTCGTGATGCCCAGGGGTCCCCCTTGACGTACGAACAACTCTCATGAGGGAGAACGAGCGCCATAACTTGCTCATGAGCCATCGCCTAGGACGGGGGCGCGAGAAAGCCAGGTGTCTGGGCACCAGGTAGGGTGGCGTCTGCCAGGCGTGACCTGAGCATAGCCCCTGTGCCTAGCCCTCCTCGCGACACCCATCCAAGGAGAAGCTACGAGCGTCGTGAGCTGAAAAGCTCCCTGAGGTTGGTGCGACCACTGGGGGCCGCCCTTAGTGGTTTATAACTAGTGCGGAGCATAGAGCTACCAAACTTGCGCGGAGTGTGGGCATAACCGCGCCTCGGTCGTAGAGGCCAGCGCGGAGCTTGGTGCTTCCACAGGTTCATGGGCAAAACCGCTCCTCGGTTGGTTCTGCCAGCGCAGAGCATGGTACTTCCACTGGATCGTGGGAGGGAGCCTCCCATCGGGAGAGACTCCAGGGCGTGTACAGCCCCGTCCTGACATGTGGCTTGCACGGCATGACAGCCAAGGTGTATATGGGCCCTCCTCAGGATGAGCTGAACGACTCTGAGGAAGTTCTCGTGAGCTTACACATCACTCACGAGACCCTACCCTGAGGCGGGTTGCACGTGAGTCTTCTTCTGCAAAATGTGAAAAGAGATGCGTTGTGTCGACCTGTGTCGAGTGCATCTCTAGAGGGCATCGCATGAGAAGGCCGCAGCACCAACGACCCCAGGAGGTGACGTTAGCGGGACCGGCACATAAGACAGAGCTCAGCCGCTGGATTTATCGATGCTGCAGGGACGAACCCGAGCACAAACACCGTGCCCAGTCTTCTCATGCAACAATCTAAAAGAAAAACAACCGGGGCGCGGTTCCCGTGTGAGCGAGGCACCTGCCACGGGCCCCCACTTACCCATCCATGATTAGCCCATGCGAAAACAAGGCACCAAGGACCACGGGAGGTGACATCACGGGAATGGCTCGCGAGACACAACTCAGCCCTTGGATTTAGCAACGCCGCAGGGACGGACCCGAGCACAGACGCCGTACCAGTCCTTAATCATGGGGCGGTCGCGAGTGGGCTCGCAAGGGATCATGACCTTAGTGGTGGTGAGAATGCCGAGCATATAGATAATGCAAATAGGAAGAAACAACTAGCCTTGATTTATGTGCAAAAGAGACAGCTGCGGGGGGTGAGCCCCGAGCAGCTCGAGGATGATGCAGCCCGGGGGGCGCCCTCGATCAAATACCTGAGACATCACCTGACACTTGTCGAAGAAGAGTTGGTGTAGCTGAAGACGCGAGTCGTGCGGGTTGCCCCTGAGGATCGTCGGGCTCCTGAGGCCCAGGGGCTCCGGAGGCTCTCAGTGGTCACGGGGGTCCGGCTCCTGCTCCGTCTGGACCGCCTGCCACTGAGCCTCCCGAGCCCCCAAAGCTTGCCGCGTGAGGTACTGGAATGTGGCAGCTACGTTGCGGAAGCCGAAGAGCGTGCGAATGTAGCTGCAGGGGAGAGTCCTTCTCCAGCCAACTACCGTCGGCTAGAAAGGCTCCAAAGAAGTGACTCGGTTGAGGCCTGCGACGTCGATGCAGACGCAGAAGTGGTTGCTTGGGCTGTGGGTAGGTGAGCTTGGCATCGTGCGGTTGCGCCCATCGCGTATGAGCCTTGCGTACTGAAGTTCCTCGGTAACCTGGTCGATGAAGTCTTGAGCCCCCGACGCAGTATGGCTCACCCTGGGCTCACAAAAACGTGTGTCGAGACATGCCTGCAGGTGGTGCCCGAACACCTTGATACGTCTCCAACGTATCTATAATTTTTTATTGTTCCATGCTATTATTTATGAAGACTTGGATGCTTAATGGGCTTTATCATTCACTTTTATATCGTTTTTGGGACTAACCTACTAACCCAAGGGCCTAGTCTAGATTGCTATTTGTTTGCCTATTTCAGGGTTTTGCAGAAAAGGAATATCAAACGGAGTCCAAACGAAACGAAACCTTCGCGAGAGATATTTTTGGAGGAAATCACGCACGAAAGACTTCGGGCCAAGCCAGGGGACAGAGGGGCCACCCTCGAGGGTGGGGGGCGCGCCCCCTTCCTAGGGCGCGCCCCCCTGCCTCGACGGCAGCCTGTGTGGCCCTCGATGCCCCCCTTCTTCCTATATATACCTACGTACCCCAGAAACTCCATACATAGAGAGAAAACCCTAATTCCACCGCTGTATCTGCTGTTCCCGTGGAGATCCCATCTTGGAGCCTGTTCTGGGAGGGGGATCCATCATGAAGGCCTTCATCATCATCATCATCATCATCGCCCTCACCATGAGCTGTGAGTAGCTTACCTCAGACCTTCGGGTCCATAACTAGTATCTAGATGGCTTCTTCTCTCTCTGGATCTCAATACAAAGTTCTCCTCGGTCTTCGAGGAGATCTATCCGATGTAATCTCTTTTTGCGGTGTGTTTGTCGAGATCCGATGAATTGTGAGTTTATGATCAAGGTTATCTATGAAAGATATTTGGTTCTTCTCTAAACTTTTTATGTGTGCTCATAATATCCTTGCAAGTCTCTTTGAATTATTGGTTTGGTTTGGCCTACTAGATCTATAGTTCTTGCAATGGGAGAAGTGCTTGGCTTTGGGTTCAATCTTGCGGTGTCCTTTCCCAGTGACAGTAGGGGCAGCAAGGCACGTATTGTGTTGTTCCCATCGAGGATAAAAAGATGGGATTTTCATCATATTGCTTGAGTTTATCCCTCTACATCATGTCATCTTTCTTAAGGCGTTACTCTGTTCGTATGAACTTAATACACTAGATGCATGCTGGATAGCGGTCGATGTGCGGAGTAATAGTAGTAGATGCAGGCAGGAGTCGGTCTACTTGTCTCGGACGTGATGACTATATACAATGATCATGCCTAGACAGTCTCATAATTATTCTCTTTTCTATCAATTGCTCGACAGTAATTTGTTTACCCACTGTAGAATACCGCTATCATGAGAGAAGCCACTAGAGAAATCTATGGCCCCCGGGTCTATCTTTATCATATTGCTTTCGCGTCAACTAGCCAATTTCTGTTGCCATAGTTTATTTGCTTTCTTTACTTTATGTTTCTATGTCAAAAATACCAAAAATACTATCTTCTCATCTCTATCAGATCTCACTCTCGTAAGTGACCGTAAAGGGATTGACAACCCCTTATCGCGTTGGCTGCGAAGTTCTTATTTGTTTGTGCAGGTGCGAGGGACTGGCGCGTGGTCTCCTACTGGATTGATACCTTGGTTCTCAAAAACTGAGGGAAATACTTACACTACTGTGCTGTATCTCCCTTTCCTCTTCGAGGGAATACAACGCAAGCTCAAGAGGTAGCAAGAAGAATTTCTGGCGCCGTTGCCGGGGAGGCTTACGCAGAAGTCATATACCAAGTACCTATCAAAAACCCTTATCCTTCGCATTACATTTATTTGCCTCTCGTTTTGCTCTCCCCCACTTCACCTTTGCCATTTTATTCGCCCTTCTTCCGCCGTGTGTTTTTCGCTCGCTTGCTTCTTGTTCGCTTGTGTGTGTTGGATTGCTTGCTTGTCACTATGGCTCAGAACTATACCAAATTGTGTGACTTTTCCAATACCAACAAAAATGATTTTATTAGCACTCCGATTGCTCCTATTACCGATGCTGAATCTTGTGAGACCAATGCTGCTTTGTTGAATCTTGTCATGGAAGATCAATTCTCCGGCCTTCCCAGTGAAGATGCCGCTACCCATCTAAACAACTTTGTTGATTTGTGTGATATGCAAAAGAACAGGGATATGGATAACTATATTGTTAAATTGAAGTTGTTTCCGTTTTCACTTAGAGATCGTGCTAAAACTTGGTTTTCCTCTTTACCTAAACATAGTATTGATTCGTGGAATAAGTGCAAAGATGCTTTTATCTCTAAGTATTTCCCTCCTGCGAAGATCATCTCTCTTAGAAACGATATTATGAATTTTAAGCAACTAGATCATGAGCATGTTGCACAAGCTTGGGAGAGAATGAAATTAATGATACGTAATTGTCCTACACATGGTTTGAACCTATGGATGATTATTCAGAACTTTTATGCTGGCTTGAATTTTGCTTCTATAAATCTTTTAGATTCGGGCACCGGAGGCACTTTCATGGTAACTACCTTAGGAGAATCTACCAAACTCCTAGATAATATTATGGTTAATTATTCTCAATGGCACACCGAAAGATCTACTAGTAAAAAAGTGCATGCTATCGAAGAAATTAGTGTTTTGAGTGGAAAGATGGATGAACTTATGAAATTGTTTGCTGCTAAGAGTGCTTCTTCTGATCCTAATGATATGCCTTTGTCCACTTTGATTGAGAATAACAATGAATCTATGGATGTGAATTTTTTTGGTAGGAATAATTTTGGTAACAATGCTTATAGAGGTAATTTTAATCCTAGGCCTTTTCCTAGTAATTCCTCTAATAATTTTGGTAATTCCTACAATAACTCTTATGGAAAGATGCCTTCTGAATTTGAAACCAGTGTTAAGGAGTTTATGATCTCGCAAAAGAATTTCAATACTATGCTTGAAGAGAAATTGCTTAAAGTTGATGAATTGGCTAGAAGTGTGGATAGAATTACTCTTGATGTTGATTCTTTGAAACTTAGATCTATCCCACCTAAGCATGATATCAATGAGTCTGTCAAAGCCATGCGAATTTCCATTGATGAATGCAAAGAAAGAACCGCTAGAATGCGTGCTAAAAGAGAAGATTATATTAAATTGTGTTCTTCTAGTTATCGTGAAAATAAAGATGAAGATCTGAAAGTTATTGATGTGTCTCCTATTAGATCCTTGTTTTCTAGTATTAATCTTGATGAGAATAGGATTGGAGATGATTCTGTTTTAAGTTGTTCCAATGATTCAGAGTTTTTAGATCTTGATGCTAAAATTGCTAAAATTGGGATTGAAGAGATTAAAACTTTGCATAGTTATGAACCAACTACTTTGGATTTCAAGGGATTTAATTATGATAATTGCTCTTTGATTGATTGCATTTCCTTGTTGCAATCCGTGCTAAATTCTCCGCATGCTTATAGTCAAAATAAAGCTTTCACTAAACATATAGTTGATGCTTTGATGCAATCTTATGAAGAAAAACTTGAGTTGGAAGTTTCTATAACTAGAAAGCTTTATGATGAATGGGAACCTACTATAAAGATAAAATTAAAAGATCATGAATGCTATGCTTTGTGTGATTTGGGTGCAAGTGTCTCCACTATCCCAAAAACTTTGTGTGATTTGCTAGGTTTCAATGAGCTTGATGATTGTTCTTTAAATTTGCATCTTGTGGATTCCACTATTAAGAAACCTATGAGAAGAATTAATGATGTTCTTATTGTTGCCAATAGTAATTATGTGCCCGTAGATTTCATTGTTCTTGATATAGATTCAATCCTTCATGTCCTATTATTCTTGGTAGACCTTTCCTTAGAACGATTGGTGCAATTATTGATATGAAGGAAGGAAATATTAGATTCCAATTTCCATTAAGGAAAGGCATGGAACAATTTCCTAGAAAGAAAATCAAATTACCATATGAATCTATCATGAGAGCCACTTATGGATTGCCTTCCAAAGATGGCAAAACCTAGATCTATCTTGTATCGTGCCTAGCTAGGGGCGTAAAATGATAGCGCTTGTTGGGAAGCAACCCAATTCTATGTTTTTTGCTTTTTTTGCTGTTAGGGAATAAATATTGCATCTAGCCTCTTATTATATGTGTTTTCATGTTTTGTTTAGTGTTTGTGCCAAGTAGAACCTTTGGTAAGACTTGTGTGAAGTTTATTTGATCTTGCTGTGAAAAACAGAATCATTAGCGCTTGCTAAAGTAGTCTTAAGATTTTACTGACGAGCGATTTTTAGTTGATTCTTTTTGCTTCTGATTGGTAGACAAATTGCGCAAATTTACCAATTTAGTTTGATTTTTTTGGAGTTTCATAAGTAGGCGAACCCAGCAGATTACTACAGACTGTTCTGTTTTTGACAGATTCTGTTTTTCGTGTGTTATTTGCTTATTCCGATGCATCTATGAGTAATATTAGAGGATATGAACCATAGATAACTTGGAGTACAGTAGGTTTAACACCAATAAAAACAAATAATGAATTCCTTGATGTACCTTTGAGTGGTGGTTTGCTTTCTCTTACTAACGGAGTTCACGAGAATTTTTGTCTAAGTTTTGTGTTGTGAAGTTTCCAAGTTTTGAGTATTGCTTTGATGGACTATGGAACAAGGAGTAGCAAAGGCCCAAGCTTGGGGATGCCCATGGCACCCCAAGTAAATTCAAGATAATAAAAAAGCCTAAGCTTGGGGATGCCCCGGGAAGGCATCCCCTCTTTCGTCTTCATCCATCGATAACTATACTTGGAGCTATAATTTTATTCGCAACATGCTATGTGTTTTGCTGGGAGCGTATTGTATAATTTGAGTCTTTGCTTGTTAGTTTGTCACAATCATACTTGCTGGACACACCTATTTGATAGAGAGTGAAATATGGCCTAGAAATGGTTAGAACACTCTATGTGCTTCACTTATATCTTTTGAGTTGAATAGTTTTGCTCTAGTGCTTCACTTATATCTTTTAGAGAATGGCGGTGGTAATATTTTGTAGAAATTGTTGAACACTCATGCTTCACTTAGATCTATTTTAGAGTCTATTAAAACAGCATGGTAAAGTGTTTAGGCTAAAGAAACTAGTCTTCACATGATAAACATCCAATGTCAATGTAGTAAAAATTTCACACCAAGCGCATTGAATAGAAAGAGATGTTGGATGCTTGGTAATTGTTTTGAGACATGAGGACAGTGATATTAGAGTTATGCTAGTGGATTTATTATGAAATTGAGAAATATTTGTGTTAAGGTTAGTGATTCCCGTAGCATGCACGTGTGGTGAGCCGTTGTGTGACTAAGTTAAAGCATGAGGTATTTGTAGAGTGTCAACCTTTGTGTGGAGGTCGCGGGAGCGCGATGGTTAACTCCTACCAACCTACCCCCTAGGGGCATGCGTTGATTGCTTTGTTTTGATGACTCGTTGATTTTTGCAATAAGTATATGAGTTCTTATGACTAATGTTGAGTCCATGGATTATACGCACTCTCACCCTTCCACCATTGCTAGCCTCTCTTGTACCGCGCAACTTCCGCCGGTGCCATAAACCCACTATATATCCTTCCTCAAAACAGCTACCATAATGTTCCTCAAAACAGCCACCATACCTACCTATCATGGCATTTCCATAACCATTCCGAGATTTATTGCCATGCAACTTTCCACCGTTCCGTTTATATGACACGCATCATATTGTCATATTGCCATGCTTGATCATGTAGTTGACATCGTATTCGTGGCAAGGCCACCATGCATAATCTTTTCATACATGTCACTCTTGTTTCATTGCACATACTGGTACACAGCCGGAGGCATTCATATAGAGTCATACTTTCTTGTTGTAGTATCGAGTTGTAATATTGTGTTGTAATGAAAGTGTGATGATCATCATTATTAGAGCATTGTCCCATAGGAGGAAAGGCTGAATCTATAAAGCCCCTCCGCAAAAAAAAGGGAAAGAAAAAAGGCCAAAGAAAAAAAAAGGCCCAAAAAAAAGAAAAAAAAGAAAAATGGACTATTGCTACTATATTTTTCCACACTTGTGCTTCAAAGTAGTACCATGTTTTTCATTGTAGAGAGTCTCATGTTTAGTCACTTTCATATACTAGTGGGAATTTTCATTATAGAACTTGGCTTGTATATTCCAACGATGGGCTTCCTCAAATGCCCTAGGACTTCGTGAGCAAGCAAGTTGGATGCACACCCACTAGTTTCTTTTGTTGAGCTTTCATTCATATTTAGCTCTAGTGCATCCGTTGCATGGCAATCCCTACTCACTCACATTGATATCTATTGATGGGCATCTCCATAGCCCGTTGATAGGCCTAGTCGATGTGAGACTATCTCCCTTATTTTGTCTTCTCCACAACCACCTCTATTCCACCCATAGTGCTATGTCCATGGCTCACGCTCATGTATTGCGTGAAAGTTGAAAGGTTTGAAAAGATAGAGCATGAAAACAAATTTTTGGCTGAAATCGGGGTTGTGCATAATATGAATATTTATTGTGATAACAAGGGAGCATGGCCAACACTATATGATTTTGTAGGGATAACTTTCTTTAGCCATAGTATTTTGAGAATACATGAATGCTTTGCTAGTATTGTTATTTGTTATGTCAATTTAGGCTTTTGTCTAGAATCTTTCGGATCTGAACGTTCATGCCACAATTAAGAGAATTACATTGAGAAACTACATTGGTTAGCATTCCACATCAAAAATTCTTTCTTTATAGTTTACCTACTCGAGGACGAGCAGAAATTAAGCTTGGGGATGCTTGATACGTCTCCGACATATCTATAATTTTTGATTGTTCCATGCTATTATTTATGAAGTCTTGGATGCGTAATGGGCTTTATCATTCACTTTTATATCATTTTTGGGACTAACCTACTAACCCAAGGGCCTAGTCCAGATTGCTGTTTTTTTTGCCTATTTCAGGGTTTTGCAGAAAAGGAATATCAAACGGAGTTCAAACGGAACGAAACCTTCGCGAGAGATATTTTTGGAGGAAATCACGCACGAAAGACTTCAGGGCCAAGCCAGGGGACAGAGGGGCCACCCTCGAGGGTGGGGGGCGCGTCCCCCTTCCCAGGGCGCGCCCCCCCTGCCCCGAGGGCAGCTCGCGTGGCCCTCGGTGCCCCCTTCTTCCTATATATACCTACGTACCCCAGAAACTCCATACGCAGAGAGAAAACGCTAATTCCAACGCCGTAGCTGCTGTTCCCTTGGAGATCCCATCTTGGAGCGTGTTCCGGGAGGGGGATCCATCACGGAGGCCTTCATCATCATCATCATCGCCCTCACCATGAGTTGTGAGTAGTTTACCTCAGACCTTCGGGTCCATAGCTAGTATCTAGATGGCTTCTTCTCTCTCTCTCTGGATCTCAATACAAAGTTCTCCTCGGTCTTCGAGGAGATCTATTCGATGTAATCTCTTTTTGTGGTGTGTTTGTCGAGATCCGATGAATTGTGAGTTTATGATCAAGGTTATCTATGAAAGATATTTGGTTCTTCTCTGAACTTTTTATGTGTGCTCATAATATCCTTGCAAGTCTCTTCGAATTACTGGTTTGGTTTGGCCTACTAGATCTATAGTTCTTGCAATGGGAGAAGTGCTTGGCTTTGGGTTCAATCTTGCAGTGTCCTTTCCCAGTGATAGTAGGGGCAGCAAGGCACGTATTGTATTGTTTCCATCGAGGATAAAAAGATGGGGTTTTCATCATATTTCTTGAGTTTATCCCTCTACATCATGTCATCTTTCTTAAGGCGTTACTCTGTTCGTATGAACTTAATAGACTAGATGCATGCTGGATAGCGGTCGATGTGCGGAGTAATAGTAGTAGATGCAGGCAGGAGTCGGTCTACTTGTCTCGGATGTGATGCCTATATACAATGATCATGCCTAGATAGTCTCATAATTATTCGCTTTTCTATCAATTGCTCGACAATAATTTGTTTACCCGCCGTAAAATACCGCTATCACGAGAGAAGCCACTAGAGAAAACTATGGCCCCCGGGTCTATCTTTATCATATTACTTTCGCGTCAACTAGCCAATTTATGTTGTCCTAGTTTATTTGCTTTCTTTACTTTCTTTTTCTATATCAAAAATACCAAAAATACTATCTTATCATCTCTATCAGATCTCACTCTCGTAAGTGACCGTAAAGGGATCGACAACCCCTTATCGCGTTGGCTGCGAAGTTCTTATTTGTTTGTGCAGGTGCGAGGGACTGGCGCGTGGTCTCCTACTGGATTGATACCTTGGTTCTCAAAAACTGAGGGAAATACTTACGCTACCGTGCTGCATCTCCCTTTTCTCTTTGAGGGAATACAACGCAAGCTCAAGAGGTTACGCCTTAAGCTTCCAGCATCGACTACTATTACTCTACACATCGACCGCTATCCAGCATGCATCTAGTGTATTGAGTTCATACCAACAGAGTTACGCCTTAAGAAAGATGACATGATGTAGAGGGATAAACTCAAGCAATATGATGAAAACCCCATCTTTTTATCCTCGATGGCAACAATACAATACGTGCCTTGCTTCCCCCACTGTCACGGGGAAAGGACACCGCAAGATTGAACCCAAAGCCAAGCACTTCTCCCATTGGAAGAACTATAGATCTAGTAGGCCAAACCAAACCAATAATTCGAAGAGACTTGCAAGGATATTATGAGCACACATAAAAAGTTTAGAGAAGAACCAAATATCTTTCATAGATAACCTTGATCATAAACTCACAATTCATCGGATCTCGACAAACACACCGCAAAAAGATATTACATCGAATAGATCTCCTCGAAGACCGAGGAGAACTTTGTATTGAGATCCAGAGAGAGAATAGAAGCCATCTAGATACTAGCTATGGACCCGAAGGTCTGTGGTAAACTACTCATCACTCATGGTGAGGGCGACGATGATGATGATGAAGGCCTCCGTGATGGATCCCCCTCCCGAAACAGGCTCCAAGATGGGATCTCCACGGAAACAGCAGCTACGCGGTGCAATTAGGGTTTTCTCTCTGCGTATGGAGTTTCTGGGTTACGTAGGTATATATAGGAAGAAGGGGGCACCGAGGGCCACGCGGGCTGCCCTCGGGGCAAGGGGCGCGCCTTGGGAAGGGGGACGCGCCCCCCACCCTCGAGGGTGGCCCCTCTGTCCCCTGGCTTGGCCCCGAAGTCTTTCGTGCGTGATTTCCTCCAAAAATATCTCTCGCGAAGGTTTCGTTCCGTTTGGACTCCGTTTGACATTCCTTTTCTGCAAAACCCTGAAATAGGCAAAAAAACAGCAATCTGGACCGGGCCCTTGGGTTAGTAGGTTAGTCCCAAAAATGATATAAAAGTGAATGATAAAGCCCATTACGCATCCAAGACTTCATAAATAATAGCATGGAACAATCAAAAATTATAGATACGTTGGAGACGTATCAAGCATCCCCAAGCTTAATTCCTGCTCGTCCTCGAGTAGGTAAACTATAAAGAAAGAATTTTTGATGTGGAATGCAAACCAATGTAGTTTCTCAATGTAATTCTCTTAATTGTGGCATGAATGTTCAGATCCGAAAGATTCTAGACAAAAGCCTATATTGACATAGCAAATAACAATACTAGCAAAGCATTCATGTCTTCTCAAAATACTATGGCTAAAGAAAGTTATCCCTACAAAATCATATAGTCTTGGCTATGCTTCCTTGTTATCACACTAAATATTCATATTATGCACAACCCCGATTTCAGCCAAGCATTTGTTTTCATGCTCTATCTTTTCAAACCTTTCAACTTTCACGCAATACATGAGCGTGAGCCATGGAAATAACACTATGGGTGGAATATAGGTGGTTGTGGAGAAGACAAAAGAAGGGAGATAGTCTCACATCGACTAGGCGTATCAACGGGCTATGGAGATGCCCATCAATAGATATCAGTGTGAGTGAGTAGGGATTGCCATGCAACGGATGCACTAGAGCTAAATATGAATGAAAGCTCAACAAAAGAATCTAGTGGGTGCGCATCCAACTTGCTTGCTCACGAAGACCTAGGGCATTTGAGGAAGCCCATCGTTGGAATATACAAGCCAAGTTCTATAATGAAAATTCCCACTAGTATATGAAAGTGACTAAACATGAGACTCTCTACAATGGAGAACATGGTGCTACTTTGAAGCACAAGGGTGGAAAAACATAGTAGCAATTGTCCCTTTTTCTTATATTTTTTTTCTTTTTTTGGGCCTTTTTTTCTTTGGCCTTTTTTTTGCAGAGGGGCTTTATAGATTCATCCTTTCCTCCCATGGGACAATGCTCTAATAATGATGATCATCACACTTTCATTACAACACAATATTACAACTCGATACTACAACAACAAAGTATGACTCTATATGAATGCCTCCGGCGGTGTACCGGTATGTGCAATGAAACAAAAGTGACATGTATGAAAAGGTTATGCATGGTGGCCTTGCCACGAATACGATGTCAACTACATGATCATGCATGGCAATATGACAATATGATGCGTGTCATATAAACGGAATGGTGGGAAGTTGCATGGCAATATATCTCGGAAGGGCTATGGAAATGCCATGATAGGTAGGTATGGTGGCTGTTTTGAGGAACATTATGGTGGCTATTTTGAGGAAGGATATATAGTGAGTTTATGGCACCGGCAAAAGTTGCGCAGTACAAGAGAGGCTAGCAATGGTGGAAGGGTGAGAGTGCGTATAATCCACGGACTCAACATTAGTGATAAGAACTCATATACTTATTGCAAAAATTTATGAGTCATCAAAACAAAGCAATCAACGCATGCCCCTAAGGGGGAGGTTGGTAGGAGTTAACCATCGCGCGGCCCCGACTTCCACGCAAAGGTTGACACTCAACAAACACCTCATGCTTTAACTTAGTCACACAACGGTTCACCATACGTGCATGCTATGGAAATCACTAACCTTAACACAAATATTTCTCAATTTCATAATAACTCCACTAGCATGAATCTAATATCACTATCCTCATGTCTCAAAACAATTATCAAGCATCCAACATCTCTTTCTATTCGATGCACTTGGTGTGAATTCTTTTACTACATTGACATTGGATGTTTATCATGTGAAGACTAGTTTCTTTAGCCTAAACACTTTACCATGCTGTTTTAATAGACTCTCAAATAGATAAAAGTGAAGCATGAGAGTTCAACAATTTGTACCAAATATTACCACCGCCATGCTCTAAAAGATATAAGTGAAGGACTAGAGCAAAAACTATTCAACTCAAAAGATATAAGTGAAGCACATAGAGTGTTCTAACAATTTCTAGGCCATATTTAACTCTCTCAAATAGGTGTGTCCAGCAAGGATGATTGTGACTAACTAACAAGCAAAGACTCAAATTATACAAGACGCTCCAAGCAAAACACATAACATGTTGCGAATAAAAATATAGCTCCAAGTATAGTTACAGATGGATGAAGACGAAAGAGGGGATGCCTTCCCGGGGCATCCCCAAGTTTAGGATTTTTGATTATCTTGAATTTACTTGGGGTTCCATGGGCATCCCCAAGCTTGGGCCTTTGCTACTCCTTGTTCCATAGTCCATCAAAGCAATACTCAAAACTTGAAAACTTCACAACACAAAACTTAGACAAAAATTCTCGTGAGCTCCGTTAGTAAGAGAAAGCAAACCACCACTCAAAGGTACAGCAAGGAATTCATTCTTTGTTTTTATTGGTGTAAAACCTACTGTACTCCAAGTTCTCTATGGTTCATATCCTCTAATATTACTCATAGATGCATCGGAATAAGCAAACAACACACGAAAAACAGAATCTGTCAAAAACAGAACAGTCTGTAGTAATATGCTGGGTTCGCCTACTTCTTTAACTCCAAAAAATTCAAATTAAATTGGTAAATTTGCGCAATTTTTCTACCAATCAGAAGCAGAAATAATCAACTAAAAAGCACGCTCCAGTAAAATCTGAAGGCTACTTTAGCAAGCGCTAACGATTCTGTTTTTCACAGCAAGATCAAATAAACTTCACACAAGTCTTACCAAAGGTTCTACTTGGCAAAAACACTAAACAAAACATGAAAACACATCTAATCAGAGGCTAGATGAAACATTTATTCCCTAACAGCAACAAAAGCAAAAAACATAGAATTGGGTTGCCTCCCAACAAGCGCTATCGTTTTACGCCCCTAGCTAGGCACGATAGAAGATAGATCTAGGTATTGCCATCTTTGGTCTTCACCCTTTTAATGGTGTCAAGATCGAATCCGGGAGGTTCTTTGCGTTTCCCTTCACATTCAGAAATCCTAAGATCTAAAGCATCCAACTGCTTATTGCAAAGAGTAATCAACATATTCATGCGGTGGAGATTCCCACTAACACTCTTAAGAGGTTCAAGAGATTTTTGTAATATTTTCGTTAATTCGCAAATTTTCTCAAAAACTTGCGTCCTATGCGGGGTTGAAGTTGACTTCTTTTTGGGAGGTAGTGTTCCCACTATTCCCTCTATGATTTAATGCGCGAAACTAGGATCAACTTCGATAAAATTTCCTTTAGCAACGCAATCCAAGAGTTGTCTATGAGACATATTCAATCCAACATAAAAATTGCGAAGCAAGATTCTAAAATTACTTCTAAGGTAGACTTACGATAAGATTCCATCATCCTAAACCAAGCATATTTTAAGTTTTCTCCTTGCCTTTGCTTTAAGTGAAGTACTTCAAACTCGGGAGACAAAGGAGCAGATAAAGGGCTAGCCATAATGACAAGCAAGCAAGCGAACTCACACAAGCGAACAAGAAGCAAGCGAGCGAAAAACACACGGCAGAAGAAGGGCGAATAAAACGACAAAGGTGAAGTGGGGGAGAGGAAAACAAGAGGCAAATAAATATAATGCGAAGGATAAGGGTTTGTGATAGGTACTTGGTATATGACTTTTGCGTAAGCCTCCACGGCAACGGCGCCAGAAATACTTCTTGCTACCTCTTGAGCTTGCCTTGTATTCCCTCGAAGAGGAAAGGGAGATGCAGCACAGTCCCTTAAGTATTTCCCTCAGTTTTTGAGAACCAAGGTATCAATCCAGTAGGAGACCACGCGCGAGTCCCTCGCACCTACACAAACAAAGAAGAACTTCGCAGCCAACGCGATAAGGGGTTGTCAACCCCTTTACGATCACTTACGAGAATGAGATCTGATAGAGATGATAAGATAGTATTTTTGGTATTTTTGATATAGAAACAGAAAGTAAAGAAAGCAAATAAACTATGGCAACATAAATTGGCTAGTTGACACGAAAGTAATATGATAAAGATAGACCCGGGGGCCATAGTTTTCTCTAGTGGCTTCTCTCAAGATAGCGGTATTCTACGGTGGGTAAACAAATTACTGTCGAGCAATTGATAGAAAAGTGAATAATTATGAGACTATCTAGGCATGATCATTGTATATAGGCATCACGTCCGAGACAAGTAGACCGACTCCTGCCTGCATCTACTACTATTACTCCGCACATCGACCGCTATCCAGCATGCATCTAGTGTATTAAGTTCATACGAACAGAGTAACACCTTAAGAAAGATGACATGATGTAGAGGGATAAACTCAAGCAATATGATGAAAACCCCATCTTTTTATCCTCGATGGGAACAATACAATACGTGCCTTGCTGCCCCTACTGTCACTGGGAAAGGACACCGCAAGATTGAACCCAAAGCCAAGCACTTCTCCCATTGCAAGCACTATAGATCTAGTAGGCCAAACCAAACCAATAATTCGAAGAGACTTGCAAGGATATTATGAGCACACATAAAAAGTTCAGAGAAGAACCAAATATCTTTCATAGATAACCTTGATCATAAACTCACAATTCATCGGATCTCGACAAACACACTGCAAAAAAAAGAGATTACATCGAATAGATCTCCTCGAAGACCGAGGAGAACTTTGTATTGAGATCCAGAGAGAGAGAAGAAGCCATCTAGATACTAGCTATGGATCCGAAGGTCTGAGGTAAACTACTCACAACTCATGGTGAGGGCGATGATGATGATGATGATGAAGGCCTCCATGATGAATCCCCCTCCCAGAACAGGCTCCAAGATGGGATCTCCACGGGAACAGCAGCTACCGCGGTGGAATTAGGCCTTTCTCTCTGCGTATGGAGTTTCTGGGGTACGTAGGTATATATAGGAAGAAGGGGGGCACCGGGGGCCACATAGGCTGCCCTCGAGGCAGGGGGCGCGCCCTGGGAAGGGGGGGCGCCCCCACCCTCGAGGGTGGCTCCTCTGTCCCCTGGCTTGTCCCCGAAGTCTTTTGTGCGTGATTTCCTCCCAAAATATCTCTCACGAAGGTTTCGTTTCGTTTGGACACTGTTTGATATTCCTTTTCTGCAAAACCCTGAAATAGGGAAAAAACAGCAATCTGGACTGGGCCCTTGGGTTAGTAGGTTAGTCCCAAAAATGATATAAAAGTGAATGATAAAGCCCATTAAGCATCCAAGACTTCATAAATAAAAGCATGGAACAATAAAAAAAATATAGATACGTTGGAGACGTATCAAGGTGTTCGGGCACCAGCTGCTGGCGTGTCTCAACGCGCGTTTTTGTGAGCCCAGGGTGAGCCATACAGCGCCGGGGGCTCAAGACTTCATCGACGAGGTTACCGAGGAACTTCGGTACGCAAGGCTCATATGAGGTAGGCGCAACCGCACGATGCCAAGCTCACCTACCCACAACCCAAGCAACCACTTCCGCGTCTGCATCGACGTCGCATGCCTCAACCGAGTCGCTTCTTTGGAGCCTTTCTGGCCGACGGTAGTCGGCTAGAGGAGGACTCTCCCCTGCAGCTACATTCGCATGCTCTTCGGCTTCCGCAATGCAGCTGCCACATTCCAGTACCTCACGCGGCAGGCTTTGGGGGCTCGAGAGGCTCAGTGGCAGGCGGTCCAGACGGAGCAGGAGCCGGACCCCCGTGACCACTGAGGGCCTCCGGAGCCCCTGGGCCTCAGGAGCCCGACGATCCTCAGGGGTGACCCGCACGACTCACGTCTTCTGCTACACCAACTCTTCTTCGACAAGTGTCAGGTGATGTCTCAGGTATTCGATCGAGGGCGCCCCCCGGGCTGCATCATCCTCGAGCTGCTGGGGGCTCACCCCCCGCAGCTGTCTCTTTTGCACATAAATCAAGGCTAGTTGTTTCTTCCTATTTGCATTATCTATATGCTCGGCATTCTCACCGCCACTAAGGTCATGATCCCTTGCGAGCTCACTCATGACCGCCCCATGATTAAGGACTGATACGGCGTCTGTGCTCGGGTCCGTCCCTGCAGCGTCGCTAAATCCAAGGGCTGAGCTCTGTCTCGCGAGCCATTCCTATGAGGTCACCTCCTGTGGTCCTTGGTGCCTTGTTCTCGCATGGGCTAATCATGGATGGGTAAGTGGGGGCCCGTGGCAGGTGCCTCTCTCACGCGGGAACCGCGCGCCGGTTGTTTTTCTTTTAGACTGTTGCATGAGAAGACTGGGCACGGCGTCTGTGCTCGGGTCCGTCCCTGCAGCATCGATAAATCCAGCGGCTGAGCTCTGTCTTATGTGCCGGTCCCGCTACCATCACCTCCTGGGGTCGTTGGTGCTGCGGCCTTCTCGTGCGATGCCCTCTAGAGATGCACTCGGTGCAGGTCGACACAATGCATCTCTTTTCACATTTTGTAGAAGAAGACTCAGGTGCAACCCGCCTCATGGTAGGGTCTCGTGAGTGATGCGTAAGCTCACGAGAACTTCCTCAGAGTCGTTCAGCTCGTCCTGAGGAGGGCCCATATACACCTTGGCTGTCATGCCGTGCAAGCCACATGTCAGAACAGGGCTGTACACGCCCTGGAATCTCTCACGGTGGGAGGCTCCCTCCCACGGTCCAGTGGAAGTACCATGCTCTGCGCTGGCAGAACCAACCGAGGAGCAGTTTTTCCCACGAACCTGTGGAAGCACCAAGCTCCGCGCTGGCCTCTACGACCGAGGCGCGGTTATGCCCACACTCCGCGCAAGTTTCGTAGCTCTATGCTCTGCACTAGTTATAAACAACTGTGGGCGGCCCCCAGCGGTCGCACCAACCTCAGGGAGCTTTTCAGCTCACGACGCTCACAACTTCTCCTTGGATGGGTGTCGCGAGGAGGGCTAGGCACGGGGGCTATGCTCAGGCCATGCCTGGCAGACGCCACCCTACCAGGTGCCCAGACACCTGGCTTTCTCGCGCCCCCGTCCTAGGCGAAGGCTCATGAGCAAGGTATGGTGCTCGTTCTCCCTCATGAGAGTCGTTCGTACGTCAAGGGGACCCCTGGGCATCACGACCCAGGGGCCTCACTAGTCACGTAGCCCCTCACTCTTTGAGCCCGGCGCTCAACGGCGGTCGAGGTATGCGCGGGGCTGGGCCCTGCCGACGCAGAACGCAAACGGGATCGCTTGAACGTCAAGGGGGACCCCTGGGCATCACGACCCAGGGGCCTCACTAGCCACGTAGCCCCTCATTCCTTGAGTCTAGTTATTACGATAACCCCGGTCACCCGGAGGGCTCAATGACGATCGAGGTATGCGCGGGGTTGGGCCCTGCAGACGCAGAGCACCTAAGCAAACATGAAAGGAAGCAAGCACGGAGATCACCAAATTCAAGTCTAGTTATTACAATCACACCAAGTTCTCCAAATTGAAGCGAGTCCTTATGCCTCCCGAAGGCACTTGTATCTCTCTCATCTGGACAGGAATAGGTCAGGCATCGCCAAGCGCACCATCACCAGCCTTTGCCTCCTCGGCCGCGGCAGCAGCGACCCGGAGGAACGCCTCCACCAGCCCCTTGACCTTCTCCTCCAGGGCCTCAGCAGTCGCGCCCTCTATGCTCGCGGTCATGGGATCGGACAGCGAGGCCAGGTCAAGGATGGGGTCGCGGAGACGGAGGTGGCCGCACACCTGCGTCAGGGCCAAGGTAAGGAGCGTGCGACTCTCGACGTCTACTAACTGGCCGATCGCAGCCGTAACCTCGCGCAGGGACTTCACGAGCACGGCAAGGAGCCCGGCGGAGCCATCCTCCGGGGTGTCTAGCGGCTTCTCGAACCCTTCCCCGTAAGCAATCTGCAGCGTCGTACGGGCCTCGAGCTCGAAAGTGGCGAGGGCCTCGCAACTCATCGCTTCCGAGGCCGCGAGGGCGTCTTCCTTGTCGCGCGTAGCTTGGGTCGCTCTAGCCTGCTCGGCCTTGGCCTTCAGCTTCTCCAGGCTCGCGTGATCAGCGAGCTGCTCCTACTGCAGCCGGGACGTCTCAGCCTTCTGTGCCTTGAGCTCCTTCTCCAACCTTTCGAGCTCTAGGGCACGCCTGGTGCCTTCCTCGCGAAGGGCCTCCAGCTCGCTCTCCACCTTGTGGCAGCGCTTCTCGGAGGACGCCGCGCCGGCTCGCGCGGCGTCGCGTGCCCGCGTGGCTGGCGCGGCCTCCTCTTGACCCTTGGCGGCGACCGCTGAGGCCTGGCTCTAGGAGGCCCGCGCAGACTCATCTGCCAAGAGCCACCCAGAGATCAGGCCCAGGCGTCTGATACGTCTCCGTCGTATCTATAATTTTTGATTGTTCCATGCCAATATTCTACAACTTTCATATACTTTTGGCAACTTTTTATACTATTTCTTGGGACTAACATATTGATCCAGTGCCCAGTGACAGTTCCTGTTCGTTGCATGTTTTTTGTTTTGCAGAATATCCATATCAAACGGAGTCCAAACGGAACAAAAATGGACGGAGATTTTTCTTGGAATATATGTGAATTTTGGGAAGCGGAACCAAAATGAGACGATGCCCGAGTGGGCCACGAGGCAGGGGGTGCGCCCACCAGGGGCAGGCACGCCCTGGGCCCTCATGGCCACACCGTAAGGCCGTTGATGCCCTTCTTTCTCCGCAAGAAAGCTAATATCCGAATAAAAATCGTGTCAAAAATCAGCCCAATCGGAGTTACGGATCTCCGGGAATATAAGAAACGGTGAAGGGCCAGAATCTGGGAACGCAGAAACACAGAGAGACAGAGAGACAGATCCAATCTCGGAGGGGCTCTCGCCCCTCCACCGCCATGGAGGCCATGGACCAGAGGGGAAGCCCTTCTCCCACCTAGGGAGAAGGTCAAGGAAGGAGAAGAAGGAGGGGGGTTCTCCCCCCCTCGCTTCCGGTGGCACCGGAGTGCCACCGGGGCCATCATCGTGTGACGGCGATCTACACCAACACCTCCGTCATCTTCACCAACATCTCCATCACCTTCCCCCATCTATCTACAGCGGTCCACTCTCCTGGAACCCGCTGTACCCTCTACTTGAACATGGTGCTTTATGCTTCATATTATTATCCAATGATGTGTTGCTATCCTATGATGTCTGAGTAGATTTTCGTTGTCCTATCGGTGATTGGTGAATTGCTATGATTGATTTAAATTGCTTGTGGTTATGTTGCTGTCCTTTGGTGCCCATCATATAAGCGCGTGCATGGATCACACCATAGGGTTAGTTGTATGTTGATAGGACTACGTGTTGGTGGGCAAGAGTGACAAAAGCTTCAACCTAGCGTAGAAATTGATGCATACGGGATTGAAGGGGGACCAATATATCTTATGCTATGGTTGGGTTTTACCTTAATGAACGTTAGTAGTTCCGGATGCTTGCTAATAGTTCCTATCATAAGTGCATAGAATTCCAAGTAAGGGATGGCATGCTAGTAGTGGCCTTTCCCACATAAAACTTGTTATCGGTCTAGTAACATAGTCAATTGCTTAGGGGCAATTTCACAACTCCTACCACCACTTTTCCACACTCGCTATATTACCTTTATTGCTTCTTTATCTTAATAGCCCCTAGTTCATATTTACGTGCTCTTTATATTCTTGCAAACATATCCCACAAAAACTACAAAGTACTTCTAGTTTCATACTTGTTCTATGTAAAGTAAACATCAAGCGTGCGTAGAGTTGTATCGGTGGTCGATAGAACTTGAGGGAATATTTGTTCTGCCTTTAGCTCCTCGTTGGGTTCGACACTCTTACTTATAGAAAGAGGCTACAACTGATCCCCTACACTTGTGGGTTATCAGCGTCCTTCCATCGCGCGGCCATCACCACGCAGAAGTTCGGCACGGAGCCGACCGAGCGCAGCGGAAGCGTCTTCAAGGTCTCAGGGCCAGGCTGCATCAGCTGGCGGATGGGTGCCATCACGATCGCCTGCTCGACCAGGGGTTCGGGGGCTCTGGCTCCCCTCGCTAGAGTAGTAGGAGTAGGAACCACCTTGGCCTCGCAAACAGCAACGACGCCCTCAGGCGACGCCGCCACCGCGCGCTCGGGTGCCTGGCTGGCCGAGGCGTGCAAAGCTGTGGCACCCTTCTCCACAGCGACAACAGCGGTAGGTAGAGCGGGGTACCACGACGTGAGCTCCCCCTTCGCCTTCTTCGTGGCATGAATGTTCAGATCTGAAAGATTCAAGACAAAAGTTTAATATTGACATAAAAATAATAATACTTCAAGCATACTAACAAAGTAATAATGTCTTCTCAAAATAACATGGCCAATGAAAGTACATCCCTACAAAGTCATATAGTTTGGCTATGCTCCATCTTCGTCACACAAGATACCCAAATCATGCACAACCCCGGTTTAAGCCAAACAATTGTTTCATACTTTATTTTTTCAAACTTTTTCAAATTTCACGCAATACATGAGCGTGAGCCATGGACATAGCACTATAGCTGGAATAGAATGGTGGTTGTGGAGAAGAAAAAAAGGGGAAGATGGTGCTTCCTCTTGAGCTTGCGTTGTATTCCCTCGAAGAGGAAAGGGAGATGCAGCACAATAGCGTAAGTATTTCCCTCAGTTTTTGAGAACCAAGGTATCAATCCAGTAGGAGACCACGCGCCAATCCCTTGCACCTGCACAAACAAATAAGAACTTCGTAGCCAACGCGATAAGGGGTTGTCAATCCCTTTATGGTCACTTACGAGAGTGAGATCTGATAGAGATGATAATTATATTTTTGGTATTTTTGGTTTAATAAAACATCAAATAAAAGCAAGAAAAGTAAAGTAGATGTAGATTGATATGTTGAGAATAGACCCGGGGGCCATAGTTTCCTCTAGTGGCTTCTCTCATGATAGCGATATTCTACGGCGGGTAAACAAATTACTGTCGAGCAATTGATAGAAAAGCGAATGATTATGAGACTATCTAGGCATGATCATTCCATATAGGCATCACGTCCGAGACAAGTAGACCAAAAAGATTCTGCATCGACTACTATTACTCCACACATCGACCGCTATCCAGCATGCATCTAGTGTATTGAGTTCATACCAATAGAGTAACGCCTTAAGAAAGATGACATGATGTAGAGGGATAAACTCAAGCAATATGATGAAAACCCCATCTTTTTATCCTCGATGGCAACAATACAATACGTGCCTTGCTTCCCCCACTGTCACTGGGAAAGGACACCGCAAGATTGAACCCAAAGCCAAGCACTTCTCCCATTGGAAGAACTATAGATCTAGTAGGCCAAACCAAACCAATAATTCGAAGAGAGTTGCAAGGATATTTTGAGCACACATAAAAAGTTCAGAGAAGAACCAAATATCTTTCATAGATAACCTTGATCATAAACTCACAATTCATCGGATCTCGACAAACACACCGCAAAAAGAGATTACATTGAATAGATCTCCTCGAAGACCGAGGAGAACTTTGTATTGAGATCCAGAGAGAGAATAGAAGCCATCTAGATACTAGCTATGGACCCGAAGATCTGTGGTAAACTACTCATCACTCATGGTGAGGGCGATGATGATGATGATGAAGGCCTCCGTGATGGATCCCCCTCCCGGAACATGCTCCAAGATGGGATCTCCACGCGAGCAGCAGCTACGGTGATGGAATTAGGGGTTTCTCTCTGCGTATGGAGTTTCTAGGGTAGGTAGGTATATATAGGAAGAAGGGGGGCACCGGGGGCCACACAGGCTGCCCTCGAGGCAGGGGCGCGTCCTAGGAAGGGGGGCGCGCCCCCACCCTTGAGGGTGGTCCCTCTGTCCCCTGGCTTGGCTCCGAAGTCTTTCGTGCGTGATTTCCTCCAAAAATATCTCTCGCGAAGGTTTCGTTCCGTTTGGACTCCGTTTGATATTCCTTTTCTGCAAAACCCTGAAATAGGCAAAAAAACAACAATCTGGACTGGGCCCTTGGGTTAGTAGGTTAGTCCCAAAAATGATATAAAAGTGAATGATAAAGCCCATTAAGCATCCAAGACTTCATAAATAATAGTTTGGAACAATAAAAAATTATAGATACATTGGAGACGTATCAGTACCTCCCCGACGGCGTTGACGAGCTCGGTGATGCGGTGGAGCTATTCGTCCTAGAGGTCGTCTGCCGGGCGGTAGCGCAGGAGCTCCCGCGCCATCAGTAGTCCGGGTTGCTGGTAGACCGGCCCGCGGCGGATCAGCGAGGACGACGTCGCGGCCGGTGAGGGTAATGGCGTCGCCGTGCGGTCATCATGCCACACGAACAACGGCAGCGACGAGTCCCGCTGCTCGTGGACGGCCGGGTCGATGGCGGCGTTGGCGACCGGCGAGTTGGGGCGGAGCAGTGCATCATTGCCCGCGGGCGCCGTCTGAGCGACGTTGGAGGTTCGACGGGCGGCGCACGCTCGGCGTGTGTCCACCATGGTGGCGAAGCGAGGTCGACGAATGAGTGCGGGATGAGGTCGTCGGAGAGACGAGATTTCGACACGCCCCCTACCTGGCGCGCCAAATGTCAGATTGCGGGCTCCGCAAACCCAAGAAGTTCGAACACAGGGGCGTGAAAGAAGATCTCTCCCACTCATGTCTACCTAGAGCCTCGCCCTTGTCCAATGAAGAGATTCAAGCAAGCAACAAGTAAAGCACAATTTTTTTTACCCAGGTTCGGGCCACCTTGCGGGGTAAAACCCTACGTCCTGCTTTGGTGGATTAGCCTCAGGGGGGGCTTGAGTATGACAACTATAGTGGTTCCTGAGATCAGGAGGAGAGCTCAGGAGGGTCAGGAGGCAAGAGTTCTTGCTCCTCGGTGTGAAGGCGGAGTCTCTCTGGATCCGATCAGAATGCCCCCATAGTGGAGACCCTAGCTACTTATATAGGCGGCCAGGGTCCTCTTCCCCCGAAATGTTTAGGCGGGAAGGAATCCCACAATGGCCATTTTGAGCGGGAACACAAGGACGTTCCTATCCTGACAAAAGCGGTCTTCTCCTGCAAAGGGATCAGGCGGTGACGCGGTGGTGAGCTCGGTGGTGACATCCTCCCTGTCGTCCTTGCGGTCTTGGGTCTTGTTGCACCAAAGGAGAAACCTTTGTCCCGCCCCTTGGGAACCTGCGCGTGCGCTGTCTTCTTTGCACCAAAACGGCAACTGCGCCGCTGGCACGCGCTGGCACCTACTGGCGTGGTGCTTCACTGCTCGCGTCACTGCCTCCTCCTGAGGCAGGCTTGGCCTTGGATTCTCCGCCCCTCCGTAGCAACCTAGCTGAGGCCTCTCTTGAGGGGGTCTTGGTGTCATTCTCCTCGCAAGGTCTAGGCCCCTCGCGAGGGTCTTGAGCAGCTGGTCGATCAGCTGGGCCATACCACGCCGTAGTAGGAGCGCGTTGCGGCCCGCAGACAGGCAATTCTGGATACCCTGGTTCCCAGGACGCCGACAACATCCCTGGCAATTCTTTAGGAAATACGTCTTCATATCCGCAAACCACCGGAATCTGGGATATGGCATTAATCTCGCCCTTGTCACTGAGAGAGAATAGCCTGATTGTGTTATCTCGAGCTGCGAAGATAATCACATCTTCGGACGGATGAGTTAGATTGACCTCCTTGTCTGCACAATCAAGAAGAGCATCATGCTTAGAGAGCCAATCCATTCCAAGAATGAGATCAATGTCCAAATTGCCGAGGACAACTGGGGAAGCTAGAAATTTATAATCGCCCATCTTTATAGAGATATCCGGAACAACTGAGTTGGAGATCATCACCTTACCCGGTGAAACAATTCGCAAAGGATTTCCAAGATATGACGAATTGAAATCATGCTTTGCAAAGAATGGTCTTGACATGAAACAATGCGATGCACCCGAATCAAATAACACTTTTGCAGGAAAGAGTTAACTGGAAGTGTACCCATGATCACTTGAGAGGAATCTTCTGCTTGAGCTGAGTCCATCGGGTTCACTCTTGCATATTTGCGATTGTGCTTGACAATAGCATTGCTTGACGGCTTGATAGGAGGAGGAGGCGGAAGGCACCTTGTAATGCCCAGGATGGGACTATACCTCCTACGTGTCGAGGCACGACTTAAAGGTATAAGCCCATTCTGGAATGATCGCAAGTTTGGTATCTTTGCACATCTCATGTAAAAATAGGGATGAAAGGGAAATAGATAGTTGGCTTACACTCGCCACATCACACAATTCATTACATAGCCAAACATCATTCAAATAACATCACAACCCGTCTACGGGTGAAGATCCAAATGAAAGATACCAAACATACATAAAGCCACATGTCTGAATCGCCCCTAGTAGAAACCACTACTGATCGTCGGGATAGTGCACATAGTAAAGGCTACGTTCCTCGTCGTACTCCCAGTATAGCTCTGTGCCGTCACCTGAATAGCTCACCATAGTACCTGCATCTGGTGTGGTGTAGAATCTGTGAGCCATAGAGGACTCAGCAATCCCGTTCCCGGGTAACACAACTATCCAAGCCTTGGGTGTGGAACAAGGCTGAAGAAAGAATAAGAGGTTGCAGCAGCACTAGCACTAACTTACGTAAAAGAGAGCGAGAAGAGAAGTGCCTTGGACGATAACGTGATCACGAAGTGATCCTAACTAAGCAAGTCAAACATAACCCCACCGTGTTCACTTCCCGAACCCCTTTCGGAAAATGAACGTCACGGTACTCACGCTGGTAGTGTGTTCTGAACATGGTGTCAAGTTTTCTATAACCGGATATTAACAAATTCCCATCTGCCACATAACCACGGGCATGGCTTTCGAAAGTTCAAAACCCTGCAGGGGTGTTCCAACTTGGCCCATGACAAGCCCACGATCCGTGGAGTCGCAACTCCAAGGTGGGAAGGCCCGAGTATCCTCGGAATCCCGTGCTCAAGATACTCCGACTAAGGTAAGACTAATCCAGCAAATCCTACCGGCGTGCCGACACCCTGACAGTAGCCGCGCGTATCTAGTCTCAGGCCACGACCGGATGAGCTATGGTTACAGCATCCAGATACCCCGAGTTGCCAAGGGGTGGTGCCGCAAGCTGCTCTAGGTTGGACCAACACTCATGAGGAGCACTGGCCCGGGGGTTGATTAATAAAAGGGGATAGCTAGTCCCTATGCAAGTTTTTAGTTATTAGGCAACTGGAGTACCAATGTCGGGACTTGCTGGAAAAGCCTTAGCGCTAAGCGGTTTATCGAGGGGGTCCCATAACCCCAACCGTGTGAGGAACGCATAATCAAGGAACATAACACCGGTTTATACGGTTCCTAAGGCGGCATGAGTGGAACAAATCACCAAGCAAGAGGCTTAGCCTTCCACCCATTACCAATATATAGATGATT
>LR738713.1:353088396-353107224 GCA_902687465.1 Secale cereale
GAAGCTTCACCACAATGGAATATGGCTTCGAGGTGACCTCAACCGTCTAGGGTGCTCAAACACCCAAGAGTAACAAGATCCGCAAGGGATTAGTGGGGAGAATCAAATATCTCATGGTGGAAGTGTAGATCGATGCCTCCTCAAGCAATCCCGAGCAAATCAACAAGTTTGATTGGCTAGGGAGAGAGATCGGGCGGAAATGGAGCTTTTGGAGCAACAATGGAGTAGTGGGGGAAGAGGTAAGTCTTCTTGGGGAAGAAGACTCCCTATATATAGTGGGAGAGCGAATCCAACCGTTATGTGCGTTTTCAGCCCGCAGAGCGCGGTAGTACTGCACGTAAGTTGCGGTACTACCGCTGGCTCAGCGGTACTACTGCTTTGGGAGCGGTACTACCGCTAGGCAAAAACATGCGAGATGATTGACAACCACGGATGAAATAAATTACATCCGCGGCTACATCCGCACAGAAAACGGTAGTAGCAAAACGCGACACGGTACTACCGCTTGGAGTAAGCGGTACTACCGCATAGGATGCGGAAGTAAAAAATTACTTCCGCACCTACTTCTGCACTTCGAATCAGTGCCGGGCTAGATACACGGTACTACCGCTCTGGAGCCACGGTACTACCGCTGGTGCAGTACTACCGCGTGGCTGTGCGGTACTTCCGCTTTATGGAGCGGTACTACCGCTTGCTAGGCAGATGATTTAGTTAAGAAGTCGTGGTTTGCATATACGATAATAAACGGTTGGAACTCCAGAGAAGCAAGGGAAAAGTGGTGAGAGAGAAGATGTGTACGTGTTGATTCCACCCAAACCTTTCCGAAGCGGACCCCCTCTTAATAGTACGGCTTTCCTATTACTCAAAGCCACCGACATGGAGCAAAAAGAAAACACCGTCTTCCATCGAATCCGAGGGGCAATCAATCGTCTTGTGCCTAAGTGAGATATACCTGAAGGAGCTTAGAGCACACGATTAGTCCGCAAATCCATTGTCATCAATCACCAAAACTACTTACGGAGAAATATGCCCTTACAGATAGCCAACAACATATACAACAAGGAATCATCAATAGTCACCCCAAAACTAACATGGATTTGCCTAGGACAACAAGCAAACATAGCATCCGGATATTACAGATTCCAAACTTAGTGAAATTTCACTAAGTGTTAAAACAGCAGTATTATCATGGCATGTTTGTGAGCAAGTTTAAGTCACCTCAAAGCATAACATGGCAAGTGGTTTGCACCACAGCAAAGTACACGTGATGGGGAATCCAAAACATATAAGCATGCATCATGGGGACAACCACATCAAAAGCAACGAGCACCTCAACTAGGCATCTCGTAACAAGTTTAAGAACCTAACAGCCACATACACTCTTGCAAAGGAGATAAACATGGCAATAAGAATTCTATCATGCATCCTATAGCAACCAACATGTAGAGCATCTCATGATGAACATGTGGACATATCATTTGCTTCATTTGGATAAACATGCATCAAGTTATCACATTTCAAACATGGCATGAAAACAACTAAAAGCAGCAGTTTATAACAAGTAGCACTCTTCTCATGAAGATTAAGACATCTAGATGGACTCAAACATGCATGCCACAATGGAACAAAACATAGTACATGTCACCACGATCATTTTGACATATCATACACACAAAACGGACATGCACAGTAAAAGATATTGCTATCACAAGAACGCATCAGACACTGAAAAACTAAAGACTTAGACAAAAAACGAGGGTCAACCTCCTGTAGTAGTCAACGCGGAGCGGGCGGCAGTCAAACGGGGCGGTCAACGGGCGCCGGGTCTGGATCGGGTCGCGGTTCGGGTTCGTGGGTCGGACCCGCTAGGGTTTCCCCCAGGGCG
The DNA here is from genome assembly GCA_902687465.1 of Secale cereale. Classification (NCBI taxonomy): domain Eukaryota; kingdom Viridiplantae; phylum Streptophyta; class Magnoliopsida; order Poales; family Poaceae; genus Secale; species Secale cereale. The sequence continues at coordinate 353,090,282 of LR738713.1, forward strand.
CCTGGCGATCTGGATCCTTTCGATCCCTTCGTTCCCGTCGGGCGAGCAAGGCCGGCATCGGGCGCGGGAGGCTGGAGGCCCGTCAGCGGCGAGGGTCGGCGAGGCCGACGACGAAGGGGGCCGGCGGCGAGGGAGGAGGCCGGGCGGCGGCCTGGCAGCGAGGGGGCCGAGGCGGCGGCGAGCTGCAGGCGAAGGGAGGCGGCGGCGCACGGGCTGGCCGGAGGAGCGGAGGTCGCGGCGGCGGCGGCGCTCTGGCCGGCGATGGCGACTGCGAGCCGGAGGCGGGGACGAAGGCGGGGGCGCGGGAGGCTGGCGGCGGGGCGATCTGGCCCAGATCGGCGGCGGGAGCGGGCCGGCGCTGGGCCCCGCGGGCCCACACGGTGGGAGCGGTGCGATGGAAGCACTGCGCGGCGGCGGTGGAAGCACTGCGCGGCGACGGTGGAAGCACTGGGCGACGGTGGTGGAAGCATTAGGGTTTTTGGACGCAAAATTGGAGGGGGTGGACGTTTATATAGGCACAAGGAGCTAGGAGAGTCCAAATGAGGAGAGGTTTTCGGCCACGAGATCACAATTGAATGGCCAAGATGATGGGAAGGGTTTGAGCTGGGTTGTTGGGCTGTTGGAGGGGGGTCTTGGGCCTCAAAGAGGTGGTACTTTGAGCCCACGAGGATAACTGTTGGAGTATCCAACGAACTCCAAACGCGACGAAAATTGACAGGCGGGTTACACATATCAAAACAACATCGTACAACAAGTCACACGCCAAACCGGAAACGTTACACGGCCAAACACAAGAGAAGGACTCCGGGAAGCCTCGGGCACGTGTGAGAGCATCGGAACTCGAAACGGACAACGGGAAGGAACGAGTGGGACCGGATGCAAACGACACACAAATGCAATGCAATGCACATGACAACATGACAGGGATGAAATGCACACACGCACACGACAAAATGACGAAAACCCGAAAAGACGAAGAACCCGGAATGGAACTGATGAAGCCAAAGTTATATATTGCCAAAAGGGGAAAGTGTTACATCCGGGGCATTACAAACTCTCCTCTACTATGAAAAGATCTCGTCCCGAGATCTAGGACTGGAAGAAGGAAGGGTACTCGGAACGAAGGTGATCTTCTCGTTCCCACGTAGCTTCTCGGTCGGTATGGTGTGACCACTTGACTTTCAAGAACTTGATTGACTTGTTGCGGGTCTTGCGCTCGGTTTCTTCGAGAATAGCAACGGGATGCTCTCGGTAAGACAAGTCTTGTTGAAGATCAATCTCCTCAAACGGAATGGTGCGTTCAGGTGTCTTGAAGCACTTGCGGAGTTGAGACACGTGAAACACATCATGAACATTAGCGAAGTTGGAATGGAGCTCAAGTTGATAGGCTAGATCGCCTCTTTCGCCAAGGATCTTGAAAGGGCCCACGTATCTAGGAGCAAGCTTTCCTTTGATACCAAATCTTTGGGTGCCTTTCATAGGAGAAACACGGAGATAGACATGATCCCCAATGCTGAAGGCCAAATCACGATGCTTGCCGTCATAGTAGCTCTTTTGACGCGACTGAGCGGCCTTGAGATTCTCACGTATGACTTTGCACATTTCTTCGGCTTCTGAGATCAAGTCATTGCCAAGAAGTTGACGTTCACCAGTCTCGGACCAGTTGAGAGGGGTACGGCACTTTCTGCCATAGAGGATTTCAAACGGAGGTTTGCCGGCACTTGCTTGGAAACTGTTGTTGTAAGAGAACTCAGCAAACGGAAGGCAATCTTCCCACTTCATGCCAAAAGATATGACACAAGCTCTGAGCATGTCTTCTAGAATCTGATGCACTCTCTTGACTTGACCACTAGTCTGAGGGTGAAATGCAGTGCTGAAACGGATCTTAGTGCCCATGGCAGACTGAAAGGAGTCCCATAACTTGGATGTGAACAAACTTCCATGGTCTGAGGAGATAACTTGAGGAATGCCATGTAAGGACACAATTCTGGAAGTGTACAACTCTGCCAGTTGAGCTGCATTGATGGAATCTTTGACTGGAAGGAAATGAGCTACTTTGGTAAGCTTGTCAATGACAACAAAGATAGAATCATTCCCTTTCTTGGACTTGGGAAAGCCAGTGACGAAATCCATTTCAATGTGGTCGAATTTCCACTCAGGAATAGGAAGAGGTTGGAGAAGACCGGCTAGACGTTGATGCTCTGCCTTCACTCTTCTGCAGACATCACATTCATTCACGAATTGGGCAATCTCCCTTTTCATGCGAGTCCACCAGTAAGATTGCTTGAGGTCTTGGTACATCTTGGAACTTCCAGGATGAATCGACAGGAGGGAGTTAAGTGCTTCGTTCATTATGAGCTTCCTGAGATCACCTTTGGGAACCACAAGTCTGTCCTCAAAGAACAAGGTATCTCTCTCATCAACGCGATAGCACTTGTATTTGGGAGTACCCTTTGCAATACCATGTTTCACTTTCTGCACCATAGCATCACTGAGTTGGGCCTCACGGATCTGATCGTCCAAGGTAGGAGCAACTTGAAGATTTGCAAGAAAGCCTTGCGGAACAACTTGGAGGTTGAGCTTCCTGAATGCTTCACAAAGCTCAGGCTGGAACGGCTTGATAAGGAGACTGTTGCAATATGCCTTTCTGCTCAAAGCATCTGCAATTACATTTGCCTTGCCAGGTGTGTATTCGATGCTTGGATCGTACTCTTGGATCATTTCGACCCAACGAGTCTGGCGGAGGTTAAGGTTCGGCTGTGTGAAGATGTACTTCAAGCTCTTGTGATCGGTGAAGATATCGACTTTTCTGCCCAACAGAAGGTGTCTCCACGTAATCAAAGCGTGTACCATAGCTGCTAGTTCGAGATCATGTGTGGGGTAGTTCTTCTCACTTGGCTTCAGTTGACGAGAAGTGTATGCCACAATCTTCTTGTCCTGCATTAGCACACCACCAAGTCCTTGAAGAGAAGCATCACAGAATACTTCGTAGGGCTTGGACTCATCTGGAGGAGTAAGAACTGGAGCAGAGATGAGCTTTTCTTTGAGAGTTTTGAATGCCACATCACAATCCGGAGACCAGTTGTACTTGACATTCTTCTACAGCAAGTTGGAGAGAGGCTTGGCAATCTTGGAGAAGTTCTCAACGAACCTTCTGCAATAGCTAGCAAGACCAAGGAAGCTTCGGAGTTGCTTGACGTTCCGAGGAGGTTCCCAGTTGACAATCGCTTCAACTTTCTTGGGGTTCACAGCAATACCGTCAGCGGAGATGATATGGCCCAGATACAAGACCTTATCGAGCCAAAATTCGCACTTGGAGAACTTGGCATAGAACTTATGTTCACGGAGTCTGTCGAGAACCAGACGGAGGTGCTTTTCGTGATCTTCTTCATTCTTGGAGAATACCAAGATGTCATCCAGATACACAAGCACAAACTCGTTGGTGTAGGGGTTGAAAATGTAGTGCATCATTCTCGAGAAGGTAGGTGGAGCATTAGCGAGGCCAAAGGACATGACTGTATATTCATAGGAGCCGTAGCTCGTTCTGAAGGCAGTCTTGTGGATATCTTCTTCGCGAATGCGAATTTGGTGATAACCCATTCGGAGATCGAGCTTTGAGAACACTTTAGCTCCTTTGAGCTGCTCAAACAGTTCATTGATGTTGGGGAGCGGATACTTGTTCTTTATTGTCTTCTTATTCAATGGCCGGTAATCAACGCAAAGGCGCTCCGTGCCATCCTTCTTCTTGACAAATAAGACACCACAACCCCAAGGAGAGGTGCTAGGCCTGATCAGACCCATACGCTCTTGTTCATCAAGTTGTTTCTTCAACTCCTTCAACTCTTCAGGGGAGAGCTTCTACGGACGCCGGCATGCTGGCTCAGTACCAGGCTCGAGTTCAATGACGAATTCAACCTGACGATGCGGAGGCATGCGTGGAAGTTCTTCAGGAAAAACGTCTTCGTATTCGTTAACCACCGGAATTTGAGAGATGGCATTAATCTCGCCCTTGTCATTGAGAGAGAATAGCCTGATTGTGTTATCCCGAGAGGCGAAGATAATCACGTCTTCATTAGGATGAGTAATCTTGACTTCCTTATTTGCACAATCAATGTGAGCATCATGCTGAGAAAGCCAATCCATCCCGAGAATAAGGTCAATGTCGGAGTTAGGGATGAAAATGGAGCGGAAACGGACGGAACTGAGTACTACCATATTTGTTTTCATATATGTTTGCACAAGCGGAAACAAATACGGAACCCCAGAAATGAATACGGAAACAGATACTATCGGAACTGGGCACGGAGCGAATACAAAGCGGACACGGAAACAAAAGTGGGCGTTGACCGGAACATAAAAACCCCTTGAATCATAGAGAAAAACACACAAAAGAAACATTGTATGAATTCTTAACATGGCTATAAGATCAAGCTGAGTACATGTGTGGTAGTAGAAGTTGGGCCTCAAATGATCCATTCTACTCATTGTGTCATTGTGTGTTGTTTGGTGGTTGGACTACAAAGCAGCCATAAGTCTGTAGTAAAAACGAAAATTCCATATACACGGAAACGGAAAGTTCCGTTTCCACGCCTGTTCCACCGGAAAACACCGTTCAGTTTTTGTTTCCGTTTCCGCATGAAAAATTCCATTTCCACTTCCGTTTTGCAAATTTCCATTTCCGTTTTCATATTTCCTCTCCGTTTCCATTTTTCCTCCGGAAAAGCAGAAAGTTTCCACTCCATTTTCATCCCTAGTCGGAGTTACCGAGAGCAATAGGAGAAGCCAGAAATTTATAATTGCCCATCTTGATAGAAACATTAGGAGCTACAATATGAGAGCTCATCCTCATCCCCGGAGAAACCACATGAAAAGGATCTTGCAACATTTCTGTAGGCAACTCATGCTTGGACAAGAAAGGTTTTGAGATGAAGCAATGCGATGCACCTGAATCGAATAAAACTTTTGTAGGAGCAGAGTTAACTGAGAGGTTACCCAATATCACATCAGAAGAATTCTCCGCTTGCGCTGCATTCATCAGATTCACTCTTGCTGCCTTTGGATTATGCTTGACAATAGCAGTACTGACAGGTGGAGGAGGCGGAAGGCGCCTTGGGTTGGGTGGGTGGGAGAAACCACGGCCACCAGAGTTCTCGTTGTTGTTGTTGTAGGGAGCTCGGATCACTGGAGGAGGTGGAAGCCAAAACTTCTGTTGCTTCGCGACCACTTGAGAAGAAGAGGAGGAGTGAACGGCATCTCTGATCCTCTTTTTGGAAGCTTCCATCTTGAGCTGGGCTGCCTCTTGCTTAAGGGCCATGTTATAGAATTTATCAAACTCATCAGGCTCGAACAAGGTGAGAGCAAGTTGGAGTTCATCCTTCAGACCACCACGGAACTGATAGATCTTGCTCTTCGCATCTTGGATGTCTTGCTTGGCATAGCGGGCAAGGTTCTGGAACTTGACATTATATTGGTAGATAGACATAGAGCCTTGCTTCAGGTTGCGGAATTGCTCACGCATACCCTCGATGACACTTGTTGGAATGTGGTGAGAGCGAAAGTCCTTGCAGAAGTCATCCCAGGAGATTTCACGCCCTGCTCTGGAGTCTTTGTACTGCTGCCACCAATCAGCTGCTTGGTCCTTGAGTTGGAACGCTACAAACTTCACATAGTCCTCGAGCCTGACATTACTGCACTCGAAATGCTTCTTGATATCTGTTATCCAGTCTTCAGCATCGAGAGGGTCCACGCAGTAACTGAAAGCCTTTGGTTGATTTGCCAAGAACTGGTTGAGCGTAGCAAAATGTTGTTGGTTGAACAAATTGCCTTGGTTCCCATGAGCACCCTGATTTGCTTGATTTGCTTGAATATGCTGCATCATCTGCATAAGCATCTAGGTGTTCTTATTCGTAACTTGCATAATTGCTCTCCAGGCCTCAGACGGAGGAGGAGGTGAAGGAGGACGATCATGAACCTCTTCACCCTCTGGGTTAGCGTTGGGAACCTTTTTAGGAGCCATCCTGAAAGAGATGACCACCATTAGCCATTTGATTGAAAGAAGATATAAGCTGAAACAACGGCTAGAAATTGCAACATAGCCTTCACAAGAATCATTCGAACAAGAAGAACGAATGAAATTCTCAGTTTAATGATAACAACAATCTTCACGAGAAGCTAGTTGGGAGACAAAAGGTAAATAAAACAATAAGGTGCAGATAGAACAAATACAAGATAGAAGTTTCGTTCGACATATTCGTGTTGAAAGCTTATGGAACGTGTTACAAAAGGGTTTTGCAATCCCCGGATCAGCATAGCCAAGGACCCTTTAAGATGCAACTCCCGATCGGAACAACGGCCATAAAACTACTTCACTCAATGTAGAACCCCGAACTCCATATCCTGCATTCGCTGGAAGAATGCCTACGAGCTACTAGATGAACCCACCTATTAATTTCCGAAAGTTTCCAGTTATGCAATCAGCTGTTGGGGATACAGGGGAAGCATCACGCACTCAACTCTAATCCTACATCCAGCTGTATCCATCCTTCAACACATAACCAGTTAGTTCCGGAAACCGTCTACCTCGGACCTTCGAAACGCATCTACTATACAAGCTATGGCAATACTCCCGAACTACCTCCCCAGTACTGGGTGATCTCGGGGTTATCTTGCCACTAACCGCATAGGAGAGTTTTCGATGTCGACCGTCTTAAGTATTCTAGAACTTCCGCGGTATGTTTGTGACGACAACACCTCGGAGCTCAACCCCCCGGGACACTGCCACAACCCCTAATGACAGGAGGCATCGAGAACAACGTTCTCGTCACAAAGACATCGGAACAATCCAAACAATACTCGCGAGATTGCTAAAAAAAATTTGTGCAATTTTTGAGAGTAGAAGAGGCAAGAGTAATCGTCAGGAGTCCTCACCAGAGTGAAAAGAGATGAGGAGCAAAAGAAATCCTACTCTCCGATATATATGACTCAAAACATTTTAAGTGTGTGCCTAGACTCAACCGTCAACGGTTCGATCAATCAGTGGGGGCTTCTAGGTCGGAGAAGGCTCTGAATACCAACTTGTAATGCCCAGGATGGGACTATACCTCCTACATGTCGAGGCACGACTTAAAGGTATAAGCCCATTCTGGAATGATCGCAAGTTCGGTATCTTTGCACATCTCATGTAAAAATAGGGATGAAAGGGAAACAGATAGTTGGCTTACACTCGCCACGTCACACAATTCATTACATAGCCAAACATCATTCAAATAACATCACAACCCGTCTACGGGTGAAGATCCAAATGAAAGATACCAAACATACATAAAGCCACAGGTCTGAATCGCCCCTAGTAGAAACCACTACTGATCGTTGGGATAGTGCACATAGTAATGGCTACGTTCCTCGTCGTACTCCCAGTATAGCTCTGTGCCGTCACCTGAATAGCTCACCATAGTACCTGCATCTGGTGTGGTGTAGAATCTATGAGCCACAGAGGACTCAGCAATCCCGTTCCCGGGTAACACAACTATCCAAGCCTTGGGTGTGGAACAAGGCTGAAGAAAGAATAAGAGATTGCAGCAGCACTAGCACTAACTTATGTAAAAGTGAGCGAGAAGAGAAGTGCCTCGGACGATAAAGTGATCGCGAAGTGATCCTAACTAAGCAAGTCAAACATAACCCCACCGTGTTCACTTCCCGAACCCCTTTCGGAAAATGACCGTCACGGTACTCACGCTGGTAGTGTGTTCTGAACATGGTGTCAAGTTTTCTACAACCGGATATTAACAAATTCCCATCTGCCACATAACCGCGGGCACGGCTTTCGAAAGTTCAAAACCCTGCAGGGGTGTTCCAACTTGGCCCATGACAAGCCCACGATCCGCGGAGTCGCAACTCCAAGGTGGGAAGGCCCGAGTATCCTCGGAATCCCGTGCTCAAGATACTCCGACCAAGGTAAGACTAATCCAGCAAATCCTCCCGGCGTGCCGACACCCCGACAGTAGCCGCGTGTATCTAGTCTCAGGCCATGACCGGATGAGCTATGGTTACAGCATCCAGATACCCCGAGTTGCCAAGGGGTGGTGCCGCAAGCTGCTCTAGGTTGGACCAACACTCATGAGGAGCACTGGCCCGGGGGTTGATTAATTAAAGGGGATAGCTAGTCCCTATGCAAGTTTTTAGTTATTAGGAAAATGGAGTACCAATGTCGAGACTTGCTGGAAAAGCCTTAGCGCTAAGCGGTTTATCGAGGGGGTCCCATAACCCCAACCGTGTGAGGAACGCATAATCAAGGAACATAACACCGGTTTATACGGTTCCTAAGGCGGCATGAGTGGAACAAATCACCAAGCAAGAGGCTTAGCCTTCCACCCATTACCAATATATAGATGATTTCATTTAAGAATTTATATAGTGTGATATCCCAACAAGCTTCAACATGAAGCAAGAAACTTCAAATCTTCTCCTGCAACTAGCAATGCTATAAGAGGGGCTGAGCAAAGTTTACTTAGCCAAACATGGGTTTGCATAGGTAGGGTGGTTAGACAGATTCATGGTTACAATAGGAGGCTGACAGGAAAACATGGGCATCGAGGCAAAAGCTATAGAGCGAGACTTCTAGCAATAGGCAAAGATAGTAATGATATCTAGGTCAGGTCATCTTGCCTGTCGAGTCGTCGATGGGATCGTAAGAGGGCTCCTCGTTCTCAACCTCGGTAGTAACCTCGTTCTCGTACTCGTTCTCGGCTTCCGGCTCTACTCAACACCAAAACACACGAGGCATGAAATCAAACAAGATGCAATGCGCAAGCTACAGGATGCATGGCTGATGCACTAAGGAAGCAATGCATATGCACTTAGGATGCACAAAAAGTAAACATAGGAAACGCAGAGATACAGCACAAGGAACATGACAATATGCAACAAGCAAGATAGTTCAAAACATGTTAACAAGATGATATTATGAATCTACAAGCAAAACTACACAAGTTTCATATAGGACTTGCTCAAAACGGAGCAACGGACTAAAAGATACACCCGAAACAAGAAACAATGCAAGGCTGAAATTAACAGCCACATAGCAACTTTGGAGCAAGAAATATATACTCTACAACACTCAAACATCATGACAAGAAGCATGGACATGAAGTAGACATATCCTACAGCAAACAATTCAATTGGAGCATCTCCAAAGGAGGCATGGATCAATAGCAACAAGCTACAACATTTTGAACATGACAACAAAACCCTGACAGCAGTATTTTATTTCAACTTGGGAGCAAAAGTTAAATATGCTACAGCCACCCAAATGAGCATGTGAGAGCATGAATGGATAGCCAACAACATATACAACAAGGAATCATCAATAGTCACCCCAAAACTAACATGGATTTGCCTAGGACAACAAGCAAACATAGCATTCGGATATTACAGATTCCAGACTTAGTGAAATTTCACTAAGTGTTAAAACAGCAGTATTATCATGGCATGTTTGTGAGCAAGTTTAAGTCACCTCAAAGCATAACATGGCAAGTGGTTTGCACCACAGCAAAGTACACATGATGGGGAATCCAAAACATATAAGCATGCATCATGGGGACAACCACATCAAAAGCAACGAGCTCCTCAACTAGGCATCTCGTAACAAGTTCAAGAACCTAACAGCCACATACACTCTTGCAAAGGAGATAAACATGGCAATAAGAATTCTATCATGCATCCTATAGCAACCAACATGTAGAGCATCTCATGATGAACATGTGGACATACCATTTGCTTCATTTCGATAAACATGCATCAAGTTATCACATTTCAAACATGGCATGAAAACAACTAAAAGCAGCAGTTTATAACAAGTAGCACTCTTCTCATGAAGATTAAGACATCTAGATGGACTCAAACATGCATGACACTATGGAACAAAACATAGTACATGTCACCACGATCATTTTGACATATCATACACACAAAACGGACATGCACAGTAAAAGATATTGCTATCACAAGAATGCATCAGACACTGAAAAACTAAAGACTTAGACAAAAAACGAGGGTCAACCTCCTGTAGCAGTCAACGCGGAGCGGGCGGCGGTCAAACGGGGCGGTCAACGGGCGCCGGGTCTGGATCGGGTCGCGGGTCGGGTTCGCGGGTCGGACCCGCTAGGGTTTCCCCCAGGGTGCTTGGCGATCTGGATCCCTTCGATCCCTTCGATCCCGTCGGGTGAGCGAGGCCGGCGTCGGGCGCGGGAGGCTGGAGGCCCGTCGGCGGTGAGGGTCGGCGAGGCCGGCGGCGATGGGGGCCGGCGTCGATGGAGGAGGCCGGGCGGCGGCTTGGCAGCGAGGGGGCCGAGGCGGCGGCGAGCTGCATGCGAAGGGAGGCGGCGGCGCATGGGCTGGCCGGAGGAGCGGAGGTCGCGGCGGCGGCGGCGCTCCGGCCGGCGACGGCGGCTGCGAGCCAGAGGCGGGGACGAAGGAGGGGGCACGGGAGGCTGGCGGCGGGGCGATCTGGCCCAGATCGGCGGCGGGAGCGGGCCGGCGCTGGGCCCCGCGGGCCCACGCGGTGGGAGCGGCGGCGGTGGAAGCACTGCGCGGCGGCGGTGGAAGCACTGGGCGATGGCGGTGGAAGCACTAGGGTTTTTGGACGCAAAATTGGAGGGGGTGGACGTTTATATAGGCACACGGAGCTAGGAGATTCCAAATGAGGAGAGGTTTTCGGCCACGAGATCACAATTGAACGGCCGAGATGATGGGAAGGGTTTGAGCTGGGTTGTTGGGCTGTTGGAGGGGGGTCTTGGGCCTCAAAGAGGAGGTACTTTTAGCCCACGAGGATAACTGTTGGAGTATCCAACGAACGCCAAACGCGACGAAAATTGACAGGTGGGTTACACATATCAAAACAACATCGCACGACAAGTCTCATGCCAAACCGGAAATGTTACACGGCCAAACACAAGAGAAGGACTCCGGGAAGCCTCGGGCACGTGTGAGAGCATCGGAACTCGAAACGGACAACGGGAAGGAACGAGTGGGACCGGATGCAAACGACACACAAATGCAATGCAATGCACATGACAACATGACATGGATGAAATGCACACACGCACACGACAAAACGACGAAAACCCAAAAAGACGAAGAACCCGGAATGGAACTGATGAAGCCAAAGTTATATATTGCCAAAAGGGGAAAGTGTTACATCCGGGGCATTACACACCTCTAGTTGGGACACTTGTTGGCATAGTGACTCTTCTGAGTACACTTGTTGCACGTAACCTCAGAGAGTGGCCGATGAGAAGGACCACTTGGACTAGGCGCTTGGTACTGAGACTTGTTCTGGTTGCTTGGGTTGGGTGGGTGGGAAGATCCACGACCACCTGAGTGCTTGTTCTGACTTGGAGGATGAAACATTGGAGGTGGTGGAAGCCAGAACTTCTGCTGTTTTGCAACCACTTGTGAGGAAGAGGACGAGTGCACTACATCTCTAATTCTTTTCTTTGAAGCCTCACACTTGAGCTGGGTAGCTTCTTGTTTGAGAGCCATGTTGTAGAATTGATCAAACTCGGTTGGCTCGAAGAGAGTGAGAGCAAGCTGGAGTTCATCTTTCAGACCACCTCGGAATTGGTAGATCTTGCTCTTGGCATAAGGAATGTCTTGCTTAGCATAACGGGCCAGATTCTGGAACTTGACATTGTACTGGTAGACAGACATGTTGCCTTGCTTGAGGTTGTGGAACTGCTCACGCATGACTTCAATGACACTGGTAGGGGTGTGGTGTGCATGAAAATCACAGTAGAAGTCAGTCCAAGAGATCTCACGACCGGCTCTGGAGTCTTTGTATTGTTGCCACCAATCTGCGGCCTGGTCTTTCAGCTGAAAGGATGCGAACTTGACATAGTCCACTGGGTTGACATTACTGCACTCGAAATGCTTGTTGATGTTAGTGAGCCAATCCTCGGCATCGAGCAGATCAACACAGTAGCTGAAGGACTTGGGATGATTTGCAAGGAATTGATTTAGAGTAGCAAAGTGAGGCTGGTTGTTGAAGTTAGCTTGGCCTTGATTCCCTTGATTGTTCTGGTTGTTCTGATTTACTTGAAAAGCTTCCATCATCTGAAGCAACATCCTATTATTGGCGGTGGTGGCTTGCATCACATCCCGCCATGCCTGAGGCGGAGGAGGGGATGGTGGTGTTTCATCATCAACCTCCTGGTTCTGGTTGGGAACTCTTTTAGGTGCCATCCTGGAGATGACGACAACCGTTAGAATCCCAATTGCAAGATAGATAAGATGAGTCAAAGGCTAGACATGTTGCAACATAAATCTTCACAAAATCATTCGAACAGAGCAATGAACGAATGAATTCCATAAGCTTAATTGACACATCAACTTGTTGAGAAGCCACGTGAATGATTGAAGAATAAACCAACAAGGTAACAGATGGAACACATACATGATAGACCCCAACCTCATATCATGCATCTGTTGGAAGATTTCCTAAGAGCTACTTGAATTCCCACCTATTAATTGCCAAAGCTTTCTGGTTATGCAATCTGGTGTTGGGGATACAGGGGAAGCTCCGCATATCACACAACTAATAAGTCCTACATCCAGCTGTATCCATCCGTCAACACATAACCAGGCACCTTCGGAAACCGTTTACCTCAGACCTTCGAAAAGCATCCGCTATACTAGTTGTGGCAATACTCCCGAACTATCCCCTTAGTGCTGGGTGACGTCGGGGTTATCTCACCACCAGACATGCATAGAAGAGTTTTTGATGTCGGCCATCTTTGGTATTCTAGAACTGCAATGATACAATTGTGACCACAACACCTCGGAGCTCAACTCCCCGGGACACTGACACAACCCCTAAATGACAGGAGGCACCAAGAACAATGTTCTCGTCACAAAGATATCGAAACGATCCCAACAATACCTGCGTGATCCTAAAAAAAAAATTAGTGGAAAAGAGGGTAGGAAGACAAAACTTCTACATCAGGAATCCTCATTAGAGAGACGAAGGGGATGAGGAGTAAAATAATTCCTACTCTCCGATATATATAATCCTAAGACTCAATTTTTTTTTAAAAAAAATTCTAGACTCAACATCAGCAGCGGTTCGATCAAGCAGGGGCTCCTAGGTCGGGGAAGGCTCTGATTACCAACTTGTAATGCCCAAGATGCAACTATATCTCCTACGTGTCGAGGCATGACTTAGAGGCATAATCACATTTTGGTATGATCGCAAGATGGTCATCTTCACACATTCCCATGTACAAGAACAAAGGAAACAAAATACATAGTTGGCTTACAATCGCCACTTCACACAATGCATAAATAAGTCATACATTCATCCAAAATGCACACATAGTCCGTCTACGGACAAGTCCAAATGAAAAGAAGATAACCACCCACTATGCCCGATCAGCCCTAGTAGGAACCACTACTGATCGTCGGGGTACGTCACGTACATACGCCCACGCTGCTCATAGAACTCCCACTTGAGTTCCTGGCCATCACCTGAATCGTACTCGGTTGTACCTGCACCTGTGTTTGTAGTAAAATGTGAGTCACGAGGACTCAGCAAACCCATTCCCGGGTATCAAAACTGATCAAAAACACATGAAACCCTGGTTGATGTAATATCATGCGACCAAGATGATGTGGTAAAGAAATTGACATGTTTGACAAACGTTTGGACACACACCCCTCACAAACCGGAGCAACTAGCTAGAAGGTTCGTGGTTCCGAGAGAGAACAATGCATGTTTGATGACGATCGGGAGATAGCTTCCTCTTACGGCCTTCAATTTTTTTTCTACGTCTAACGTGCACTACTACAACTATAATGCGATTTTTTTGAAAATTGTAGGGGTCATTTGACCTTTTATATACATTTAAGTGATTTTCTAGCCATTTAATGACCGTAATTCAAATTTGAACTACATCTATATGCAACACCTAACCAAAATGGTTTGTAAAATCATATATGTGTACTTTTGTGCGAGTTAATTCCATATGTAGTAAATTAGATGGAATTTTCAAAAATATTGGTCGCACGACATGGACACATGCATACGTATGCATGGAGTGACATGGCATTTTAATTCAAAAAATTAGAAAAATGATCAAAAATACATGAAACCTTGATTGATGTAATGTCATGCGACCAAGATGATGTGGTAAAGAAATTGGCATGTTTGACGAACGTTTGGACACACACCCCTCACAAACCGGAGCAACTTGCTAGAACTTTCGTGGTTCCGAGAGGGAACAATGCATGTTTGATGACGACCGGGAGATAGCTTCCTCTTACGACCTTCAATTTTTTTTCCTACGTTTAACGTGCACTAATACAACTGTCATGTAAAAATTTGGTAAAATTTGGGGGTCATTTGACCTTTTAAAGACATTTAAGTTATTTTCTAACCATTTAATGAGCGTAATTCAAATTTGACCTACATCTACATGCAATGCCTAACCATAACGGTTTGAAAAATATATATTTTGTGTACTTGTGTGCGAGTTAATTTCATGTGCAGTAAATTAGAAGGAATTTACAAACATATTGGTCTCATGACATGGACACGTGCATACGGATGCATGGAGTGACATGGCATTTTAATTCCGAAAAAATAAAAAATAATCAGAAACACATGAAATCTTGGTTGATGTAATGTCAAGCCACCAAGATGATGTGGTAAATAAATTGGCATGTTTGACGAAAGTTTGGAGACACACCCCTCACAAACCGGGGCAACTCGCTAGAAGGTTCGTGATTCCGAGAGGGAACAATGCATGTTTGATGACGAACGGGAGATAGCTTCCTCTTAAGACCTTCAAATTTTTATTACATCTAACGTGCACTACTACAACTGTAATGTGAAATTTTGGAAACTTCTAGGGGTCATTTGACCTTTCAAAGACATTTAAGTGATTTTCTAACCATTTGATGACCGTAATTTAAATTTGAACTACATCTACATGCAACACCTAACTAAAACGGTTTGAAAAATCATATCTGTGTACTTGTGTGCGAGTTAATTCCATGTGTAGTAAATTAGAAGGAATTTTCAAACATATTGGTATCACGACATGGACACATGCATACGTATGCATGGAGTGACATGGCATTTTAATTCAAAAAATTAGAAAAATGATCAGAAACACATGAAACCCTGGTTGATGTAATGTCATGCCACCAAGATGATGTGGTAAAGAAATTGGCATGTTTGACGAATGTTTAGACACACACCCCTCACAAACCGGAGCAACTCACTAGAAGGTTCGTGGTTCTGAAAGGGTACAATGCATGTTTGATGACGAACGGGAGATAGCTTCCTCTTTTGGCCTTCAATTTTTTTCCTTCATGTGAAAATTTGGTAAATTTCAGGGGTCATTTGACCTTATAAAGACATTTAAGTGATTTTCTAACCATTTAGTGACGGTAATTCAAATTTGAACTACATCTACATGCAACACCTAACCAAAACGGTTTGAAAAATCATATATGTGTACTTGTGTGCGAGTTAGTTCCATGTGTAGTAAATTAGAAGGAATTTTCAAACATATTGGTCTCACGACATGGACACATGCATACATATGCATGGAGTGACATGGCATTTTAATTCAAAAAATTAGAAAAATGATCAGAAACACATGAAACCTTGGTTGATGTAATGTCATGCCACCAAGATGATGTGGTAAAAAAATTGGCATGTTTGACAAACATTTGGACACACACCCCTCACAAACCGGAGCAACTCGCTAGAAGGTTCGTGGTTCCGAGAGGGAACAATGCATGTTTGATGATGAACGGGAGATAGTTTCCTCTTACGACCTTCAAATTTTTTCCTACGTTTAACGTGCAACTGTCATGTGAAAATTTGGTAAATGTCAGGGGTCATTTGACCTTCTAAAGTCATTTAAGTGATTTTCTAACCATTTAATGACCGTAATTCAAATTTGAACTACATCTACATGCAACGCCTAACCAAAACGTTTGAAAAATCATATTTTTGTGTACTTGTGTGCGAGTTAATTCCATGTGTAGTAAATTCGAAGGAATTTTCAAACATATTGGTGTCAAGGCATGGGCACATGCATGGAGTGCATGCCATGGCATTTTAATTCCAGAAAATTAAAAAATCATCGGAAAAACATGAAACATTGCTTGATTTAATCTCATGCCACCAAGATGTGTGGTAAAATTTTTGGTATGTTTGACGAAAGTTTGGATACACACCCCTCACAGACCAGAGCAACTCACTAGAAAGTTCGTGGTTCTGAGAGGGAACAATGCATGTTTGCTGACGGACGGGAGATAGCTTCCTCTTATGGCCTTCATTTTTTCCTACGTTTAACATGCACTAATACAACTGTCATGTGAAAATTTGGAAATTTTCAGGGGTCATTTGACCTTTTAAAGACATTTAAGTGATTTTATAACCATTTAATGACCGTAATTCAAATTTGAACTACATCTACATGCAACACCTAATCAAAACGGTTTGAAAAATCATATTTTTGTGTTCTTGTGTGCGAGTTAAAAAATCATCAGACGATGTTCTTGTGTTCCAAAAAGAAAATGTAAAGATCTGGCAAGACAACCTCCCCCACACGATTGGCACTCTATCTTGCGGCTTGAGGTTTGGTAGGTGATTGGCGGGGATCATTAATCAGACACGGTTCTGTATTGGAAACCGTAAGCTATTATGTTCACACATAGATTTGCTGCGGGAATTGTGTGTAATTCAAACTACAGTATTCGTAAATTCCGGCGACCGGCGTGTGCACTGTCCCAGTCGATCTAGATTCCGGCCTCCAATAAATACTACCTTGCTCACGTCGTCCCGCCTACATTCTCATCTACATCCTCCCCTCGCTCTCTCTCTCTCTCTCTCTCTCTCTCTCTCTCTCTCTCTCTCTCTCTCTCTCTCTCTCTCT
>LR738713.1:353107772-353178986 GCA_902687465.1 Secale cereale
CTCTCTCTCTCTCTCTCTCTCTCTCTCTCTCTCTCTCTCTCTCTCAAATCTCTGCCATGGCGCCGCCGGTCTGCCCACGCGTCGATGAGGAGTCGCCGCCCCCCGAGGACGCTCACTCGATTAGCAGTGACGAGGGCCCCTACGTGCCACCTGAAGAGGTTGCGTCGGACCCCCCAACTTTGGATTTGTTTTGGGGCCAGTACAATCTTTGTCTGTGGAAGTCGCAGGCCGCCGGCTGAGAAAGCCAGGCAATTGGCATTCAAGAAGGAGATAGCGGAGGAGGAAGGCAGGTACCAGGCGGCATGTGAAGCCCGTGATGCCGCCTTGAAAAAGGAGGCAGCATAACTTTGGGGGCGGGCGCGTCATCGTGCCGAGGAGATGTACGAAGGCGGCTACTTCGCGAGGAAGGTCATAGGCGCTGGGCGCCTCGTCGCTGCGTGGAGGTGGGCCGATAAGCTCTAGCGTGCCACCAACGAGGAGCTTCGGTGGGCGCCGAACGAAATGCCAAGATCGGTTGCGCGTCGCCAGCAAGAGGCAGATCGGTACGTCAAGCGCTGCGAGGCGGAGGAGTCGGAGTACTGCCTCCGCACTAGGAAGACGCCGCGCACCAGGGAGCTACTGGAGAGGGGCTGCCAGAATACGGGCCCGAGGAGGGATTATTAGTTTTAGTATTGTTCATTTTCAATTTTATGCATTGTACCTAGTAGTTAAGTATCATCACGTATATGTGATAATATTATGAATTCCATTTTCTATCTGTTTTTGTATACTAATTTGAATCTAGCTGTTATCATCCACATATATAGAATGGAAAACATATATACACACATTGAAACATAACATATAAGAATGGAAAACAGAGTACACACATTGAAACAGAGCAATACTGTGATTGTTGTGAATACATAGCTATCCACGTCGAAACGACTTTCCAAAATAAAACACGTCCATGAGACCATGACCAGCAGCCCTTGCCTAGGGTAGCTTTTGGCTCTGCCTGAACTCGTCCTGGCGTTCATCCAAGCGATCGACAAGCTCGCGGTACATCTGGAGCGCGATCTCGAGCTCCCACTTGGATATTTCATCGGAGATCACCAGCACGAGGATGCGACGGCCATGTTCCTCTACTGCACCTAGGTGGACACCTGGGCCAAGGAGGCAGTCGAGCCTACGGACCAGCGCGTTGGCATCCAGCGAGCCGCGGACTAGGCGAACGACGGCACCCACGCGAATGACGCGGCGGGCGCCCGGTGCAAGTACGGCACAGCCGGCCTCTGGTGCAAGTACGGTGCTGAGGGCCTCTGCCCACTCCTGGCGAGGAATGGGGGTACTGACGGGACGTGTACCCAGCTGCGACACCGTCTCGACAGCAGGCAAGTGCTGATGAATCCGCTGTTGCTGTGCGGCGCATGATACGTCTCCAACGTATCTATAATTTTGATTGTTCCATGCTATTATATTATCTTCTAGGATGTTTTATGGGCTTTTACATACACTTTTATATGATTTTTGGGACTAACCTATTAACCCAGAGCCCAGTGCCAGTTTATGTTTTTCTCCTGTTTTAGGGTTTCGAAGAAAAGGAAAATCAAACGGAGCCCAATTGACCTGAAACTCAACGGAGGACGTTTTTGGACCTAAAGAAGCCCAGGAAGTGCCGGAGCAGGACGAGAAGATCAACGGGCTGCCCACGAGGGTGGGGGGCGTGCCCCCCCCTACTGGGCGTTCCCCCTACCTCGTGGACAGCCCGGAGACCCCCTTTACTTGGCCCTGACTCCAACACCTCCTATAAATACAGAAACATCCGAAAAGTAACCTAGATCGGGAGTTCCGACGCCGAAAACCAATCTAGACCCATTCTGGCACCCTGCCTGAGGGGGGAATCCCTCTCCGGTTGCTATCTTCATCATCCTGGCGCTCTCCATGACGAGGAGGGAGTAGTCCACCCTCGGGGCTGAGAGTATGTATCAGTAGCTATGTGTTTGATCTCTCTCTCTCTCTCTCTCTCTCTCTCTCTCTCTCGTGTTCTTGAGATGGCACGATCTTGATGTACCACGAGCTTTGCTATTATAGTTGGATCTTATGATGTTTCTCCCCCTCTACTCTCTTGTAATGGATTGAGTTTTCCCTTTGAAGTTATCTTATCGGATTGAGTCTTTATGGATTTGAGAACACTTGATGTATGTCTTGCATGGGATACCTGTGGTGACAATGGGGTATTCTATTGATTCACTTGATGTATGTTTTGGTGATCAACTTGCAGGTTCCGTGACCTTGGGAATCTATGCATAGGGGTTGGCACACGTATTCGTCTTGACTCTCCGGTAGAAACTTTGGGGCACTCTTTGAAGTTCTTTGTGTTGGTTGAATAGATGAATCTGAGATTGTGTGATGCATATTGTATAATCATGCCCATGGATACTTGAGGTGACAATGGAGTATCTAGGTGACATTAGGGTTTTGGTTGATTTGTATCTTAAGGTGTTATTCTAGTACAAACTCTTGAATAGATCGATCAGAAAGAATAACTTTGAGGTGGTTTCGTACCCTACCATAATCTCTTCGTTTGTCTCCGCTGTTAGTGACTTTGGAGTGACTCTTTGTTGCATGTTGAGGGATAGTTATATGATCCAGTTATGTTATTATTGTTGAGAGAACTTGCACTAGTGAAAGTATGAACCCTAGGCCTTGTTTCCTATCATTGCACTACCGTTTATGCTCACGTTTGACACTTGCTACCTTGCTGTTATATATTTTCTTATTACAAAAACCTATATCTACCATCCATATTGCACTTGTATCACCATCTCTTCACCGAACTAGTGCACCTATACAATTTACCATTGTATTGGGTGTGTTGGCGACACAAGAGACTCTTTGTTATTTGGTTGCAGGGTTGTTTGAGAGAGACCATCTTCATCCTACGCCTCCCATGGATTGATAAACCTTAGGTCATCCACTTGAGGGAAATTTGCTACTGTCCTACAAACCTCTGCACTTTGAGGCCCAACAACGTCTACAAGAAGAAGGTTGCGTACTAGACATCAGCGCGCCGCGCCTCTCGCTCTGCGGCACTCCAACGGTCTCGCCGTGCGGCGAGCCGCAGCCTATCGACGCGGATGCGCCTAGCTTGCTCTGCGGCGCACTGATGTCTACTACGCAACCTTCTTCTTGTAGACGTTGTTGGGCCTCCAAGTGCAGAGGTTTGTAAAACAGTAGCAAATTTCCCTCAAGTGGATGACCTAAGGTTTATCAATACATGGGAGGTGTAGGATGAAGATGGTCTCTCTCAAACAACCCTGCAACCAAATAACAAAGAGTCTCTTGTGTCCCCAACACACTCAATACAATGGTAAATTTTATAGGTGCACTAGTTCGGCGAAGAGATGGTGATACAAGTGCAATATGGATAGTAGACATAGGTTTTTGTAATATGAAAATATAAAAACATCAAGGTAACTAATGATAAAAGTGAGAACAAACGGTATTGCAATGCTTAGAAACAAGACCTAGGGTTCATACTTTCACTACTGCAAGTTCTCTCAACAATAATAACATAACTGGATCATATAACTATCCCTCAACATGCAACAAAGAGTCACTCCAAAGTCACTAATAGCGGAGAACAAACAAAGAGATTATTGTAGGGTACGAGACCACCTCAAAGTTATTATTTCTGATCGATCTATTGAAGAGTACGTAGTAAAATAACATGAAGCTATTCTTTCCGTTCAATCTATCCTAGAGTTCGTACTAGAATAACACCTTAAGACACACATCAACCAAAACCCTAATGTCACCTAGATAATCCATTGTCACCTCAAGTATCCATGGACATGATTATATGATATGCATCACACAATCTCAGATTCATCTATTCAAGCAACACAAAGAACTTCAAAGAGTTCCCCAAAGTTTCTACTGGAGAGTCAAGACGAAAACGTGTGCCAACCCCTATGCATAAGTTCACAAGGTCACTGAACCCGCAAGTTGATCACCAAAACATACATCAAGTAGATCACGTGAATATCCCATTGTCACCACAGATAAGCACATGCAAGACATACATCAAGTGTTCTCAAAGCCTTAAAGACTAAATCCGATAAGATAACTTCAAAGGGAATACTCAATCCATTACAAGAGAGTAGAGGGGGAGAAACATCATAAGATCCAACTATAATAGCAAAGCTCACGATACATCAAGATCGTGCCAAATCAAGAACACGAGAGAGAGAGAGAGAGAGAGAGAGAGAGAGAGAGAGATCAAACACATAGCTACTCGTATATACCCTCAGCCCCGAGGGTGAACTACTCCCTCCTCGTCATGGAGAGCGCCGGGATGATGAAGATGGCCAACGGTGAGGGATCCCCCCTTCGGCAGGGTGCCGGTACAGGGTCTCGATTAGTTTTTGGTGGCTACAGAGGCTTGCGGCGGCGGAACTCCTGATCTAGGCTTCTTTTCGGGGGTTTCTATATTTATAGGAATTTTTGGCATCGGTCTCACGCTAGGGGGGGGGGTCTTCGAGTCGTCCACAAGATAGGTGGGCGCGCCCTGGGGGTAGGGCGCGCCCTCCACCGTCGTGGACGGTCCGGGACTCTTCTGGCCCAACTCTTTTACTCCCGGGGCTTCTTTTGGACCATAAAAAATCATCAAAAACTGGCACATCAATTGGACTCTGTTTGGCATTCTTTTTCTGTAAAACTCAAAAACAAGGAAAAAACAGAAACTGGCACTGGGCTCTAGGTTAATAGGTTAGTCCCAAAAATCATATAAAATAGCATATAAAACATCCAAGATGGATAATATAATAACATGGAACAATAAAAAAAATATAGATAAGTTGGAGACGTATCAAGCATCCCCAAGCTTAATTCATGCTCATCCTCGAGTAGGTAAATGATGAAAACATTTTTTCTGATGTGGAATGCTACCTAACATATTTATCAATGCAATTTTCTTTATTGTGGCATGATTGTTCAGATCTGAAAGATTCAAGACAAAATTTTAATATTGACATAAAAATAATAATACTTCAAGCATACTAACAAAGTAATCATGTCTTCTCAAAATAACATGGCCAAAGAAAGTTCATCCCTACAAAGTCATATAGTTTGGCTATGCTCCATCTTCGTCACACAAGATACCCAAAGCATGCACAACCCCGGTTTCAGCCAAGCAATTGTTTCATACTTTATTTTTTTCAAACTTGTTCTACTTTCACGCAATACATGTAATGCCCAGGATGGGACTATATCTCCTACGTGTCGAGGCACGACTTAAAGATATAAGCCCATTCTGGAATGATCGCAAGTTGGGTATCTTTGCACATCTCATGTAAAAATAGGGATGAAAGCGAAAAGATAGTTGGCTTACACTCGCCACGTCACACAATTCATTACATATCCAAACATCATTCAATTAAACATCACAACCCGTCTACGGGTGAAGATCCAAAAGAAAGATACCAAACATAACATAAAACCACGGTCTGAATCGCCCCTAGTAGAAACTTCTATTGATCGTCGGGATAGTGCACATAGTAACGGCTACGGTCCACGTCGTACTCCCAGTACAGCTCGGTGCCGTCACTTGAATAGATCGCCTGGGTACCTGCATCTGGTGTGGAGTAGAATCTGTGAGCCACAGAGGACTCAGCAATCCCGTTCCCGGGTAACACAACTATCCAAGCCTTGGGTGTGGAACAAGGCTGAAGAAAGAATAAGAGGTTGTAGCAGCACTAGCACTAACTTACGTAAAAGAGAGCGAGAAGAGAAGTGCCTTGGATGAAAAGATGATCACGAAGTGATCCTAACTAAGCAAGTCAAACATAACCCCGCCGTGTTCACTTTCCGAACCCCTTTCGGAAAATGACCGTCACGGTACTCACGCTGGTAGTGTATTCTGAACATGGTGTCAAGTTTTCTACAACCGGATATTAACAAAACCCCATCTGCCACATAACCGCGGGCACGACTTTCGAAAGTTCATAACCCTGCAGGGGTGTTCCAACTTGGCCCATGACAAGCCCACGATCCGCGGAGTTGCAAATCCAAGGTGGGAAGGCCCGAGTATCCTCGGAATCCCGTGCTCAAGATACTCCGACTAAGGTAAGGCTAATCCAGCAAATCCTCCCGGCGTGCCGACACCCTGACAGTAGCCGCACATATCTAGTCTCAGGCCATGACC
The DNA here is from genome assembly GCA_902687465.1 of Secale cereale. NCBI lineage: Eukaryota > Viridiplantae > Streptophyta > Magnoliopsida > Poales > Poaceae > Secale > Secale cereale. The sequence goes on from LR738713.1 coordinate 353,113,960, forward strand.
GGATAGGTCAGCCTACAGGTATATACCAATCCTCGAGTTTCCTCGTGGTGGCCCCGCAGTCTGCCCAGTTTGGACCAACACTCATGAGGAGCACTGGCCCGGGTTGTTGATTAAGAACTCGGGTTTGCAAAGCCCTATGCAAGTTTTAGTTATTAGGCAAATAGTACCAATGTTGGGACTTGCTGGAAAAGACTTAGCACTTAGCGGTTTATCGAGGGGGTCCCATAACCCCAACCGTGTGAGGAACGCAAAATCAAGGAACATAACACCGGTTTATACGGTTCCTAGGGAGTCATGAGTGGAACAAAACACCAAGCAAAAGGCTTAGCCTTCCACCCATTACCAATATATAGATGATTTCAATTAAGAATTAATATAGTGTGATATCCCAACAAGCTTCAACAAGAAGCAAGAAACTTCAATCTTCTCCTGCAACTAGCAATGCTTTAAGAGGGGCTGAGCGAAGCTTACTTAGCCAATCAAGGGTTTGCATAGGTAGGGTGGTTAGACAGATTCATGGTTACAATAGGAGGCTGACAGGAAAACATGGGCATCGAGGCAAAAGCTATAGAGTGAGACTTCTAGCAATAGGCAAAGATAGTAATGATATCCGGGTCAGGTCATCTTGCCTGTTGGATCGTCGATGGGATCATAAGAGAGCTCTTCGTTCTCAACCTCGGTAGTAACCTCGTTCTCGTACTCGGTCTCGGCTTCCGGCTCTACTCAAAACAAAACACACGAGGCACGAAATCAACAAGATGCAATGCGCAAACCACAGGATGCATGGCTGATGCACTAAGGAAGCACTACATATGCACTAAGGATGCACAGAAAGTCAACATAGGAAACACAAAGATACAGCACAAGGAACATGACAATGTGCATCAAGCAAAATACTTCAAAACATGATAACAAGAAGATATTATGAATCTACATGCAAAACCACACAAGTTTCATATAGGACTTGCTCAAAACAGAGCAGCGGGCTAAAAGATACACCCGAAATAATAAACATGGCAAAGCTGAAAATAACAGCCACATACCAACTTCGGGGCAAGAAATATATACTCTACAGCACTCAAACATCATGGCAAGAAGCATGGACATAAAGTAGACATATCCTACAGCAAACAATTCCATTGGAGCATCTCCATAGGAGGCATGGATCAATAGCAACAAGCTATGACATTTTGAACATGACAACAAAAACCTGACAGCAGTATTTTATAGCAACTTGGGAGCAAGAGTTAAATATGCTACAGCCACCCAAATGAGCATGTGAGAGCATGAATGGATAGCCAACAACATATACAACAAGGAATCATCAATAGTCACCCCAAAACTAGCATGGATTTGCCTAGAACAACAAGCAAACATAGCATCTGGAAATTATAGATTCCAAACTTAGTGAAATTTCACTGTGTTAAAACAGCAGTAACATCATGGCATGTTTGTGAGCAAGTTTAAGTCACCTCAAAACAATACATGGCAAGTGGTTTGCACCACAGCAAAGTACACATGATGGGGAGTCCAAATCACTTAAGCATGCATCAAGGGGACAACCACATCAATAGCAACGAGCTCCTCAACTAGGCATCTCATAACAAGTTTAACAACATAACAGCCACATGCACTTTTGCAAAGGAGATAAACATGGCAAGATGAAATCTATCATGCAAGCTAAAGCAACCAACATGTAGAGCATCTCATGATGAACATGTGGACATATCATTTGCTTCATTTGGATAAACATGCACCAAGTTATCACATTGCAAACATGGCATGAAAACAACTAATAGCAGCAGTTTATAACAAGTAGCACTCTTCTCATGAAGATTAAGACATCTAGATGACCTCAAACATGCATGGCACAATGGAACAAAACATAGTACATGTCACCACGATCATTTTGACATATCATACACACAAATCTGATATACATAGTAAAAGTTATCCTCAACACAAAACTGCATCAAGCAACTGAAAACTAAGGACTTAGGGAAAAACGAAGCAACCTCAGGGTCAAATGGGTCCGGGTCTGTATCTGGAGCGGGTCAACGGGTCCACGCGGGTCGGGCCGGAGTCAACGGGTCCGGCGGGTCGCGGGCGGCGCCCGCTAGGGTTTGGCGCCTGGCGCCCGATCTGGATCGGGGATGGCCTTCGATCCCGATCGGCTCCCTCGAGCGCGGCGGCTGGCGGGGGGTTGTCTTGATCCCGCCGGCGGAGGAGCCCGGCGAGGGGCGACTGGGAGGCAGCCTTCGGCTGGCCCGGCGAGAGGCCGCGGTGGCCGGCGGGGAGGTGGCCTGAGGGTCCGGCGGCGAGCGGAGGGGCGCGGGGCGCGGCGGCGACCGGAAAGGAGGAGGCCCGGCGCGGCGGCGCGAGCTCTGGCCGGCGGAGGGCGGCGACCTGAGGCGAAGAAGACGAGGCGGTGGCGGAGGCTCGGAAGCACGGTGCGGAGACGTCGGAAGCACGGCGCGGCGACGTCGGAAGCACGACTCGGCGGCGTTGGAAGCACAGCTCGGCAATGGTGGAAGCACGTCGCGGCAATGGTGGAAGCACCGCGCGGCAGAGGTGGAAACACTAGGGTTTTGGACGCAAAATTTGAGGGGGGGTGGACGTTTATATAGGCACAAGGAGCTAGGGTTGTCCAAATGAGGAGAGGTTTTCGGCCACGAGATCACAATTGAACGGCCTAGATGAAGGGAAGGGTTTGAGTTGGGTTGGTGGGCTATTGGAGGGGTTTCTTGGGCCTCAAAGAGGAGGTTCTTTCAGCCCACAAGGATAACTGTTGGAGTATCAAACGAACTCCAAACGCGACGAGATTTGACAGGCGGGTTACACATAACAAAACAAGATCGCACGACAAGTCTCACGCCAAACCAGAAACGTTACGTGGCCAAACACAAAAGTAGGCCTCGGGGATGCCACGGGCACTTGAGAGAGCGCCGGAACTCGAAACGGACAACGGAAAGGAACGAGTGCGACCAGATGCAAACGACAACACAAATGCAATGCAATGCACACGACAACATGACATGGATGAATGCACACACGCACACGACAAAACGACGAAAACCCGAAAAGACGAAGAACCCGGAATGGAACTGATGAAGCCAAAGTTATATATTGCCAAAAAGGGAAAGTATTACATCCGGGGCATTACAAACTCTCCTCTACTACGAAAAGATCTCGTCCCGAGATCTAGGACTGGAAGAAGGAAGGGTACTCAGAATGAAGGTGATCTTCTCGTTCCCACGTAGCTTCTCGGTCGGTATGGTGTGACCACTTGACTTTCAAGAACTTGATTGACTTGTTGCGGGTCTTGCGCTCGGTTTCTTCGAGAATAGCAACGGGATGCTCTCGGTAAGACAAGTCTTCTTGAAGATCAATCTCCTCAAACGGAATGGTGCGTTCAGGTGTCTTGAAGCACTTGCGGAGTTGAGACACGTGAAACACATCATGAACATTGGCGAAGTTGGAAGGGAGCTCAAGTTGATAGGCTAGGTCGCCTCTTTTGCCAAGGATCCTGAAAGGGGCCACGTATCTAGGAGCAAGCTTTCCTTTGATACCGAATCTTTGGGTGCCTTTCATTGGAGAAACACGGAGATAGACATGATCCCCAATGTTGAAGGCCAAATCACGATGCTTGCCGTCATAGTATCTCTTCTGACGCGACCGAGCGGCCTTGAGATTCTCACGTATGACTTTGCACATTTCTTCGGCTTTTGAGATCAAGTCATTGCCAATAAGTTGACGTTCACCAGTCTCGGACCAGTTCAGAGGGGTACGGCACTTTCTGCCATAAAGGATTTCAAACGGAGTTTTTTTGGCACTTGCTTGGAAGCTGTTGTTGTAAGAGATCTCGGCAAATGGAACGCAATCTTCCCATTTCATGACAAAAGATATGACACAGGCTCTGAGCATGTCTTCTAGAATCTGATTCACTCTTTCGACTTGACCACTAGTCTGAGGGTGAAATGCAGTGCTGGAACGGATCTTAGTGCCCATGGCAGACTGAAAGGAGTCCCAGAACTTGGAAGTGAACAAACTTCCACGGTCTGAGGAGATAACTTGAGGAATGCCATGTAAGGACACAATTCTGGAAGTGTACAATTCTGCTAGTTGAGCTGCGTTGATGGATTCTTCGACTGGAAGGAAGTGAGCGACTTTGGTAAGCTTGTCAATCACCACAAAGATAGAATCATTCCCTTTCTTGGACTTAGGAAAGCCAGTGACGAAATCCATTTCAATGTGGTCGAATTTCCACTCGGGAATAGGAAGAGGTTGGAGAAGACCGGCTGGACATTGAGCTCTGCCTTCACTCTTCTGCAGACAACACATTCATTCATGAATTGGGCAATCTCCCTTTTCATGCGAGTCCACCAGTAAGATTGCTTGAGGTCTTGGTACATCTTGGAACTACCAGGATGAATCGAAAGGAGGGAATCATGTGCTTCGTCCATTATGAGCTTCCTGAGATCACCTTTGGGAACCACAAGTCTGTCCTCAAAGAACAAGGTATCTCTCTTGTCGGTGTACTAAGGTAGGGGTACCTCAGTACCCCAACTTGTGCACGGGCGGTTGCAGCTTCCCGCGGCAAGGTTTACTGCGTGCTCGCCGGAGACCTTCCTGCTCCCTATTAAGCCATTCAAAAACAAAGTATACAAGACATGAGATCGAGACCCCGACAAGAGGAGCTTGCCGGGAAGGCCGTACCAGGCTCGAGACTGCTCTGCTAACACAAGGCCCTGGCAAGAGGAGCTTGCCAGGAAGATTAGAAGACAACGCCTCGGCGCTATATGCGCCCCGGCAAGGGGCCCGGGGAGCGGCAAGCTCCCGGGCCCGGCAAGATCGAGGCCCCGGCAAGGTGCTTGCCGGGAAGGCTGCGCTGTGTGCCCGCGCTCCAGCTCATCGGCCCACGCGTCGCCCTGGGGCCTATCCAGGGACGCGTGGCGGATGGCTGTGCAGCCTGGGGTACATGGTGGCACTCCACGGTGATGGATCCATCGCCGTGGCCGACGGAGACGCTAAGGCGGGAGCTTTTGGGGTCGACGGCGACGGGCATTAAATGCCCTTGTCCCCCACTGTTAAAGTAGGTATAGACCACTGTTCTGTACTGTAGCTCCACTGTTCCCGCACTGTTACAACTACCACCTCTTTTACACTTTTACCCCTTTCTCCTACGTTGACACCTGTCGGTGACCCCTTACACTATAAAAGGAGGCCCATGCACAACGTGGAGGGGGTTCGGGACCTAGATCACTCTCGCGCTTGGTGTAGCTGCTTCTTCAAGCTCCCGAGCGCTCAAACTCAATACACGACCAAGCAGGAGTAGGGTTTTACGCGTCCACCGCGGCCCGAACCTGGGTAAAACTGCCCGCGTGCTCGCTACGATCTGCTCTTTGTGCTCCCTCCGCCCTCGTACCGCACAGACAAGGGACTCCGGTCCCATAGGTGTTCGTGGCGGACAGTTTCCCCCGACATCTTTGGCGCACCAGGTAGGGGGCGTCGAGGTTGTGCGAACCTGATCCGGCGTTCGCGCGGGCGCATTCTTCATCAACCTCTCCAGCTTCATCAACAACTTCGTCAGCGACAACTCCATGGCCCCGAAGGAGAAGGCTTCGGAGGTCGGAGGCCCGTCTGCGTCTCACCCGCCGCCACCGGAGCCAACGGTGGGCGGGGGAGATGCCGTCGGAAGGGTGGCCGCCGGCGAGGACACTCACGGCGCCACCAGATCCAAGAACAGGACGGACGACCGAACTTCGGTCTCCGTGGACGCGCCGCGTCCATCCCAGCACACGACAACCCAGCAGCGCCATACCACGGGAGGTGGTATCCGCTTGCTGGGACAAGGCCAAACCGGAGGCTCGCGGGACGCCCCGGACCCCCGTCCGGGCACAAGCAAAGCGAAGGCGCCGGCGCGGGACCCCGCTCCTTCTAACGTTGTTAGAAGTCCGAGCGTATCCCGCTCCTCGCACCGCTCGCCCGCGTTCCCCTCCACTCCAGCAGAAGCGCTCGCAAGGGCGCAACTGCTCCTCGACTTTCCTCCAGCGGCCGACAAGGCCGAAGAATGGAGGGCCACTATACGTAGCCTGATAGACTTCGCCAACAACGATTCTCCACAGCAGCCGTCGACCTCGCGGCCGCGGCAAGCTGAGAAGACGAAGGCTGACGGCAACAAGACTGCCGGGGGTGCGACGAGCGTGCATTCCCCGCCGCAGAAGCAGAAGACGCCGCCCCGCCGGAACAACCCCGACGACGGCTCCACAGCCTCGTCGGACCCGCGGGCCCGTCGGGACCAGCGCCAGGTCCTCGACGACCGGCGAGAAGAAGACGCTCGGACCACAATCGAGCGCCGCCGAGAAGCTCGGCGACAATCTGACAAGAGAGCTGGGAACACTGTCGACGCGCACACGCCCGGTGAACCAGGCGACTTGCCGTACGCGGCAGGCTGCCCTGCGTTCACCCGCGAGCTGCGGCGCGTCCAGTGGCCCAGCATGAAGAATTTCAAGCCCGACGTACCGGAAAAGTACGATGGCAAGACGCACCCCTCGGAGTTTCTCAGCGTCTACACCATCGCGGTGCAAGCTGCCGGGGGGCGCGACGAGAAGATCTTGGCGAATTACTTCCCGCTCGTGCTAAAGCCGAACGTCCGTTCGTGGCTCATGCACTTGCCGGAAGGTTCCATCTCTTCTTGGGCCGACCTCTGCCACCAGTTTGTTGGCGCCTTCACCGGCGGCCACAAACCCCATGGCCAGGAGAGCGATCTCCATATCTTGGCCCAGAAGGAAGGCGAGACCCTGCGCAAGTATATCCAACGCTTCAGCCGGGTGCAGCACAACATCCCTGACGTTCACCCTGCCGCGGTTATCAGCGCGTTCCATCAGAACGTGCGTAACCGCCGCATGCGTGAGGAGATGGCGATGACGAAGATTCGGGATGTCAGCGAGCTCTATGCTCTTGCTGACAAGTGCGCACGCGCAGAAGAGGGGAGGAGACTCCCCGGGGAGGATACTGGCGCAGGAGGAAGCGACAGCGACGACGCCGCCCCGGCAAAGAAGAGCCGGCGGCGGAACAACAGAAAGAAGGGCAAGAAGGAGGTGCTTGCCGTCGAGAAGTCCGGCAAGGAGGCCCCCGCCAAGCAAGCGCAGGCTGGTGGCTCCGGCAAGGAGCCTGCCCCTGCAGTGGCGGCCGACAAGCCGGGTAGCTCCGACAAGCAATACTGTAAGATCCACCGCACCAAGGGTCACGATCTCTCCAACTGCAAGCGCGTCGAGTACCTCGTCGAGCAGCAGAAAGCAGAGTACGAGAGGCGCGACAAGGAGAAGGCCCAAGGTGGCGGGGAAGAGCCCAGCAAGAAGCGGCCGTTCAACGGCCGGGGAGGACGCCGCGGCAAGGCTAAGCAGCGGCAAGGAGATCGACCTCCCCGGGGCCGCGACAACGACGAAGAAGATGACGATGAAGACATGGAGGACGAGGAGAACAGCGAGCAGGAGTTCCAGAAGGCCACGGAGGTCCTGTGCGTCGACGGTGGCGCCTCCCTGCATACCTCCCACCGCCAACTCAAGCAGTGGGTGCGTGAGGTAAACGCAGCGGAGCCGCCCGTGGAGTCGCGCAGGCTCCTCAAATGGTCCAGCACGCCCATCGTTTTTGATCTTGAGGATCACCCTGACCGCACCACTGCGGTCGGGTGCTTGCCGATGCTGGTTTCTCCCACCATCCGCAACCTCAAGGTCACCAAAATGTTGGTTGACGGCGGGGCCGGGCTGAACTTGATCTCCTCTGCTGTGATCAAGAAACTCCAGATTCAAGATGGCGAGCTCGAAGAGACCGGTTCATTCCAAGGAATCAACCCGGGAAGGAGCAAGCCCAAGGGAAAAATCACTCTGCCGGTGACCTTTGGCGGGGAGCTCAACTTCAGGACTGAGCGTATCACTTTTGACGTCGCCGATATTCCATTGCCCTACAATGGAATACTTGGCCGTCCTGCCCTCGCCAAGTTCATGGCAGCTTCCCACTATGCCTACAACGTGCTGAAGATGCCGGGGCCAATAAGCGTCATCACTGTCCATAGCGACAAGAAGGATGCGCTTATTTGCGCCGACAAGATTTACCGGGATGTGGCAGCTGCGGCCGAGAAGGATACTCTTGCCGCTGAAGCTCCCGGGGGGAAGAAGACGAAGACCAAGTCCGGCAAGTGCTCTGGGACCCACTCCGGCAACCGCACCTCCTCGGAGTGCTGCGCTGCCGTCGAGGACGTTCCATCGAGCTCCACCGGCAAGAGTAAGAAAGGAATGGCTGCTCCTCCGGCAACCAAGAAAGTGTCCGCAAAGGAGGACGGCACTGGTGGTACCTTCACCATCAGCGCCACCCTTGACAGCAAATAGGAAAGCGCGCTCGTTGCCTTCCTGCGGGCGAATGTCGATGTGTTTGCCTGGCAACCATCTGACATCCCCGGTGTTCCCAGGAAGGTGATTGAGCACAAGCTTGCTGTCTGTCCTCACGCGCGGCCCATCAAGCAGAAAGTGAGGAAGCAAGCCGTGGAGCGCCAAGAGTTCATCAACGAAGAAATCAAGAAGTTAGAAGCAGCAGGCCTAGTTAGAGGTGTGATCCATTCGACATGGTTGGCAAATCCAGTCGTCGTGCGCAAGGCCAACGGGAAGTGGAGACTGTGTATAGACTTCACCGATGTCAATAAAGCATGTCCCAAGGATCCATTCCCTTTGCCGCGCATTGACCAGATCGTTGACTCCACTGCCGGATGTGAGCTACTCTGTTTTCTTGATGCATACTCAGGCTATCATCAGATTTTCATGGCCAAGGAGGATGAAGAGAAGACTGCATTTATCACTCCATGTGGCACTTATTGCTTTATTCGCATGCCATTTGGATTGAAGAATGCAGGCTCGACCTTTGCAAGGGTAGTGTACACTGCTTTTGAGCCACAGATCCACAGAAATGTAGAAGCTTACATGGATGACGTCGTGGTGAAGAGCAAGAGCAAGGAAACCCTGATTCAAGACTTGGAAGAAACGTTTCAGAACCTGCGCAGGATACAGCTCAAGTTGAACCCCGAGAAGTGCGTCTTTGGAGTTCCCTCCGGCAAGCTTCTCGGGTTCTTTGTATCGCAGAGGGGGATTGAAGCCAACCCCGACAAGATCAAAGCCATTGAGCAGATAGAGGCCCCGAAGCGCGTCAAGGATGTCAGAAGGCTTGCAGGTTGTGTTGCTGCCCTCAGTAGGTTCATTTCAAAGTCTGCAGAACGCGCCCTACCTTTCTTCAAAATCTTGAAGAAGGCAGGTCCCATGAAGTGGACTCCGGAAGCGGAGGCCGCGTTGCAGGATTTGAAACGGTACCTGTCCTCCACTCCTATACTTGTCGCACCTAGACCATAGGAAAAGTTGTTGCTATACTTAGCGGCAACCAACCAAGTGGTTAGTGCTGCGTTAGTAGCGGAGAGGGAGTCCGACGAGGAATCAGCGCCACCGGCAAGTGAATCCAGCGACAAGCAGGGGGCTGCTCCGATAAGCTCTGGCCCCGACAAGGATGACTCTGCGCAGGAACAAGGAGAGGTGCGGAAGAAGATGGTGCAGCGCCCAGTGTATTTTGTAAGTTCCCTTCTCCAGGGGGCTAGATCAAGGTACTCTGGTGTGCAAAAGTTGCTTTTCGGCCTCCTCATGGCCTCGAGAAAGCTGCGCCACTACTTCCAAGCCCATGAGATAACAGTGGTCACTCGCTTTCCGTTGAAGAGGATATTGCACAATCCAGAAGCAACAGGCAGGATCGTTGAGTGGGCACTGGAGCTGTCGAGCTTTGGACTCAAATTTGAAAGTACTTCAACCATACAGAGCCGAGCTTTGGCAGAATTCATAGCTGAGTGGACCCCAACGCCAGATGAAGAAGTTCAAGAAACAAGCACACCCGTACAAGAAGCGACAAGTGAATGGGTAATGTATTTTGACGGTGCCTTCTCGCTGCAAGGCGCCGGTGCCGGCGTGGTACTCATCGCGCCCACCGGAGAGCACCTCAAATATGTTATCCAGATGCACTTTCCCAGGGAGCAAGCGACAAACAACACTGCAGAATATGAAGGCTTGCTTGCCGGCCTCAGAATTGCGGCCGAACTTGGGATCAGAAAGCTGATTGTGCGGGGCGATTCTCAGTTGGTGGTCCGTCAAGTTAACAAGAGCTATCAGAGCCCTTTGATGGAAGCCTATGTCGATGAAGTGAGAAAGCTTGAAGAGCACTTTGAAGGTCTGCAGATGGAGCACGTCCCGAGAGCTCAAAATGAAATTGCAGACGGCCTTTCAAAGTGCGCTTCGATGAAGTTACCTGTGGAACCAGGGACCTTCTTGCTCAAGCTGACTCAGCCATCCGTTACACCATCAGTTGGGCAACCCAAGAAGAGAAAGTTGGTCTCCGGCGACTACTTGCCGGCGGATCTTCCTGAAACCGCCGCCAAGGTCCCCAAGATCAACGACCAGAACGCTGAGGAACAGTTTGCTCCTGCAAGTCCTCGGGCTTGTACAGTTGAAGCAAGCGTTCCCGGCAAGCCTCGCCCCGGCGAGCATGCCGGGGGACCATCAGCTCCGACAGGACCAGAGGTCTTTGCCGTAGAAGCTGAGGTTCCCGCAGCGGCCCTCGAGCCTTTAGTCCTTGCCGTCGAGCCCCGGGCTCCGGCATGGGCGCAGCAGATCGTCCGCTTCCTTCAAACTGGAGAACTTCCCGACGAACCTCAAGAGATAGAAAAGATAACCAGACAGTCAAGTATGTATCAGTTCGTGGATAACGAGCTGTACAGAAGAAGACTCAACGGTGTCAGGTTGAAGTGCATCTCCACGGAAGATGGACAGAAGCTGTTGGCGGAAATTCACGGAGGCATATGCGGCCACCACATTGGCGCAAGGGCGCTTGCCGGGAAAGCTTTCCGGCAAGGGTTCTTTTGGCAAGAAGCCCTCCAAGATGCAACTGCACTAGTAACCAAGTGTGAAGCGTGCCAGTTCCATGCGAAGCAAATCCATCAGCCAGCTCAAGCTCTCCAAACAATCCCTTTGTCATGGCCCTTCTCGGTCTGGGGGCTCGATATCCTCGGCCCTTTCCCTCGTGCTGTCGGGGGCTTTGAGTACTTGTACGTTGCAATCGACAAGTTCACAAAGTGGCCAGAAGTGGAGCCAGTGAGGAAGGTGACAGCACAGTCAGCGGTCAGGTTCTTCAGGTCGATTGTTTGCCGTTTCGGGATCCCTAACAGGATCATCACCGACAACGGTACGCAATTCACTAGTCGCACCTTCATGCAGTACGTCCAAGACCTTGGCGCCAAGGTCTGTTTCGCTTCTGTTGCTCACCCGAGGAGCAACGGTCAAGCGGAGAGGGCAAATGCTGAAGTGCTGCGCGGACTCAAGACAAGGACCTTTGACAGGCTGCGCAAGTGCGGAAGAAATTGGATAGAGGAGCTCCCGGCGGCTCTTTGGTCAATCAGAACGACACCAAGTCGAGCCACCGGACAGACACCTTTTGCTCTAGTCTACGGAGCAGAGGCAGTTCTCCCCACGGAACTCGTATACGGATCTCCTCGAGTGCTCGCTTATGACGAGCTCGAGCAAGAGCAACTGCGGCAAGATGACGCATTGCTCCTTGAGGAGGGACGTCTCCAGGCTGCTGTACGAGCTGCTCGATACCAGCAAGCTTTGCGCCGCTACCATAGCCGCAAAGTCAAGGCCAGGAGTCTCGAGGAAGGCGACCTTGTTCTTCGGCGTGTTCAGTCCGCCAAGAATTCCAACAAGTTGACACCGAAGTGGGAAGGCCCTTATCGGGTGAGACAAGTTACGAGGCCCGGCGCTGTCCGCCTCGAGACCGAAGAAGGCTTACCGGTGAGCAACTCCTGGAACATAGAGCATCTTCGCAAGTTTCACCCCTAAGGCGCGGTTGCCGTGATCCGTTCCGGCAACCACCTTTTGTACAAGCTTTGCTGCTGATGCATGTAACCCTTTGTACAAAGCCGGGCGCAGACCCCGTGCATCAGTAAAGTTTTTGTGTTTTTTTGCACCGATTGCCTTTTTGCATGCTTCTCTTTGCTATTTGCATGTTCTGTTTGGCATTTGGTGCAACACTCAGATATACGGTAGGCACTATTACGCCGAAAGGCCATATGCTTGTTTCCCTCTCCCTTTTCTTTCCTCTTAAGCAGAAGGAACGTTCCTCGCGCACAAGTTTGCCGGGGGGGAGGAGGTGGAGGAGGAACCAAGTGCTGTTCAAGAAAAAGAAGCCTTACCAGAAAGCAAGCAGCATAAGCCAGCAGCATATGAAAGATAAGTTGTTAGAATTTGACCAGTTCAAATTTTAAATTTTAGTTGTCTTCCTTGAACGATCACATTTTGTATGGAAAACCTGTGCGCGGAGGAACCTACCCGTAGCTTGCCGCACCCTTATCTTGTTTTCGAGTTCACTCAACGATTTAAGTGAGCTGCGACAAGTGTCGCGCCCTTGCTTCGTTTCCGAGTACGCTCAGCAAGCTAAGTGCGTTGCGACTAGCTGCGGCAAGGTTGCTTGCCGGCGAAGACCTTGGCCAGCAGGCTGCTCAGAGTCCAGCACTCAGCGCTCGCGGCAAAGGCCCCTTGCCGGCAAGCTCCCCGGGAGCGTAGGGTGAAAAACATACAAAGTCAAAGATTGAGACAAGGAAGATAACATTGCACTGATTGATCAAAATAAAGTAAATATCTTACAAAGGATAACTTGTCGCAATGGACTAATAAGTTCATGGCATAATGTGCAGCAACAAAAAGATAAAGATAATGGAGCCCTAGTCTACGCGGTCGCCCTCCTTCCTGCCAAGCTTTGCCACCTTGGCGATAATGTGGCCGACCTGCTCCTTCAGGGCCTCCGTGTCTGCATCAGCCGGCAAGCTGCGAAGAACGTTCGTGAGATTGATTCCCGGGTTGCGGTACACGATCTTCATCAGCACCCGCTCCAGAGTTCCCGCGCAGAGCAGGCGCGACTCCTCGGCCAGCTGCGCGGGGATGCGGTTCCGGAGACCTGCAAGGGCCGGCGCGATTCCTCTGAAGAAGAGGCTGAGCTTGGCGCTGTGCGGGAGATCCGGATCCGGCGAGTAGATGAGGTGTTCGACCTTCAGCGCCAGCAGCTCCTGGTCAATGTTGGACGCAGAAGAAACCAAGTCTTCGGTCCATACCTCGATGGTCTGGCGGAAGAGCTCGGATGCCTTGTTGACGCTGTCCACCAAGGTCCGCTCCTTGCGGAGCTCCTCCTTCAACTTGTTCTCCTGAACCCGGGCAGCGTCGAGCGATTCCTTCAGAGTGGTGACCTTCAGTTCCAAGTCCTCAATAGAGTCCTTGGCGGCCTTCAACTCGTCGCCCCTCTTGGAGAGACTCACCTGAAGCTCGGAGTTCGTGTGAGCGTCCTTCTCGCGCTCCAAGATGAGCGCGGCAACCTTCTCTGCGCTCACCTTCAGCGCCTTCTCCAACTGTTCAACCTTGGCGGCAAGCTCTTTCTTGGCGTCTTCCGCGGCAACCGCGGCGGCTTTCGCCTCCTTCAGCTCCCCGCCAAGGGCAGCCTCGCGGGCGGCAAGGTCCTCCTCATGGGAGTCCAGCTCGACCTTCCGCTGCGCGAGCTCTCCCTCTCGCCGGGACATCTCCACCCCGGCGAGCCGCTGCTGTTCGTCAGCTTCAGCCTTCTCGAGCACCCACTCCTGGTACTCGCCGGCGAGACGCTCCCGCTCCTCTGCCACCTCGCGGAGGGCTGCCTGATTGGCGGCGCTGAGCTCCGCCGCACGCTTCTCCATTTCCGCCGCGGCCTTGGCGGCAAGAGCCTCCCGGGAGGCGAGCTTCGCCTGCCTGGCCCGGTAAAGGGCCAGGAGCTGGTGGAGCAACCTCTCCTCCTCGGGCCCCTCACTCCCGCCGGGCGCCTCGACAATCTTCAGGCCTGCGGAGGCGAGGACTTCTCCGTCGAACGCCTCGCCCTCCGCAGGAGCTCGCGATGAAGACCCCCAAGGCATCTGGATGAAGACGCCGTTGGGGGCCTCAAGATAATACCCCTGCTCCTTGCTGGCGGAGGGGCCGGTGGCCGGTGCAGCATCTGATGCTCCCGCCGCCTCCGGGCCGGCGGTGCGGTCGCCGTCCTCCTCCCCAGCCGCTGCGTCCGCAGCCGGGGCAGTCTCCTGCGCGGCCGGCTCGGCGGCCTCGGCTATCTCCTCGACGACAGGAGCATCGCCGCCGCCGCCCTGCGCGCCCTCCTCCTCAAGGTTGATAACCTCCGTCTCCATGGGCGCAGGAGGAGGAAGATCTAAGAAGAAGAAGAAAAAGAAGTTCAAGACTCAAGCAAATATCCAAAAAAGAGGCAAGGCCAAGAAAGCAAATCACAAAACTTACCTTGGCGGACGTCCTCAGCGGCGGGCTCCCTCGCCGGGGAGCTCGGCCTTGGCGGAGTTGCCGCCCTCGCCGGGCTGCTCGCCCTTGGCGGGGTACTCTGCCTCGGCGGAGTACCCGCCCTTGGCGGAGCACTCTCCCTTGCCGGAGAGTTCTGCCTTGGCGGGGACGGCGGGGCCTGCGGCTCCTCAGCGACAGTCTCCGGGCGCTCTTCCCGCTGTGGCTCCACCTCTGCACAGAACAAGACAAGAAACGTCAAGACATGAAGACAAAACCAAATCCTCAGGCGTACCCCGACGAGCGAAAAGAGAAAACCCCAGACTTACGCTGGGGGCTGCGCTGCGGGCTACGCTGGGGGCTGCTCCTCGGAGCAGCGCTCGGGTCCGGCAGGCTCGGCTCCGGCACACCCCCTGTTGCCGCAGCTGCCGAGTCTTCCGCGACCTCGACCTCGGGCGCTTTGGCCTTCTTCGCCGCGCGATGGGCCAGGGTCCTGAAATCAGAACAATAAACAGAGTCAACATCAACAAAAAACCAAGACAAAAATCAAGAAGATGTAGGGTCCTGGATCCTTACTCCTGGTCCTCCTCGTCGTCCTCGCTCAGGGCGGAGAAATCATACTCCACCGTGGGCGCGTCGGCGCGAGGAGCGGAAGACGAAGACTCCCTCGCGCGCTTGGTGTTCACTGGGGCTGGGGGCTGCGAAGACCCAGCCCCTGTAGTAGCCGGCGCCCGAGGGGCGGGCGGAGCCGCTGCTTCGCTCCGAGAAGACCCCTGCCGGCTCGCTGCCGGCCTGCGAGGCGCCTCCGTCGTGGTCCGCGCACGGGCCGCCTCCGCTGCGGCTGGTGCGCCGGACGGCCTTGGCGCGGCTTGGCTCCCCCGGGGAGCTGCCCGGCGAGCTGGCTGTTGCCGGGGCGCCTGCGCCCTTTCCCCCGTCGCCGCCTTGCGGAGACGTTTCGCCGGGGACTGCCTCGGGCTTGCCGGGGGCGGGGAGCTCTCCGACGAGGAGAGGTCGTCGGTGTACAACTCCGTGGATCCGCCGGAGTCTGCGGCCTCCTCCTCCTCCTCCTCTTCCCCGGCCGGCTCACTGGGCCCAGCGTCCTGCGCTGCGGCCCCCTTTCCCTTGGCGCCTCCGCCCCTCGCGGCGCCTCTGCTTCCTCCGGCGGTACCCTCCATTGCCGCGGCCTCGGCCGCGATCCCATGGATCCCAGAGTGCCTCAGCGAGGGAACCCCGGCGAGCGCGTCGGGAGGGAGCTTCAGCAACCTGCGGATCTCCGCCTCCTCCGCCTGGGTGGACGCGTCCGCAGCCTCCGCCTGTTCCGGCGAGTATCCGAAAACTCCTGCCGCCGCGGCTGCGGCGGCCTCTTCAGCCCGGGAAGCTATGTAGGCGATCTCCTGCTCGGTGGTGTCCCGCGTGTGCAGCTTGAGGTCGTCCTTGTTCTTCGCCACCTCTGCGAGGTTGTCGTAGAAGTTCAGGACGTCGATGGGCTTCGGGGTGATCCACGTGCGGTCCAAGCCGTGTGAGTCACACATGGGCATCATGGCGAGGATCCGATCCCTGACGATGTTGTTGCAGAGCGGCACCACTTCCCGGGGAGTCCTGAATCACTCGGGGTGTGCCGGGTCGTACTTGAAAAGTTCCCGGACCATTCCCCTCAGCTCCAGCATGGTGAAGTTGAAGTTGAGCCCGGGGCGCAGCCTCATGATGTCTGCCGGGCCGCCGTACTCCCAGGCCGGCCTCTTCCGGTCTTGGAGAGGGGCGATGCGCCGGCGGAGGAAATCTGCGCCCACCTCAGCAACTGACAGCTTGGCCATCCGAAGACGAAGAATCCGGACAAGGGCGATATCGAGCTTGATATCGTCCGAGTCCAGCTCACTCCAGTCCCTGCCGCGCACGATGGGCGTTGTGCGCGGCGCGGTGAAGGCTTGCGGCTGGTCTTCTACGATCCAGCACCACTCCGCCCGCCACTCCTCCCACTTGCCGCGGAGCTCCCCCGGCAAGTACGCCCCCTTTTTATTCAGACGAAAGACCCAAGAAATTCCTCCGGAGAGGGGGGCATCGGCCTCGGCTCTAGGAGTGAAGAAGTGTCTAAAGAGGGCTACATTGGGGTGGACTCCTATGAAGTTTTCGCACATGTGTGCGAAAACAGCCATGGTGAGAATGGCGTTGGGGGTGAAGTCAAGCAGATGGAGGCCATATGTGTTCATGACATCGCAGAAGAAGTTTGAGAAAGGAGGACAGAGACCACAATGAAAAAAGGCAGCAAAGAAGTAGTACCCGCCGGGATAGCTGTCCTTGGCGGCGGCCGGATATGCTCGCGTGCGGGGATGCGCGTCGGTTTCCTTGGACCAGAACAAGTAATACTTGTTCCAGAGCTCCCGCACGCCGAGCTTCGGCGGGAAGACGACATGCCGCTTCCGTTACGCGATGAGCTTGGCCGCTTGCTCCGATTTCTCCCGCTTGGACTTCTCCGCCTTCGCCTTGTCGGTCTTTGGGGCCATGGCGGACGCGGCGGAAGGAGGGGAACGAAGAGCTCGGTGGCGGCGGAGATGTGGAGGCAGAGCGCAAGAGAGAATCTTTGGAGGAGGAAGACAATGCAATGAGAGCGCAAGGAGGGGAACCGCGCCCGCTTCCTCTGCTTTTATGGGGGAGTGGGGGGCGTTTCGCCCTTTCCATTAAGAGATCGTGGGCACGTCCCATCCCACGGCGCCGCGATCGACGCGTGCCGTTACCGTGGGGTGCGGCGGATATGGAAGTGGATTCGGCGCGCCGCGGGCCGCGGGTGCCCGTGCACTGTTTTGGGCCTGGCCCAACAGCGCTCGGCACCGTGTGTGGCCCAGGCCCGGGGGCTCCTGTCGGTGTACTAAGGTAGGGGTACCTCAGTACCCCAACTTGTGCACGGGCGGTTGCAGCTTCCCGCGGCAAGGTTTACTGCGTGCTCGCCGGAGACCTTCCTGCTCCCTATTAAGCCATTCAAAAACAAAGTATACAAGACATGAGATCGAGACCCCGACAAGAGGAGCTTGCCGGGAAGGCCGTACCAGGCTCGAGACTGCTCCGCTAACACAAGGCCCTGGCAAGAGGAGCTTGCCAGGAAGATTAGAAGACAACGCCTCGGCGCTATATGCGCCCCGGCAAGGGGCCCGGGGAGCGGCAAGCTCCCGGGCCCGGCAAGATCGAGGCCCCGGCAAGGTGCTTGCCGGGAAGGCTGCGCTGTGTGCCCGCGCTCCAGCTCATCGGCCCACGCGTCGCCCTGGGGCCTATCCAGGGACGCGTGGCGGATGGCTGTGCAGCCTGGGGTACACGGTGGCACTCCACGGTGATGGATCCATCGCCGTGGCCGACGGAGACGCTAAGGCGGGAGCTTTTGGGGTCGACGGCGACGGGCATTAAATGCCCTTGTCCCCCACTGTTAAAGTAGGTATAGACCACTGTTCTGTACTGTAGCTCCACTGTTCCCGCACTGTTACAACTACCACCTCTTTTACACTTTTACCCCTTTCTCCTACGTTGACACCTGTCGGTGACCCCTTACACTATAAAAGGAGCCCCATGCACAACGTGGAGGGGGTTCGGGACCTAGATCACTCTCGCGCTTGGTGTAGCTGCTTCTTCAAGCTCCCGAGCGCTCAAACTCAATACACGACCAAGCAGGAGTAGGGTTTTACGCGTCCACCGCGGCCCGAACCTGGGTAAAACTGCCCGCGTGCTCGCTACGATCTGCTCTTTGTGCTCCCTCCGCCCTCGTACCGCACAGACAAGGGACTCCGGTCCCATAGGTGTTCGTGGCGGACAGTTTCCCCCGACATCTCTCATCAACGCGATAGCACTTGTATTTGGGAGTACCCTTTGCAATACCATGTTTCACTTTCTGCACCATAGCATCACTGAGTTGGGCCTCACGGATCTGATCTTCCAAGGTAGGAGCTGTTGGGGAACGTAGTATTTTAAAATTTTCCTATGATCACGCAAGATCTATCTACCAGATGCATAGCAACGAGAGGGAAGAGTGTGTCTACGTACCCTCGTAGACCGGAAGCGGAAGCGTCAAGTGACGCGGTTGATGTAGTCGAACTTCTTCGCGATTCAACCGATCAAGCACCGAACGTACGGCACCTCCGCGTTCAGCACACGTTCAGCTTGATGATGTCCTACGAGCTCTTGATCCAGTTGAGCTTCACGGGAGAGTTTCGTCAGCACGACGGCGTGGTGACGGATATGATGTATTCACCGGCGCAGGGCTTCGCCTAAGCACCGCGACGGTATGACCGAGGTGTGTTTCTGTGGAGGGGGGGCACCGCACACGGCTGGAACAATTCAACTTGTGTGTCTTTGGGTGCCCCCCTGCCCCCGTATATAAAGGAGCAAGGGAGGAGGGCCGGCCGGCCTCCTATGGTGCGGCTAGGGCAATCCGACTAGGAATAGGATTGCAATCCTATTCCTAGTAGGAGTCCACCAAGAAGGAAGAGAGGGAAAGGAAAAGAGGGAGAGGTGGCGCCCCCCCAATCCTAGTCCAACTAGGATCCCTTGGTGGGGCGCCGGCCAGCCTCTATGGGCTGCCTCTCTCCTTTCCTCAAGGCCCACTATGGACCATCCCCCCTCGTAGGGGGTTCCGGTAACCCCCTCCGGCAATCCAGTTAAATCCGAAACTTTTCCGGAACACTTCCGGTGTCCGAATATAGTCGTCCAATATATCAATCTTTATGTCTCGGACATTCCGAGACTCCTCGTCATGTCCGTGATCTCATCCGGGACTCCGAACTACCTTCGGTACATCAAAACTCATAAACTCATAATACCGATCGTCATCAAACGTTAAGCGTGCGGACCCTACGGGTTCGACAACTATGTAGACATGACCGAGACTCATCTCCGGTCAATAACCAATAGCGGAACCTGGATGCTCATATTGGCTCCTACATATTCTACGAAGATCTTTATCGGTCAAACCGCATAACAACATACGTTGTTCCTTTTGTCATCGGTATGTTACTTGCCCGAGATTCGATCGTCGGTATCTCTATACCTAGTTCAATCTCGTTACCGGCAAGTCTCTTTACTCGTTCCGTAACACGTCATCTCGTGACTAACTCATTAGTCTTTTGCTTGCAAGGCTTATTATGATGTGTGTTACCGAGAGGGCCCAGAGATACCTCTCCGACACTCGGAGTGACAAATCCTAATCTTGATCTATGCCAACACCACGAATACTTTCGGAGACACCTGTAGAGCATCTTTATGATCACCCAGTTACGTTGTGACGTTTGATAGCACACAAGGTGACCCTACGGTATTCGGGAGTTGCATAATCTCATAGTCATAGGAACATGTATAAGTCATGAAGAAAGCAATAGCAGTAAAACTAAACGATCATAGTGCTATGCTAACGGATGGGTCTTGTCCATCACATCATTCTCCTAATGATGTGATCCCGTTGATCAAATGACAACTCATGTCTATGGTTAGGAAACATAACCATCTTTGATCAATGAGCTAGTCTAGTAGAGGCATACTAGGGACACTCTGTTTTGTCTATGTATTCACACATGTACTAAGTTTCCGGTTAATACAATTCTAGCATGAATAATAAATATTTATCATGATATAAGGAAATATAAATAACAACTTTATTATTGCCTCTAGGGCATATTTCCTTCAGTCTCCCACTTGCACTAGAGTCAATAATCTAGCTCACATCGCCATGTGATTTAATACCGATAGTTCACATCGTTATGTGAATAACACCCATAGTTCACATCACCATGTGACCAACACCCAAAGGGTTTACTAGAGTCAATAATCTAGTTCACATCTCTATGTGATTAATACCCAAGAGTAATAAGGTGTGATCATGTTTTGCTTGTGAGAGAAGTTTAGTCAACGGGTCTGTCACATTCAGATCCGTATGTATTTCGCAAATTTCTATGTCTACAATGCTCTGCATGGAGCTACTCTAGCTAATTGCTCCCACTTTCAATACGCATCCAAATTGATACTTAGAGTCATCTGGATTTAGTGTCAAAGCTTGCATCGGCGTAACCCTTTACGACGAACTCTTTATCACCTCCATAATCGAGAAACATTTCCTTAGTCATCCAATTACTAAGGATAATTTTGAGCGCTGTACAGTGATCTACTCCTGGATCACTATTGTACCTCCCTTTCAAACTCATGGCAAGGTACACAACGTGTTTTGTACACAGCATGGCATACTTTATAGAACCCATGGCTAAGGCATAGGGAATGACTTTCATTCTCTCTATATTTTTCTGCCGTGGTCTGGCTTTGAGTCTTACTCAACTTCACACCTTACAAGTCAGGCAAGAAATCCTTCTTTGACTGATCCATTTTGAACTACTTCAAAATCTTATCAAGGTATGTACTCATTGAAAGTCTTATCAAGCGTCTTGATCTATCTCTATAGATCTTGATGCCCAATATGTAAGCAGCTTCACGAAGGTCTTTCTTTGAAAAACTCCTTTCAAACACTCCTTTATGCTTTCCAGAAAATTCTACATCATTTCCGATCGACAATATGTCATTCACATATACTTGTCAGAAAGGTTGTAGTGCTCCCACTCACTTCTTGTAAATACATGCTTCACCGCAAGTCTGTATAAATCTATATGCTTTGATCAACTTATCAAAGCGTATATTCCAACTCCAAGATGTTTGCACCAGTCCATAGATGGATCGCTGGAGCTTGCACATTTTGTTAGCACCTTTAGGATTGACAAAACCTTCTGGTTGCATCATATACAAGTCTTCGTTAATAAATCCATTAAAGAATGCAGTTTTGTTATCCATTTGCCAGATTTCATAAAATGCGGCAATTACTAACATGATTCGGACAGACTTAAGCATCTCTATGGGTGAGAAAGTCTCATCGTAGTCAACTTCTTGAACTTGTCGAAACCCTTTCGCAACAAGTCGAGCTTTGTAAACAGTAACATTACCGTTTGCGTCGGTCTTCCTCTTGAAGATCCATTTATTTTCGATGGCTTGCCGATCATCGGGCAAGTCAACCAAAGTCCACACTTTGTTCTCATACATGGATCCATCACAGATTTCATGGCCTCAAGCCATTTTGCGGAATCTGGGCTCATCATCGCTTCCTCATAGTTCATAGGTTCATCATGGTCTAGTAACATGATTTCCAGAACTGGGTTGCTGTACCACTCTGGTGCGGAACGTACTCTGGTTGATCTACGACGTTCAGTAGAAACTTGATCCGAAGTTTCATGATCATCATCATTAACTTCCTCACTGATTGGTGTAGGAATCACTGGAACAATTTTCTGTGATGTACTGCTTTCCAATTCGGGAGAAGGTACAATTACCTCATCAAGTTCTACTTTCCTCCCACTCACTTCTTTCGAGAGAAACTCCTTCTCTAGAAAGGATCCATTCTTAGCAACGAATATCTTGCCTTCGGATCTGTGATAGAAGGTGTACCCAACAGTTTCTTTTTGGGTATCCTATGAAGATTTACTTCTCCGATTTGGGTTCGAGCTTATCATGTTGAAACTTTTTCACATAAGCATCGCAGTGCCAAACTTAAAGAAATGACAGCTTAGGTTTCTCGTCAAACCACAGTTCATACGGTGTCATCTCCACGGATTTAGATGGTGCCCTATTTAACGTGAATGTAGCTGTCTCTAATGCATAACCCCAAACGCGATAGTAGTAGATCGGTAAGAGACATCATCGATCGCACCATATCTAATAAAGTACGGTTATGATGTTCGGACACACCATTACACTATGGTGTTCCAGATGGCGTGAGTAGTGAAACTATTTCACATTGTTTTTACTGAAGGCCAAACTGGCTAACTCAAATATTTTACCTCTACGATCATATCGTAGAAACTCTTATTTTCTTGTTACGATGATTCTCCACTTCACTCTGAAATTCTTTGAACTTTTCAAATGTTTTAGACTTGTGCTTCATTAAGTAGATATACCCATATCTTCTCAAATCATTAGTGAAGGTCAGAAAATAACGATACCTGCCGCGAGCTTCAACACTCATTGGTCCACATACATCTGTATGTATGATCTCCAACAAATCTGTTGCTCGCTCCATTGTTCCAGAAAACGGAGTTTTAGTCATCTTGCCCATGAGGCATGGTTCGCAAGCACCAAGTGATTCATAATCAAGTGATTCAAAAAATCCATCACTATGGAGTTTCTTCATGCGCTTTACACCAATATGACCTAAACGGCAGTGCCACAAATAACTTGCACTATCATTATTAACCTCGCATCTTTTGGCTTCAATATTATGAATATGTGTATTACCACGATCGAGATCCAACAAACTATTTTCATTGGGTGTATGACCATCGAAGGTTTTATTCATGTAAACAGAATAACAATTATTCTATGACTTTAAATGAATAACCGTATTGCAACAAATATGATCAAATCATATTCATGCTCAACGCAAATGCCAAATAACATTTATTTAGGTTTTACACTAATCCCGAAAGTATAGGGAGTGTGCGATGATGATCATATCAATCTTGGAACTACTTCCAATACACATCGTCACTTCATCCTTTAACTAGTTTCTGTTCATTATGCAACTCCCATTTCGAGTTACTACTCTTTAGCAACTAAATCAGTATCAAATACCGAGGGGTTGCTATGAACACTAGTAAAATACACATCAATAATCTGTATATCAAATATACCTTTGTTCACTTTGCCATCCTTCTTATCCGCCAAGTATCTAGGGCAGTTCCACTTCCAGTGACCATTTCCTTTGCAGTAGAAGCACTTAGTTTCAGGCTTGAGTTTTAGCTTTGGGTTTCTTCACGCGAGTGACAACTTGCTTGTCCTTCTTCTTGAAGTTCCCCTTCTATCCCTTTGCCCTTTACTTGAAACAAGTGGTCTTGTTAACCATCAACACTTGATGCTCTTTCTTGATTTCTACCTTCGCCGATTTCAGCATCGCGAAGAGCTCGGGAATTACTTTCGTCATCCCTTGCATATTATAGTTCATCACGAAGTTCTACTAACTTGGTGATAGTGACTAGAGAACTTTGTCAATTACTATCTTATCTCGAAGATTAACTCCCACTTGATTCAAGCAATTGCAGTACCCAGACAATCTGAGCACATGCTCTCTCATCCATCTTGTAGGCAAAGTATTGTCAGAGGTCTTATACCTCTCCACACGGGCATGAGTATGAAATACTAATTTCAACTCTTGGAACATCTTATATGCTCTGTGGTGTTCAAAACGTTTTTGAAGTCCCGGTTCTAAGCCGTAAAGCATGGTGCACTTAAACTATCTAGTAGTCATCATACCGAGCTTTTGTCAAAACGTTCATAACGTCTACATCTGCTCCTGCAATAGGTCTATCACCTAGTGGTGCATCAAGGACATAATTCTCTGTGCAGCAATGAGGATAATCCTCAGATCACGGAACAATTCCGCATCATTGCTACTAACATCTATGGTTAGGTAACATAACCATCTTTGATCAATGAGCTAGTCTAGTAGAGGCATACTAGGGACACTCTGTTTTGTCTATGTATTCACACATGTACTAAGTTTCCGGTTAATACAATTCTAGCATGAATAATAAACATTTATCATGATATAAGGAAATATAAATAACAACTTTATTATTGCCTCTAGGGCATATTTCCTTCAGGAGCAACTTGAAGATTTGCAAGAAAACCTTGCGGAACAACTTGGAGGTTGAGCTTCCTGAATGCTTCACAAAGCTCAGGCTGAAACGGCTTGATAAGGAGACTATTGCAATATGCCTTTCTGCTCAAAGCATCTGCAATGACATTTGCCTTGCCAGGTGTATATTCGATGCTTGGATCATACTCTTGGATCATTTCGACCCAACGAGTCTGGCGGAGGTTTAGGTTCGGCTGTGTGAAGATGTACTTCAAGCTCTTGTGATCGGTGAAGATGTCGACTTTTCTGCCCAACAGAAGGTGTCTCCACGTAATCAAAGCATGTACCACAGCTGCTAGTTCAAGATCATGTGTGGGGTAGTTCTTCTCACTTGGCTTCAATTGACGAGAAGTGTATGCCACAATCTTCTTGTCCTGCATTAGCACACCACCAAGTCCTTGAAGAGAAGCATCACAGAATACTTCGTAGGGCTTGGACTCATCTGGAGGAGTAAGAACTGGAGCAGAGATGAGCTTTTCTTTGAGAGTTTTGAAAGCCACATCACAATGTGGAGACCAATTGTACTTGACATTCTTCTGCAGCAAGTTGGAGAGAGGCTTGGCAATCTTGGAGAAATTCTCAACGAATCTTCTGCAATAGCTAGCAAGACCAAGGAAGCTTCGGAGTTGCTTGACGTTCTGAGGAGGTTCCCAGTTGACAATCGCTTCAACTTTCTCGGGGTTCACAGCAATACCGTCAGCGGAGATGATATGGCCCAGATACAAGACTTTATCGAGCCAAAATTCGCACTTGGAGAACTTGGCATAGAACTTATGTTCACGGAGTTTGTCGAGAACCAGACGGAGGTGCTTTTCGTGATCCTCTTCATTCTTGGAGAATACCAAAATGTCATCCAGATACACAAGCACAAACTCGTTGGTGCAGGGGTTGAAAATGTCGTGCATCATTCTCGAGAAGGTAGGTGGGGCATTAGTGAGGCCAAAAGACATGACTGTATACTCATAGGAGCTGTAGCTCGTTCTGAAGGCAGTCTTGGGGATATCTTCTTCACGAATGCGATTTGGTGATAGCCCATTCGGAGATCGAGCTTTGAGAACACTTTAGCTCCTTTGAGCTGCTCGAACAATTCATTGATGTTGGGGAGCGGATACTTGTTCTTTATTGTCTTCTTGTTCAATGGCCGGTAATCGACGAAAAGGCGCTTCGTGCCATCCTTCTTCTTGACAAATAAGACACCACAGCCCCAAGGAGACGTACTAGGCCTGATCAGACCCATACGCTCTTGTTGATCAAGCTGTTTCTTCAACTCTTTCAACTCTTCAGGAGAGAGCTTGTACGGACACCGGCATGCTGGCTCAGTACCAGGCTCGAGTTCAATGACGAATTCCACTTGACGATGTGGAGGAATGCCTGGAAGCTCTTCAGGAAAAACGTCTTCGTATTCGTTTACCACCGGAATTTGAGAGATGGCATTAATCTCGCCCTTGTCATTGAGAGAGAAAAGCCTGATTGTGTTATCCCGAGAGGCGAAGATAATCACGTCTTCATTAGGATGAGTAATCTTGACTTCCTTATTTGCACAATCAGTGTGAGCATTATGCTGAGAAAGCCAATCCATCCCGAGGATGAGGTCAATGTCGGAGTTGCCGAGAACAACCGGAATAGCCAGAAAGCGGTAATCACCCATGCGAATAAATACATTCGGAGCCCTCAAATTGGAAGTCATGTGCTTGCCCGGAGAGATAATTGACAACTTCTTATCCAGAAATACCGAAGTGAAATTATGCTTGGTGAAGAATGGTCTTGAAATGAAACTGAGAGATGCACCAGAATCAAACAAAACTTTTGCAGGGATAGAGTTAACTGGAAGATTACCAATTATCACATCAGAAGAATTTTCCGCTTCAGCTGCATTCATCAGATTCGCTCTTGCATGCTTGGGATTGTGCTTGACAATAGCTATGCTGACAGGTGGAGGAGGCGGAAGGCGCCTTGGGTTGGTGCACTTGTTGGAATAATGACCCTTCAGACCACATTTGTAGCAAGTAACCTCAGAAAGTGGACGAGCAGGAGGAACACTTGACTTGGAAGCTTGAAACTGCGACTTGGACTGATTGCCTTGGTTGTGTGGGTGGGAGAAACCACGGCCACCAGAGTTCTTGTTGTTGTTGTAGGGAGCTCGGATCACTGGAGGAGGTGGAAGCCAAAACTTCTGTTGCTTCACGACCACTTGAGAAGATGAGGAGGAGTGAACAGCGTCTTTGATCCTCTTTTTGGAAGCTTCCATCTTGAGCTGGGCTGCCTCTTGCTTAAGCGCCATATTATAGAATTTGTCAAACTCATCAGGCTCGAACAAGGTGAGAGCAAGTTGGAGTTCATCCTTCAGACCACCACGGAACTGATAGATCTTGCTCTTGGCATCTGGGATGTCTTGCTTGGCATAGCGGGCAAGGTTCTGGAACTTGACATTATATTGGTAGACAGACATAGAGCCTTGCTTCAGGTTGCGGAATTGCTCACGCATACCCTCGATGACACTTGTTGGAATGTGGTGAGAACGAAAGTCCTTGCAGAAGTCACCCCAGGAGATTTCACGCCCTGCTCTAGAGTCTTTGTACTGCTGCCACCAATCAGCTGCTTGGTCCTTGAGTTGGAAGGCTGCAAACTTCACATAGTCCTCGGGCCTTACGTTGCTGCACTCAAAATGCTTCTTGATATCCGTTATCCAGTCTTCAGCATCGAGAGGGTCCACGAAGTAACTGAAAGCCTTTGGTTGATTTACCAAGAACTGGTTGAGCGTAGCATGGTGCTGTTGGTTGAAGAAATTGCCTTGGTTCCCATGAGCACCCTGATTTGCTTGATTTGCTTGCATTTGCTGCATCATCTGCATAAGCATCTGGGTGTTCTAATTCGTAGTCTGCATAATTGCTCTCCAGGCCTCAGACGGAGGAGGAGGGGAAGGGGGACGTTTTGGAACCTCTTCACCCTCTGGGTTAGCGGTGAGAACCTTTTTAGGAGCCATCCTGAAATAGATGACCACCATTAGCCATTTGATTGAAAGAAGATATAAGCTGAAACAACGGCTAGAATTGCAACATAGTCTTCACAAAAATCATTCGAACAAGAGGAACGAATGAAATTCTTAGTTTAATGATAACAATAATCTTCACGAGAAGCCACTTGGGAGACAAAAGGTAAATAAGAAAAAAAAACAAGGTGCAGATAGAACAAACACAAGATAGGAGCCTCGTTCGACATATTCGTGCTGAAAGCTTATGGAACGTGTTACGAAAGGGTTTTGCAATCCCCGGATCAGCATAGCCAAGGACCCTTTAAGAAGCAACTCCCGATCGGAACATCGGCCATAAAACTACTTCACTCAATGTAGAACCCTGAACTCCGTAACCTGCATTCGTTGGAAGAATGCCTACGAGCTACTGGATGAACCCACCTATTAATTTCCGAAAGTTTCCAGTTATGCAATCAGGTGTTGGGGATACAGGGGAAGCATCGCGCACTCAACTCTAATCCTACATCCAGCCGTATCCATCCTTCAACACATAACCAGTTATTTTCGGAAACCGTCTACCTTGGACCTTCAAAACGCATCCACTATACAAACTATGGCAATACTCCCGAACTACCTCCCCAGTACTGGGTGATGTCGGGGTTATCTTGCCACTAACCGTATAGGTGAGTTTTCGATGTCGGCCGTCTTAAGTATTCTAGAACTGCCGCGATATGTTTGTGACGACAATACCTCGGAGCTCAACTCCCCGGGACACTGCCACAACCCCTAATGACAGGAGGCATCGAGAACAATATTCTCGTCACAAAGACATCGGAACAATCCAAACAATACTCGCGAGATTCCTAAAAAAAATTTGGTGCAATTTTTGAAAGTAGAAGAGGCAAGAGCTATCGTCAGGAGTCCTCACCAGAGTGAAAAGAGACGAGGAGCAAAGAAATCCTACTCTCCGATATAAATATAGGACTCAAAACATTTTAAGTGTGTGCCTAGACTCAACCGTCAACGATTCGATCAAACAGTGGGGGCTTCTAGGTCGGAGAAGGCTTTGAATACCAACTTGTAATGCCCAGGATGGGACTATATCTCCTACGTGTCGAGGCACGACTTAAAGATATAAGCCCATTCTGGAATGATCGTAAGTTCGGTATCTTTGCACATCTCATGTAAAAATAGGGATGAAAGCGAAAAGATAGTTGGCTTACACTCGCCACGTCACACAATTCATTACATATACAAACATCATTCAATTAAACATCACAACCCGTCTACGGGTGAAGATCCAAAAGAAAGATACCAAACATAACATAAAACCACGGTCTGAATCGCCCCTAGTAGAAACCTCTACTGATCGTCGGGATAGTGCACATAGTAACGGCTACGGTCCTCGTCGTACTCCCAGTACAGCTCGGTGCCGTCACTTGAATAGATCGCCTGGGTACCTGCATCTGGTGTGGAGTAGAATCTGTGAGCCACAGAGGACTCAGCAATCCCGTTCTTGGGTAACACAACTATCCAAGCCTTGGGTGTGGAACAAGGCTGAAAAAAGAATAAGAGGTTGCAGCAGCACTAGCACTAACTTACGTAAAAGAGAGCGAGAAGAGAAGTGCCTCGGACGAAAAGATGATCACGAAGTGATCCTAACTAAGCAAGTCAAACATAACCCCACCGTGTTCACTTTCCGAACTCCTTTCGGAAAATGAACGTCACGGTACTCACGCTGGTAGTGTATTCTGAACATGGTGTCAAGTTTTCTACAACCGGATATTAACAAAATCCCATCTGCCACATAACCGCGGGCACGGCTTTCGAAAGTTCATAACCCTACAGGGGTGTTCCAACTTGGCCCATGACAAGCCCACGATCTGCGGAGTCGTAACTTCAAGGTGGGAAGGCCCGAGTATCCTCGGAATCCCGTGCTCAAGATACTCCGACTAAGGTAAGGCTAATCCAGCAAATTCTCCCGGCGTGCCGACACCCTGACAGGAGCCACGCGTATCTAGTCTCAGGCCACGACCGGATAGGTCAGCCTACAGGTATATACCAATCCTCGAGTTTCCTCGTGGTGGCCCCGCAGTCTGCCCAGTTTGTACCAACACTCATGAGGAGCACTGGCCCTGGTTGTTGATTAAGAACTCGGGTTTGCAAAGCCCTATGCAAGTTTTAGTTATTAGGCAAATAGTACCAATGTTGGGACTTGCTGGAAAAGACTTAGCACTTAGCGGTTTATCGAGGGGGTCCATAACCCCAACCGTGTGAGGAACGCAAAATCAAGGAACATAACACCGGTTTATACGGTTCCTAGGGTGGCATGAGTGGAACAAAACACCAAGCAAAAGGCTTAGCCTTCCACCCATTACCAATATATAGATGATTTCAATTAAGAATTAATATAGTGTGATATCCCAACAAGCTTCAACAAGAAGCAAGAAACTTCAATCTTCTCCTGCAACTAGCAATGCTATAAGAGGGGCTGAGCGAAGCTTACTTAGCCAATCAAGGGTTTGCATAGGTAGGGTGGTTAGACAGATTCATGGTTACAATAGGAGGCTGACAGGAAAACATGGGCATCGAGGCAAAAGCTATAGAGCGAGACTTCTAGCAATAGGCAAAGATAGTAATGATATCCGGGTCAGGTCATCTTGCCTCTTGGATCGTCGATGGGATCGTAAGAGAGCTCCTCGTTCTCAACCTCGGTAGTAACCTCGTTCTCGTACTCGGTCTCGGCTTCCGGCTCTACTCAAAACAAAACACACGAGGCACGAAATCAACAAGATGCAATGCGCAAACCACAGGATGCATGGCTGATGCACTAAGGAAGCACTACAGATGCACTAAGGATGCACAGAAAGTCAACATAGGAAACACAGAGATACAACACAAGGAACATGACAATGTGCATCAAGCAAAATACTTCAAAACATGATAACAAGAAGATATTATGAATCTACATGCAAAACCACACAAGTTTCATATAGGACTTGCTCAAAACGGAGCAGCGGGCTAAAAGATACACCCAAAACAATAAACATGGCAAAGCTGAAAATAACAGCCACATAGCAACTTCGGGGCAAGAAATATATACTCTACAGCACTCAAACATCATGGCAAGAAGCATGGACATAAAGTAGACATATCCTACAGCAAACAATTCCATTGGAGCATCTCCATAGGAGGCATGGATCAATAGCAACAAGCTATGACATTTTGAACATGACAACAAAAACCTGACAGCAGTATTTTATAGCAACTTGGGAGCAAGAGTTAAATATGCTACAACCACCCAAATGAGCATGTGAGAGGATGAATGGATAGACAACAACATATACAACAAGTAATCATCAATAGTCACCCCAAAACTAGCATGGATTTGCCTAGAACAACAAGCAAACATAGCATCTGGAAATTACAAATTCCAGACTTAGTGAAATTTCACTAAGTGTTAAAACAGCAGTAACATCATGGCATGT
Source organism: Secale cereale (assembly GCA_902687465.1). Classification (NCBI taxonomy): domain Eukaryota; kingdom Viridiplantae; phylum Streptophyta; class Magnoliopsida; order Poales; family Poaceae; genus Secale; species Secale cereale. The sequence goes on from LR738713.1 coordinate 353,144,494, forward strand.
TTGTGAGCAAGTTAAAGTCACCTCAAAACAATACATGGCAAGTGGTTTGCACCACAGCAAAGTACACATGATGGGGAGTCCAAATCACTTAAGCATGCATCAAGGGGACAACCACATCAATAGCAACGAGCTCCTCAACTAGGCATCTCGTAACAAGTTTAACAACATAACAGCCACATGCACTTTTGCAAAGGAGATAAACATGGCAAGATGAAATCTATCATGCAAGCTAAAGCAACCAACATGTAGAGCATCTCATGATGAACATGTGGACATATCATTTGCTTCATTTGGATAAACATGCACCAAGTTATCACATTGCAAATATGGCATGAAAACAACTAATAGCAGCAGTTTATAACAAGTAGCACTCTTCTCATGAAGATTAAGACATCTAGATGACCTCAAACATGCATGGCACAATGGAACAAAACATAGTACATGTCACCACAATCATTGTGACATATCATACACACAAATCTGATATGCACAGTAAAAGTTATCCTCAACACAAAACTTCATCAGACAACTGAAAACTAAGGACTTACGGAAAAACGAAGCAACCTCAGGGTCAAACGGGTCCGGGTCTGGATCTGGAGCGGGTCAATGGGTCCACGCGGGTCGGGCCGGAGTCAACGGGTCTGGCGGGTCGCGGGCGGCGCCCGCTAGGGTTTGGCGCCTGGCGCCCGTTCTGGATCGGGGATGGCCTTCGATCCCGATCGGCTCCCTCGAGCGCGGCGGCTGGCGGAGGGTTGCCTCGATCCCGTCGGCGGAGGAGCCCGACGAGGGGCGGCTGGGAGGCGGCCGGCGGCTGGCCCGGCGAGAGGCCGCGGTGGCCAGCGGGGAGGTGGCCTAAGGGCCCGGCGGCGAGCGGAGGGGCGCGGCGGCGATCGGAGGGGAGGACGCCCGGCGCGGCGGCGCGTGCTCCGGACGGCGGAGGGCGGCGACCTGAGGCGAAGAAGACGAGGCGGCGTCGGAGGCTCGGAAGCACGGTGCGGAGACGTCGGAAGCACGGCGCGACAACGTTGGAAGCACGACTCGGCGGCGTTGGAAGCACAGCTCGGCAACGGTGGAAGCACGGCGCGGCAACGGTGGAAGCACCACGCGGCAAAGGTGGAAACACTAGGGTTTTGGACGCAAAATTTGAGGGGGGTGGACGTTTATATAGGCACAAGGAGCAAGGTTTGTCCAAATGAGGAGAGGTTTTCGACCACGAGATCACAATTGAACGGCCTAGATGAAGGGAAGGGTTTGAGTTGGGTTGGTGGGCTGTTGGAGGTGTTTCTTGGGCCTCAAAGAGGAGGTACTTTCAGCCGACGAGGATAACTGTTGGAGTATCAAACGAACTCCAAATGCGACGAGATTTGACAGGCGGGTTACACATAACAAAACAAGATCGCACGACAAGTCTCACGTCAAACCGGAAACGTTACGTGGCCAAACACAAAAGTAGGCCTCGGGGATGCCACGGGCACGTGAGAGAGCGCCGGAACTCGAAACGGACAACGGAAAGGAACGAGTGGGACCGGATGCAAACGACAACACAAATGCAATGCAATGCACATGACAACATGACATGGATGAATGCACACACGCACACGACAAAACGATGAAAACCCGAAAAGACGAAGAACCCTGAATGGAACTGATGAAGCCAAAGTTATATATTGCCAAAAAGGGAAAGTATTACATCCGGGGCATTACAATACATGAGCGTTTGCCATGGACATAGCACTATAGGTGGAATAGAATGGTGGTTGTGGAGAAAAAAAAGGGAAGATGCTGCTTCCTCTTGAGCTTGCGTTGTATTCCCTCGAAGAGGAAAGGGAGATGCAGCACAGTAGCGTAAGTATTTCCCTCAGTTTTTGAGAACCAAGGTATCAATCCAGTAGGAGACCACGCGCCAATCCCTCGCACCTACACAAACAAATAAAAACTTCGTAGCCAACGCGATAAGGGGTTGTCAATCCCTTTATGGTCACTTATGAGAGTGAGATCTGATAGCAATGATAATTATATTTTTGGTATTTTTGGTTTAATAAAACAACAAATAAAAGCAAGAAAAGTAAAGTAGATGTAGATTGATATGTTGAGAATAGACACGGGGCCATAGTTTTCTCTAGTGGCTTCTCTCATGATAGCGATATTCTACGGCGGGTAAACAAATTATTTTCGAGCAATTGATAGAAAATCGAATGATTATGAGACTATCTAGGCATGATCATTGTATATAGGCATCACGTCCGAGACAAGTAGACCGAAACGATTCTGCATCGACTACTATTACTCTACACATCGACCGCTATCCAGCATGCATCTAGTGTATTGAGTTCATACCAACAGAGTTACGCCTTAAGAAAGATGACATGATGTAGAGGGATAAACTCAAGCAATATGATGAAAACCCCATCTTTTTATCCTCGATGGCAACAATACAATACGTGCCTTGCTTCCCCCACTATCACGGGGAAAGGACACCGCAAGATTGAACCCAAAGCCAAGCACTTCTCCCATTGGAAGAACTATAGATCTAGTAGGCCAAACCAAACCAATAATTCGAAGAGACTTGCAAGGATATTATGAGCACACATAAAAAGTTTAGAGAAGAACCAAATATCTTTCATAGATAACCTTGATCATAAACTCACAATTCATCGGATCTCGACAAACACACCGCAAAAAGATATTACATCGAATAGATCTCCTCGAAGACCGAGGAGAACTTTGTATTGAGATCCAGAGAGAGAATAGAAGCCATCTAGATACTAGCTATGGACCCGAAGGACTGTGGTAAACTACTCATCACTCATGGTGAGGGCGACGATGATGATGATGAAGGCCTCCGTGATGGATCCCCCTCCCGGAACAGGCTCCAAGATGGGATCTCCACGGGAACAGAAGCTACGGCGGTGGAATTAGGGTTTTCTCTCTGCGTATGGAGTTTCTGGGGTACGTAGGTATATATAGGAAGAAGGAGGGCACCGGGGGCCACACGGGCCAGCCTCGAGGCATGGGGGTGCGCCCTAGGAAGGGGGGCGCACCCCCACCCTTGAGGGCAGGCCCTCTGTCCCCTGACTTGGTCCTGAAGTTTCCCGAGCGTGATTTTCTCCAAAAGTATCTCTCGCCAAGGTTTCATTCTGTTTGGACTCCGTTTGATATTCCTTTTCTGCAAAACCCTGAAATAGGCAAAAAACAACAATCTGGACTGGGCCTTTGGGTTAGTAGGTTAGTCCCAAAAATGATATAAAAGTGAATGATAAAGCCCAATAAACATCCAAGACTTCATAAATAATAGGATGGAACAATAAAAAATTATAGATACGTTGGAGACGTATCAAGCACCCCCAAGCTTAATTCCTGCTCGTCCTCGAGTAGGTAAATGATAAAGAAAGAATTTTTGATGTGGAATGCTAACCGATATAGTTTTTGAATGTAATTCTCTTAATTGTGGCATGAATGTTCAGATCTGAAAGATTTAAGAAAAAAGTCTATATTGACATACGAAATAACAATACTTCAAGCAATACGAACAAAGCAATCATGTCTTCTCAAAATACAATGGCTAAAGAAAGTTATCCCTACAAAATCATATAGTGTTGGCTATGGTCCCTTATTATCACACAAAAATATTCATATCATGCACAACCCCGATTTCAGTCAAGCATTTGTTTTCATGCTCTATCTTTTCAAACCTTTCAACTTTCACGCAATACATGACCGTGAGCCATGGACATAGCACTATGGGTGGAATTGAGGTGGTTGTGGAGAAGACAAAAAGAGGGAGATAATCTCACATCAACTAGGCGTATCAACAGGCTATGGAGATGCCCATCAATAGATATCAATGTGAGTGAGTAGGGATTGCCATGCAATGGATGCACTAGAGCTAAATATGAATGAAAGCTCAACTAAAGAAACTAGTGGGTGTGCATCCAACTTGCTTGCTCACGAAGACCTAGGGCATTTGAGGAAGCCCATCGTTGGAATTTACAAGCCAAGTTCTATAGCGAGAATTCCCACTAGTATGTGAAAGTGACTAAGCATGAGACTCTCTACAATGAAGAACATGGTGCTACTTTGAAGCACAAGTGTGGAAAAAGATAGTAGCAATTGTCCCTTTTTTTCTTTCCTTTTTTCTTTTTTCCTTTTTTGGGGCCTTTTTTGCCTTTCTTTTTTTTCTTTGCGGAGGGGCTTTATAGATTCAGCCTTTCCTCCCATGGGACAATGCTCTAATAATGATGATCATCACACTTTCATTACAACACGAAATTACAACTCGATACTACAACAACAAAGTACGACTCTATATGAATGCCTCCGGTGGTGTACCGGTATGAGAAATGAAACAAGAGTGACATCTATGAAAAGAATATGCATGGTGGCTTTGCCACAAATACGATGTCAACTACATGATCATGCATGGCAATATGACAATATGATGCGTGTCATATAAACGGAACGGTGGAATGTTGCATGGCAATATATCTCGAAAAGGCTATGGAAATGCCATGATAGGTAGGTATAGTGGCTGTTTTGAGGAACAATATGGTGGCTGTTTTGAGGAAGGATATATAGTGGTTTTATGGCACCGGCGAAAGTTGCGCGGTACAAGAGAGGCTAGCAATGGTAGAAGGGTGAGAGTGCGTATAATCCATGGACTCAACATTAGTCATAAGAACTCATATACTTATTGCAAAAATTTACGATTCATCAGAACAAAGCAATCAACGCATGCTCCTAGGGGGGGAGGTTGGTAGGAGTTAACCATCATGCGCCCCCGACCTCCACACAAAGGTTGGCACTCTACAAATACCTTATGCTTTAACTTAGTCACACAACGGTTCACCATATGTGCATGCTACGGGAATCACTAACCTTAACACAAGTATTTCTCAATTTCATAATAACTCCACTAGCATGACTCTAATATCACTATCCTCATGTCTCAAAACAATTATCAAGCATCCAACATCTCTTTCTATTCAATGCACTTGTTGTGCAAATTTTACTACATTGACATTGGATCTTTATCATGTGAAGACTAGTTTCTTTAGCCTAAACACTTTACCATGCTGTTTTGATAGACTCTCAAATAGATATAAGTGAAGCATGAGAGTTCAACAATTTCTACAAAATATTACCACCACCGTGCTCTAAAAGATATAAGTGAAGCGCTAGAGCAAAAACTATTCAACTCAAAAGATATAAGTGAAGCACATAGAGTGTTCTAATAATTTCTAGGGCATATTTAACTCTCTCAAATAGGTGTGTCCAGCAAGGATGATTGTGGCAAACTAACAAGCAAAGACTCAAATTATACAAGATGCTCCAAGCAAAACACATAACATGTTGCGAATAAAAATATAGCTCCAAGTATAGTTACCGATGGATGAAGACGAAAGAGGGGATGCCTTCCCGGGGCATCCCCAAGCTTAGGCTTTTGATTATCTTGAATTTACTTGGGGTGCCATGGGAATCCCCAAGCTAAGGCCTTTGCTACTCCTTGTTCCATAGTCCATCAAAGCAATACTCAAAACTTGAAAACTTCACAACACAAAACTTAGACAAAAATTCTCGTGAGCTCCGTTAGTATGAGAAAGCAAACCACTACTCAAAGGTACAGCAATGAATTCATTCTTTGTTTATATTGGTGTTAAACCTACTGTACTCCAAGTTCTCTATGGTTCATATCCTCCAATATTACTCATAGATGCATCGGAATAAGCAAACAACACACGAAAAACAAAATCTGTCAAAGACAGAACAATCTGTAGTAATCTACAGAGTTCACCTACTTCTGAAACTCCAAATAATTCAAACTAAATTGGTGAATTTTCGCAATTTGTCTACCAATCAGCATAAAAAAGAATCAACTAAAAATCACGCTCCAGTAAAATCCCACGACTACTTTAGTGAGCGCTAACAATTCTGTTTTTCACAGCAAGATCATATAAACTTCACACAAGTCTTCCCAAAGGTTCTACTTGGCACAAACACTAAACAAAACATGAAACCACATATAGTCAGAGGCTAGATGCAATATTTATTCCCTAACAGCAACAAAAGCAAAACACATAAAATTTGGTTGCCTCCCAACAAGCGCTATCATTTTATGCCCCTAGCTAGGCACGATACAAGATAGATCTAGGTATTGTCATCTTTGGAAGGCAATCCATAAGTGGATATCATGATAGATTAATATGGTAATTTGATTTTCTTTCTAGGAAATTGTTCCATGCCTTTGCTTAATGGAAATTGGAATCTAATATTTCCTTCCTTCATATCAATAATTGCACCAATCGTTCTAAGGAAAGGTCTACCAAGAATAATAGGACACGAAGGATTGCAATCTATATCAAGAACAATGAAATCCACGGGCACATATTCCTATTGGCAACAATAAGAACATCATTAATTATTCCCATAGGTTTCTTAATAGTGGAATCCGCAAGATGCAAATTTAAAGAACAATCATCAAGCTCATGAAACCCTAGCAAATCACACAAAGTTTTTGGGATAGTGGAGACACTTGCACCCAAATCACACAAAGTATAGCATTCATGATCTTTTATTTTTATTTATATAGTAGGTTCCCACTCATCATAAAGCTTTCTAGGTGTAGAAACTTCCAACTCAAGTTTTTCTTCATAAGATTGAATCAAAGCATCAACTATATGTTTAGTGAAAGCTTTATTTTGACTATAATCATGCAGAGAATTTAGTACGGATTGCAATAAGGAAATACAATCAATCAAAGAGCAATTATCATAATTGAATCCCTTGAAGTACAAAGTAGTGGGTTCATCACTATGCAAAGTTTTAATCTCTTCACACCCACTTTTAGCAATTTTAGCATCAAGATCTAAAAACTCTGAATCATTGGGACACCTTAAAGTAGAATCATCTGCAATCCTATTCTCATCAAGATTAATACTGGAAAACAAGGATCTAATAGGAGACACATCAATAACTTTCAGATCTTCATCTTTATTTTCACGATAACTAGAAGAACACAATTTAATATAATCTTCTCTTTTAGCACGCATCCTAGCAGTTCTTGCTTTGCATTCATCAATGGAAATTCTCGTGGCCTTGAGGGACTCATTGATATCATGCTTAGGTGGGATAAATCTAAGTTTCAAAGAATCAACATCAAGAGTAATTCTATCCACACTTCTAGCCAATTCATCAACCTTAAGCAATTTCTCTTCAAGCATAACATTGAAATTATTTTGCGAGATCATAAACTCCTTAACACTAGTTTCAAATTCAGAAGGCATCTTTCCATAAGAGTTGTTGTAGGAATTACCAAAATTATTAGAGGAATTACTAGGAAAAGGCCTAGGATTAAAATTACCTCTATAAGCATCGTTACCAAAATTATTCCTACCAACAAAATTCACATCCGAAGATTCATTGTTATTCTCAATCAAAGTGGACAAAGGCATATTATTAGGATCAGAAGAAACACTCTTAGCAACAAACAATTTCATAAGTTCATCCATCTTTCCATTCAAAACACTAATTTCTTCGATAGCATGCACTTTTTTACTAGTAGATCTTTCGGTGTGCCATTGAGAATAATTAACCATAATATTATCTAGGAGTTTGGTAGCTTCTCCTAAGGTGGTTTCCATGAAAGTGCCTCCGGCGGCCGAATCTAAAAGATTTCTAGAAGCAAAATTCAAGCCAGCATAAAAGTTCTGAATAATCATCCATAGATTCAAACCATGTGTAGGGCAATTACGTATCATTAATTTCATTCTCTCCCAAGCTTGTGCAACATGCTCATGATCTAGTTGCTTAAAATTCATAATATCGTTTCTAAGAGAGATGATCTTAGCAGGAGGGAAATACTTAGAGATAAAAGCATCTTTGCACTTATTCCACGAATCAATACTATTTCTAGGCAAAGAGGAGAACCAAGTTTTAGCACGATCTCTAAGTGAAAACGGGAATAACTTCAATTTAACAATATCGTTATCCGTATCCCTTTTCTTTTGCATACCACACAAATCAACAAAGTTGTTTAGATGGGTAGCGGCATCTTCACTAGGAAGGCCGGAGAATTGATCTTTCATGTCAAGATTCAACAAAGCAACATTGATCTCACAAGATTCAGCATCGGTAATAGGAGCAATCGGAGTGCTAATAAAGTCATTGTTGTTGGTATTGGAGAAGTCACGCAATTTGGTATTGTTGTGAGCCATAGTGACAAGCAAGCAATCCAACACACACAAGCGAACAAGAAGCAAGCGAACAAAAAACACACGGCGGAAGAAGGGAGAATAAAACGGTAAGGGTGAAGTGGGGGAGAGGAAAACGAGAGGCAAATAAATGTAATGCGAATGATAAGGGTTTGTGATAGGTACTTGATATTTGACTTTTGCGTAAGCCTCCCCGGCAACGGCGCCAGAAATTCTTCTTGCTACCTCTTGAGCTTGTGTTGTATTCCCTCGAAGAGGAAAGGGAGATGCAGCACAGTAGCGTAAGTATTTCCCTCAGTTTTTGAGAACCAAGGTATCAGTCCAGTAGGAGACAACGCGCCAGTCCCTCGCACCTACACAAACAAATAAGAACTTCGCAGCCAACGCGGTAAGGGGTTGTCAATCCCTTTAAGGTCACTTACGAGAGTGAGATATGATTGAGATGATAATTATATTTTTGGTATTTTTGGTTTAATAAAACAACAAATAAAAGCAAGAAAAGTAAAGTAGATGTAGATTGATATGTTGAGAATAGACCCGGGGGCCATAGTTTTCTCTAGTGGCTTCTCTCATGATAGCGATATTCTACGGCGGGTAAACAAATTACTGTCGAGCAATTGATAGAAATGTGAATAATTATGAGACTATCTAGGCATGATCATTGTATATAGGCATCACGTCCGAGACAAGTAGACCGAAACGATTCTGCATCTACTACTATTACTCCACACATCGACCGCTATCCAACATGCATCTAGTGTACTTAGTTCATACGAATAGAGTAACGCCTTAAGAAAGATGACATGATGTAGAGGGATAAACTCAAGCAATATGATGAAAACCCCATCTTTTTATCCTCGATGGCAACAATACAATACGTGCCTTGCTGCCCCTACTGCCAATGGGAAAGGACACCGCAAGATTGAACCCAAAGCCAAGCACTTCTCCCATTGCAAGAATTATAGTTCTAGTAGGCCAAACCAAACCAATAATTCGAAGAGACTTGCAAGTATATTATGAGCACACATAAAAAGTTCAGAGAAGAACCAAATATCTTTCATAGATAACCTTGATCATAAACTCACAATTCATCGGATCTCGACAAACACACCGCAAAAAGAGATTACATCGAATAGACCTCCTCGAAGACCGAGGAGAACTTTGTATTGAGATCCAGAGAGAGAGAAGAAGCCATCTAGATACTAGCTATGGACCCGAAGGTCTGTGGTAAACTACTCACAACTCATGGTGAGGGCGATGATGATGATGATGATGATGAAGGCCTCCGTGATGGATCCCACTCCCGGAACAGGCTCCAAGATGGGATCTCCACGGGAACAGAAGCTACGGCGGTGGAATTAGGGTTTTCTCTCTGCGTATGGAGTTTCTAGGGTACGTAGGTATATATAGGAAGAAGGAAGGCACCGGGGGCCACACGGGCTAGCCTCAAGGCAGGGGGCGCGCCCTCGGAAGGGGGGCGCGCCCCCACCCTCGAGGGCAGGCCCTCTGTCCCCTGACTTGGTCCTAAAGTTTCCCGAGCATGATTTTCTCCAAAAATATCTCTCGTGAAGGTTTCATTCCGTTTGGACTCCGTTTGATATTCCTTTTCTGCAAAACCCTGAAATAGGAAAAAAAAACAACAATCTGGACTGGGCCTTTAGGTTAGTAGGTTAGTCCCAAAAATGATATAAAAGTGAATGATAAAGCCCATTAAACATCCAAGAGTTCGCAAATAATAGCATGGAACAATCAAAAATTATAGATACGTTGGAGACGTATCAGATGGTCTCACATCAACTAGGTGTATCAATGGGCTATGGAGATGCCCATCAATAGATATCAATGTGAATGAGTAAGGATTGCCATGCAACGGATGCACTAGAGCTATAAATGTATGAAAGCTCAACAAAAGAAACTAAGTGGGTGTGCATCCAACTTGCTTGCTCACAAAGACCTAGGGCATTTGAGGAAGCCCATTGTTGGAATATACAAGCCAAGTTCTATAATGAAAATTCCCACTAGTATATGAAAGTGAAAAAATAAGAGACTCTCTATCATAAAGATCATGGTGCTACTTTGAAGCACAAGTGTGGAAAAAAAGATAGTAGCATTGTCCCCTTTTTCTTTTTTCCTTTTTTGGGCCTTCCTTTTTTTTGGCGTTTCTCTTTTTGTTATTTGGCCTTTTTTTGCCTTTCTTTTATTTTTCGGGACAATGCTCTAATAATGATGATCATCACACTCCTATTTATTTACAACTCGATACTAGAACAAAATATGACTCTATATGGATGCCTCCGGCGGTGTACCGGGATGGGTAATGAATCAAGAGTGACATGTATGAAAAATTATGCATGGTGGCCTTGCCACACATACGATGTCAACCTGTCATTATAAACGGAACAGTGGAAAGATGCATGGCAATATATCTCGGAATGGCTATGTAAATGCCATAATGGGTAGGTATGGTGGTTGTTTTGAGGAAGATATATGGTGGGTTTATGGTACCGACCAAAGTTGCACGGTACTAGAGAGGCTATCAATGGTGGAAGGGTGAGAGTGCGTATAATCCATGGACTCAACATTAGTCATAAAGAACTCACATACTTATTGCAAAAATATACAAGTCATCAAAACCAAGCACTACACGCATGATCCTAGGGGAAGGGTTGGTAGGAGTTAACGATCAAGCAATCCCGACCTCCACACAAAGGAAAACAATCAAAGAAATACATCATGCTTCAAATTTGTTACACAACGGGTTACCATCTGTGCATGCTACGAGACTTGCAAACCTCAACACAAGTATTTCTCCAATTCATAATTACTCTACTAGCATGACTCTAATATCACCATCCTCATATCTCAAAACGATCCTCAAGTATCAAACTTCTCATAGTGCTCAATGCACTTTATATGAAAGTTTTTATTATACCCATCTTGGATGCCTATCATATTAGGACTAAATTCATAACGAAAGCAAATTACCATGCTGTTCAAGACTCTCTAACATTTCAGAATTTCAGATCTTGGGATATTATTCAAATAGCGAGCAAAGCAAAATAAAATAAATTGACGCTCCAAGCAAAACACATATCATGTGGTGAATAAAAATATAGCCTCAAGTAAAGTTACCGATGAACGAAGACGAAAGAGGGGATGCCTTCCCGGGGCATACCCAAGCTTAGGCTTTTGCTTGTCCTTGAATATTACCTTGGGGTGCCTTGGGCATCCCCAAGCTTAGGCTATTGCCACTCCTTATTCCATAGTCCATCGAATCTTTACCCAAAACTTGAAAATTTCACAACACAAAACTCAACAGAAAACTCGTAAGCTCCGTCAGTATAAGAAAATAAAAGCACCACTTATGTACTGTTGTGAACTCATTATAAATTCATATTGGTGTATTCCAACTTCTATATTGTTCATACCCTCCGATACTACTCATAGATTAATCAAAATAAGCAAACAACACACGAAAAACAGAATCTGTCAAAAACAGAACAATCTGTAGAAATCTGTAACTTTCAAATACTTATGTAACTCTAACAATTCTGAAATAAATTGCTGGACCTGAGTAATTTGTCTATTAATCTTCTGCAAAAAGAATCAACCTAAAAGCACTCTTCTGTAAAAAAAATGGCAGCTAATCTCGTGAGCGCGAAGTTTCTGTTTTTTACAGCAAGATCGCAAAGACTTTCACCCATGTCTTCCCAAATGTTTTACTTGGCACTAAATTGAAACAATAGCTATAAAACATGATTACTACAGTAGCTTAATCATGTAAACACACAAAAACAGTAGAGGTAAATATTGGGTTGCCTCCCAACAAGCGATCTTCTTTGATGCCTTTTAGCTAGGCATGATGATTTCAATGATGCTCACATAGGAGATAAGATTTGAAACATAAACAGAGCATCATGAAGAATATGACTAACACATTTAAGCTTAACCCACTTACTATGCATAGGGATTTTGTGAGCTAACAATTTATGGGAGCAAGAATCAACTAGCATAGGAAGGGAAAATGATCATAACTTCAAGATTTTAAGCACATAGAGAGGAAACTTGATATTATTGCAACTCCTACAAGCATATATTCCTCCCTCATAATAATTTGCAGTAGCCTCATGAATGAATTCAACAATATTGCCGGCACGTAAAGCATTCTTCTCATGATCTACTTGCACATAAATTTTACTACTCTCCACATAAGCAAATTTATTCTCAACAATAGTAGTGGGAGCAAACTCAACAAAATAACTATCATGTGAAGCATAATCCAATTGAAAACTAAAATCAAGATGACAAGTTTCATGGTTATCATTATTCTTAATAGCATACAAGTCATCACAATAATAATCATAAATAGGAGGCATGCTTTCATCATAATAAATATTCTCATCAAAACTTGGGGGACTAAAAATATCATCTTCATCAAACACAGCTTCCCCAAGCTTGTGGCTTTGCATATCATTAGCATCACGAATATTCAAAGGATTCACACTAACAACGTTGCAATCACGCTCATCATTCAAGTATTTAGTGCCAAACATTTTAATGAATTCTTCTTCTAGTACTTGGGCACAATTTTCCTTTCCATCATTTTCACGAAAGATATTAAAAAGATGAAGCATATGAGGCAATCTCAATTCCGTTTTTGTAGTTTTATTTTATAAACTAAACTAGTGATAAAACAAGAAACTAAAAGATTCGATTGCAATATCTAAAGATATACCTTCAAGCACTCACCTCCCCGGCAACGGCGCCAGAAAAGAGCTTCACTGACGGGATGTGAGTGCCGCTTACCTAGCTTCCCCGGCAACGGCGCTAGAAAAGAGCTTGATGTCTACTACGCAACCTTCTTCTTGTAGACGTTGTTGGGCCTCCAAGTGCAGATGTTTGTAGGACAGTAGCAAATTTCCCTCAAGTGGATGACCTAAGGTTTATCAATCCGTGGGAGGCATAGGATGAAGATGGTCTCTCCCAAAAACCTTGCAACCAAATAACAAAGAGTCTCTTGTGTCCCCAACACACCCAATACAATGGTAAATTGTATAGGTGCACTATTTTGGCGAAGAGATGGTGATACAAGTGCAGTATGGATAGTAGATATAGGTTTTTGTAATCAGAAAATATAAAAACAACAAGGTAACTAATGATAAAAGTGAGCACAAACGGTGTTGCAATGCTTAGAAACAAGGCCTAGGGTTCATACTTTCACTAGTGCAAGTTCTGTCAACAATAATAACATAACTAGATCATATAACTATGCCTCAACATGCAACAAAGAGTCACTCCAAAGTCACTAATAGTGGAGAACAAACATATAGATTATTGTAAGGTACGAGACCACCTCAAAGTTATTCTTTCTGATCGATCTATTCAAGAGTCCGTAGTAAAATAACACGAAGCTATACTTTCTCTTCGATCTATCCTAGAGTTCGTACTAGAATAACACCTTAAGACACACATTAACCAAAAACCTAATGTCACCTAGATACTCCATTGTCACCTCAAGTATCCATGGGCATGATTATACGATATGCATCACACAATCTCAGATTCATCTATTCAACCAACACAAAAAGCTTCAAAGAGTGCCCCAAAGTTTCTACCGGAGAGTCAAGACGAAAACGTGTGCCAACCCCTATGCACAAGTTCACAAGGTCACTGAACCCGCAAGTTGATCACAAAAACATACATCAAGTAGATCACGTGAATATCCCATTGTCACCACATATAAGCACATGCAAGACATACATCAAGTGTTCTCAAATCCTTAAAGACTCAATCCGATAAGATAACTTCAAAGGGAAAACTCAATCCATTACAAGAGAGTAGAGGGGGAGAAACATCATAAGATCCAACTATACTAGCAAAGCTCGCGATACATCAAGATCGTGCCAAATCAAGAACACGAGAGAGAGAGAGAGAGAAAGAGAGATCAAACACATAGCTACTGGTACATACCCTCAGCCCCGAGGGTGAACTACTCCCTCCTCTTTATGGAGAGCGTCGGGATGATGAAGATGGCCACCGGTGAGGGATCTCCCCTCCGGCAGGGTACCGAAACAAGGCCCCGATTGGTTTTTGGTGGCTTCAGAGGCTTGCGGTGGTGGAACTCTCGATCTAGGTTTCTTTTCCGGGGTTTCTGTATTTATAGGAATTTTTTGCTTCAGAGGCATGCGGCGGTGGAACTCCCGATCTATGGCAGCGGTTTCTGTATTGCATGAGTTTATCCCTCTACATCATGTCATCTTGCTTAATGTGTTACTCTATTCTTATGAACTTAATACTCTAGATGCATGCTGGATAGCAATCGATGTGTGGAGTAATAGTACTAGATGTAGAATCGTTTCGGTCTAATTGTCACGGACATTATGCCTATATACATGATCATGCCTAGATATTCTCATAACTATGCGCTTTTCTATCAATTGCTCGACAGTAATTTGTTCACCCACCGTAGAATATGCTATCTTGAGAGAAGCCACTAGTGAAACATATGGCCCCCGGGTCTATTTTCCATCATATTAGTTTCCCATCAACTTGCCAATTTCTGTTGTCGTTCTTTTATTTTGCAATATTTAATTTTCAATCTATACAACAAAAATATTTATCTTATTATCTCTATCAGATCTTATTTTTGCAAGTGGCCGTGAAGGGATTGACAACTCCTTTATCGCGTTCGTTGCAAGGTTCTGAATTGTTTGTGCAGTTATTAGGGATTTGCGTGTAGTCTCCTACTGTATTGATACCTTGGTTCTAAAAAACTGAGGAAAATACTTACGCTACTGACGCGACAGCTGGGGAGGGGACCGGCGACCGCACTGACGGCCCCGAGGCCGCAGGAGCGCCGGACGCTGCACCGGCCGCCGACCCCTCCGCCGCCGCGACTGGGCCGGGCATCTATCTGGAGGCCGCCAACGGGGTATTCATCCAAGTCCCGTGGGCGTCCTCGTCAAGGGAACCCGTGGAAGGGGAGAGCTGCGATGGAGAAGTCCTCGCCTCCGCCGGGCTGAAGGTTGTCGACGCGCCCGGCAGCAGCAGCGAGCCCGAAGAGCAGCAGCTCCTGCACCGGCTTCTGGCCTTGTACCGAGCCAGGCAGGCCAAGCTGGAGTCCTGAGAGGCTCTGGCCGCCAAGGCCAACATCGACTAGGAGAAGCGCGCCGCCGAGCTCTGCGCCACCAACCAAGCGGCCCTCCGGAACTTGGCGGAGGAGCGAGAAGAGCTCGCCGAGGCGCACCAGGCGTTCATCCTCGAGAAGGCCGAGGTTGAGGAGCAGCATCGACTGGCCGCCGAGGACCTGGCTTGGCGGGAGGGAGCGTTGAACCAGCGGAAGGTCGACCTCGACATCCACGAGGACGACCTTGCCGCGCGCGAGCATTCCATTGGCAGGGCTCTGCAGGAGGCGAGGGACGCCACTGCTGCCGCAGAGACCGCCAAGAGGGACCTGGAGGCAAGGGTGGCGCAGATGGAGTTGAGCTTGAAGACGAGCGAGGAGAGGGTTGCCGCGCTCAACTTGGCGCGGGAGAAGGACGCCCACACCAACTCAGAGCTGCAAGTCCGTCTCTCCGAGAAGGGCAAGGAGCTCAACGACGCCAAGGACTCCATCGTCGATCTGGAGCTGAAGGTTTCCACCCTCTCTGACTCACTTGACGCCGCCCGGGACCGCGAAACGAAGCTGAAAGATGACCTCCGGGCTGAAAGGGCGCTGCTGGACAGTGCCGCCCTGTCGCAGAACAACTTCCAGCGGACGGTGGAGCAGTGGACCGAGGAGCTCGTCGCCTCCACCGCCAACATCGACAAGGAGATGGTGGCGCTGAGGGCGGAGCACCACGTGTACTCCCCTGACGAGAGCCTCCCCCACAGCGCCAAGCTGAGCCTGTTCTTCCGAGGAGTGGCGCCTGCCCTCGCGCAGCTACGGGAGAGGGTCCCCACGCAGCTGGCTAACGAGGCACGCCGGCTTTGCATGGGTACTATGGAGCGGGTGTTGACGAAGATCGTCTACCGCAACCCCGGGATTAATCTTGAGAACGTCCTCTGGACCTTGCCGCCCGAAGCTGACATGGAAGCGTTGAAGGCACGAGTTGCCCACATCGTGGCCAAGGCGGGCAAGATCAAGAGGGTCGACGGAGACCGTGTAGACTAAGCTCCTTTCTTTCTGCTTCCCTTGCCGCTGTCGATTAAGTCACGGGTAGTAGTTGGTTAGGACAGTGGCAAGTTATTTTGTAATTATAACTTTATTTTGAATAGTTAATGCAGTGTTATCTCCCTTGCTTGATCCCTTCACTTCGTATGCTTTCCACCTTACGCTTTTTAGGGAACTTGCCGGCAAAGGGACCCTTGCCGCGAGCGCTCAGTACAGGACTCTTAGCAGCCTGCTGGCAATGCCCTTGCCGGCAAGAAACCTTGCCGCAGCTAGTCGCAGCACACTTAGGTTGCTGAGCGAGCTCGGAAACGAAACAAGGGCGCGACACTTGTCGCAGCTCACTTAAGCCGTTGAGCGTGCTCGAAACAAAGTAAGGGCACGGCTAGCCACGGGTAGGTTCCTCCGCGCACAGGTTTCCCATACAAAGTGTGGTCGTTCAAGGAAGATAACTAAGAATTTTAAAATTTTGAATGCTCAAACTTTAGCAACTTAGCTTTTGTGTTCTGTTTGCTTCCCGGCAAGGCCGTCCTTCCTTGAACAGCACTTGGTCCATACCCCTGTCTCCTTCCCCCCAGCAAACTTGTGTGCGAGGAACACTCCTTCTGCTTGAGAGAAAAAAAGAAGAGGGGAGGAAACACAGATATGGAGCCTTGCGGCCTATTGACGTTTACCGGGATCGTGTGCTGCACAAAATGTCAGATAATACATGCAATGAAAACAAAAATGCATGAAACGACAAGCTGTGCGAAGCACAAAAGTTTTACTGATGCACGGGGTCTACGCCCGGCTTTGTATAAAGGTTTACATGCAACAGCGGCAAGACTTGTACGAAAGGTGGTTGCCGGAGAGGATCACGGCAACCGCGCCTAATGGGTGAAACTTGCGAAGATGCTCAATGTTCCAGGAGTTGCTCACCGGTAAGCCTTCTTCGGTCTCAAGGCGGACAGCGCCGGGCCTTGTGACTTGTCTCACCCGATAAGGGCCTTCCCACTTCGGCGTCAACTTGTTGGAGTTCTTGGCGGACTGAACGCGCCGAAGAACAAGGTCGCCTTCCTCGAGACTCCTGGCCTTGACCTTGCGGCTATGATAGCGACGCAAGGCTTGCTGGTATCGAGCAGCTCGTACAGCAGCCTAGAGACGGTCCTCCTCGAGGAGCAGTGCATCATCTTGCCGCAGCTGCTCTTGCTCAATCTCATCGTAAGCGAGCACTCGAGGAGACCCGTATACGAGTTCTGTGGGGAGAACTGCCTCTGCTCCATAGACAAGAGCAAATGGTGTCTGTCCGGTGGCTCGATTTGGTGTCGTCCTGATTGACCAAAGAGCCGCCGGCAACTCCTCGATCCAGTTTCTTCCACACTTGTGCAGCTTGTCGAAGGTTCTTGTCTTGAGTCCGCGCAGCACTTCAGCATTTTCCCTCTCCGCTTGACCATTGCTCCTCGGGTGAGCAACAGAAGCGAAGCAGATCTTGGCGCCAAGGTCTTGGGCGTATTGCATGAAGGTGCGACTTGTGAACTGTGTGCCGTTGTCGGTGATGATCCGGTTAGGGATTCCGAAACGGCAAACGATCGATCTGAAGAACCTGACTGCTGACTGTGCGGTCACTTTTCTCACTGGTTCCACCTCCGGCCACTTTGTGAACTTGTCGATAGCAACGTACAAGTACTCAAAGCCCCCGACAGCGCGGGGAAAGGGGCCGAGGATGTCGAGCCCCCGGACCGAAAAGGGCCAGGACAAAGGGATCGTCTGGAGAGCTTGAGCTGGCTGGTGTATTTGCTTGGCATGGAACTGGCACGCTTCACACTTGGTTACTCGTGCAGTTGCATCTTGGAGGGCTTCTGGCCAGAAGAAACCTTGCCGGAACGCCTTCCCGGCAAGTGCTCTTGCGCCAATGTGGGGTCCACATATGCCTCCGTGGATTTCTGCCAACAACTTCTGTCCATCTTCCCAGGAAATGCACTTCAATCTGACACCATTGAGTCTTCTTCTGTACAGTTCATTGCCAGCGAACTGGTACATGCTTGATTGCCTGGTTATTCTCTCTATCTCTTCTGGTTCTTCGGGAAGTTCTCCAGTTTGAAGAAAACGGACGATTTGCTGTGCCCATGCTGGAGCCTGAGGCTCAACAACAAGGAATAAAGGCACCTGTGCTGCTGCGGGAACGTCAGCTTCTACGGCAAAGACTTGAGGTTCTGCAAGAGCTTCACGTTCCCCGGCAAGCCTACCGGGGCAGGGCTTGCCAGGAACATCTGCTTCAACTGCACGAACCTTGGGGTCCGCAGGAGCAGAATGTTCCTCAGCAACTCGGTCGTTGATCTTGGGAACCTTGGCGGCGGCTTCAGGAAGATCCGCCGGCAAGTAGTCACCGGAGACCAACTTTCTTTTCTTGCACTTGCCGGTGGAGCTCGATGGTGCGTCCTCGACGGCAGCGCAGCACTCCGAAGAGGTGTGTTTGCCGGAGTGGGCCCCAGAGCTCTTGCCGGACTTGGTCTTCCCCCCGGGAGCTTCAGCGGCAAGTGTCTTGCTGTCCGCCGCGGCTGCCGCGTCCCGGTAGATCTTGTCGGCGCAAATAAGCGCGTCCTTCTTGTCGCCGGGGATAGAGATGACGCTTATTGGCCCTGGCATCTTGAGCATGTTGTATGCGTGGTGAGAGGCTGCCATGAACTTGGCGAGCGCAGGACGGCCAAGTATCCCATTGTATGGCAATGGGATATCGGCGACGTCGAAGGTGATCCTCTCAGTCCTGAAGTTTAGTTCTCCGCCAAAGGTCACTGGCAGCGTGATCTTCCCCTTCGGCTTGCTCCTTCCCGGGTTGATCCCTTGGAAGGTCCCGGTTTCCTCGAGCTCGCTGTCGGGGATCTGCAGCTTACGGATTACAGCAGAGGAGATTAAGTTTAGGCCGGCCCCGTCGTCAACCAGCATCTTGGTGACCTTGAGGTTGCGGATGGTCGGCGAAACCAACATCGGCAAGCACCCGACCGCAATGGTGCGGTCAGGGTGGTCCTCAAGGTCGAAGATGATGGGCGTGCTGGACCACTTCAGTAGCTTGCGCGACTCGACGGGTGGCTCTGCCGCATTCACTTCCCGCACCCATTGCTTGAGTTGGCGGTGGGAAGTGTGCAGAGAGGCACCTCCATCGACGCACAAAACTTCTGTGGCCTTCTGGAACTCCTGCTCACTGTTGTCTCCGTCATCCATGTCCTCGTCGTCGTCTTCGTCTTCATTTTTGTCGCGGCCCCGGGGAGGTCTATCTCCTGCAAGGCAATATGAAAATGATGAAACTTGTCATTATAAACGGAACGGTGGAAAGTTGCATGGCAATATATCTCGGAATGGCTATGTAAATGCATAATGGGTAGGTATGGTGGCTGTTTTGAGGAAGATATATGGTGGGTTTATGGTACCGACCAAAGTTGCACGGTACTAGAGAGGCTATCAATGGTGGAAGGGTGAGAGTGCGTATAATCCATGGACTCAACATTAGTCATAAAGAACTCACATACTTATTGCAAAAATATACAAGTCATCAAAACCAAGCACTACACGCATGATCCTAGGGGAAGGGTTGGTAGGAGTTAACCATCGCGCGATCCCGACCTCCACACATAGGAAAACAATCAAAGAAATACATCATGCTTCAAATTTGTTACACAACGGGTTACCATATGTGCATGCTACGAGACTTGCAAACCTCAACACAAGTATTTATCCAATTCACAATTACTCTACTAGCATGACTCTAATATCACCATCCTCATATCTCAAAACGATCCTCAAGTATCAAACTTCTCATAGTGCTCAATGCACTTTATATGAAAGTTTTTATTATACCCATCTTGGATGCCTATCATATTAGGACTAAATTCATAACGAAAGCAAATTACCATGCTGTTCAAGACTCTCTAACATTTCAGAATTTCAGATCTTGGGATATTATTCAAATAGCGAGCAAAGCAAAATAAAATAAATTGACGCTCCAAGCAAAACACATATCATGTGGTGAATAAAAATATAGCCTCAAGTAAAGTTACCGATGAACGAAGACGAAAGAGGGGATGCCTTCCCGGGGCATACCCAAGCTTAGGCTTTTGGTTGTCCTTGAATATTACCTTGGGGTGCCTTGGGCATCCCCAAGCTTAGGCTATTGCCACTCCTTATTCCATAGTCCATCGAATCTTTACCCAAAACTTGAAAATTTCACAACACAAAACTCAACAGAAAACTCGTAAGCTCCGTCAGTATAAGAAAATAAAAGCACCACTTAGGTACTGTTGTGAACTCATTATAAATTCATATTGGTGTATTCCAACTTCTATATTGTTCATACCCTCCGATACTACTCATAGATTAATCAAAATAAGCAAACAACACACGAAAAACAGAATCTGTCAAAAACAGAACAATCTGTAGAAATCTGTAACTTTCAAATACTTATGTAACTCTAACAATTCTGAAATAAATTGCTGGACCTGAGTGATTTGTCTATTAATCTTCTGCAAAAAGATTCAACCTAAAAGCACTCTTCTGTAAAAAAATGACAGCTAATCTCGTGAGCGCGAAGTTTCTGTTTTTTACAGCAAGATCGCAAAGACTTTCACCCAAGTCTTCCCAAATGTTCTACTTGGCACTACATTGAAACAATAGCTATAAAACATGATTACTACATTAGCTTAATCATGTGAACACACAAAAACAGTAGGGGTAAATATTGGGTTGCCTCCCAACAAGCGATCTTCTTTGATGCCTTTTAGCTAGGCATGATGATTTCAATGATGCTCGCATAAGAGATAAGATTTGAAACATAAAGAGAGCATCATGAAGAATATGACTAACACATTTAAGCTTAACCCACTTACTATGCATAGGGATTTTGTGAGCTAACAATTTATGGGAGCAAGAATCAACTAGCATAGGAAGGGAAAATGATCATAACTTCAAGATTTTAAGGACATAGAGAGGAAACTTGATATTATTGCAACTCCTACAAGCATATATTCCTCCCTCATAATAATTTGCAGTAGCCTCATGAATGAATTCAACAATATGACCGGCACGTAAAGCATTCTTCTCATGATCTACTTGCACATAAATTTTACTACTCTCCACATAAGCAAATTTATTCTCAACAATAGTAGTGGGAGCAAACTCAACAAAATAACTATCATGTGAAGCATAATCCAATTGAAAACTAAATTCAAGATGACAAGTTTCATGGTTATCATTATTCTTAATAGCATACAAGTCATCACAATAATCATCATAAATAGGAGGCATGCTTTCATCATAATAAATATTCTCATCAAAACTTGGGGGACTAAAAATATCATCTTCATCAAACACAGCTTCCCCAAGCTTGTGGCTTTGCATATCATTAGCATCACGAATATTCAAAGGATTCACACTAACAACATTGCAATCACGCTCATCATTCAAGTATTTAGTGCCAAACATTTTAATGAATTCTTCTTCTAGTACTTGGGCACAATTTTCCTTTCCATCATTTTCACGAAAGATATTAAAAAGATGAAGCATATGAGGCAACCTCAATGACATTTTTGTAGTTTTATTTTATAAACTAAACTAGTGATAAAACAAGAAACTAAAAGATTCGATTGCAAGATCTAAAGATATACCTTCAAGCACTCACCTCCCTGGCAACGGCGCCAGAAAAGAGCTTCACTGACGGGATGTGAGTGCCGCTTACCTAGCTTCCCCGGCAACGGCGCTAGAAAAGAGCTTGATGTCTACTACGCAACCTTCTTCTTGTAGACGTTGTTGGGCCTCCAAGTGCAGATGTTTGTAGGACAGTAGCAAATTTCCCTCAAGTGGATGACCTAAGGTTTATCAATCCGTGGGAGGCATAGGATGAATATGGTCTCTCCCAAAAACCTTGCAACCAAATAACAAAAAGTCTCTTGTGTCCCCAACACGCCCAATACAATGGTAAATTGTATAGGTGCACAATTTCGGCGAAGAGATGGTGATACAAGTGCAATATGGATAGTAGATATAGGTTTTTGTAATCAGAAAATATAAAAACAGCAAGGTAACTAATGATAAAAGTGAGCACAAACGGTGTTGCAATGCTTAGAAACAAGGCCTAGGGTTCATACTTTCACTAGTGCAAGTTCTCTCAACAATAATAACATAACTAGATCATATAACTATGCCTCAACATGCAACAAAGAGTCACTCCAAAGTCACTAATAGTGGAGAACAAACATAGAGATTATTGTAAGGTACGAGACCACCTCAAAGTTATTCTTTCTGATCGATCTATTCAAGAGTCCGTAGTAAAATAACACGAAGCTATACTTTCTCTTTGATCTATCCTAGAGTTCGTACTAGAATAACACCTTAAGACACACATTAACCAAAAACCTAATGTCACCTAGATACTCCATTGTCACCTCAAGTATCCATGGGCATGATTATACGATATGCATCACACAATCTCAGATTCATCTATTCAACCAACACAAAAAGCTTCAAAGAGTGCCCCAATGTTTCTACCGGAGAGTCAAGACGAAAACGTGTGCCAACCCCTATGCACAAGTTCACAAGGTCACTGAACCCGCAAGTTGATCACAAAAACATACATCAAGTAGATCACGTGAATATCCCATTGTCACCACATACAAGCACATGCAAGACATACATCAAGTGTTCTCAAATCCTTAAAGACTCAATCCGATAAGATTACTTCAAACGGAAAACTCAATCCATTACAAGAGAGTAGAGGGGGAGAAACATCATAAGATCCAACTATACTAGCAAAGCTCGCGATACATCAAGATCGTGCCAAATCAAGAACACGAGAGAGAGAGAGAGAGATCAAACACATAGCTACTGGTACATACCCTCAGCCCCGAGGGTGAACTACTCCCTCCTCTTTATGGAGAGCGTCGGGATGATGAAGATGGCCACCGGTGAGGGATCTCCTGTGACGCCCGAGACCGACGTCCCAGGAGATACCAGAAGATTCCAGAAGATTCCAGACGTTCCGGGTTCTGCCGTGTGTTTTATTTTGCTTGTGTTATTTATTTTTGCATCGCATCATGTCATCATGCCATCATGTCATATTTATTTTTTGCATCTCAACTTAAATAAATTGTGTGGACCTTCGGTCCATTTAAATCGAGGGAAGAATGTCTTCTCTTTAAAACATATAAAAGCCTCTCAATATTATTAGGGAGCTATATAATAATATTCCATTTGTTTGGGATCACCGTAACACACTTGCATAATTTTCCCCATGTATATTTCACTTCAAGTTCACCGTCAAAACCTTGCCAATAATTCTTTTCCTATTTATCGAGGTTCCTCCAATAATTCTTTTCCTATTTATCGAGGTTCCTCCAAAAATTCGAACATTTTTGGACACTTCAATAATCACGTCTTAGTTCAAACCTATTTGAATTAAATTCAAATATGTTTGAATTATTTTCCGATCTGGCCTTTTGTATTTTCTCCGGTCGTGCTCATTTTTTTACGTGCCCGAGAAAATACTCCCTTGTGCTATTTTTTTCCCTAACCTCCCTCTTCTTTTTATCCTCTTCTCTTTTTGATTTCTGCTAAAAACCAGATAAAAAAGAAAGGAGACCAGCCCTTCTGGCCATTCCCAGCCGGCCCAATTCCCTCAGCCTCCTGGCCCATCAGCCTCTTGGGCCTGGAGAGCCAGGCCGGCCCGACCAGCTCCCAAACCCTAATCCGCATCGACCGCATCGCTCCTCAGTCCCTCCGTTCCCTCGCGCCGTCGAACCCTCTCGATCTCTCCTCTGTCGCCCGACCCGATTCCCCGTGCTCCCCTTCCTTCGTCCCCTCGAGCGCTTTCCTCTCGCTCTCCCGAGCCCGAGCGCTCCTCCCTTCGATGCTGAACCCTCGCCATCTTCCCCGAGTGCCCGGCCTCCCTTCCCGCGCAGGCCCCCTCGCCCTCTCTTCCTCGCCAGCGGCCAGGGGTCGCCGCGCCCGTCGCGACGAGCGCCAGGAGGCGGCCCGCGCCCGTCCCTCCGCCGTGCTAGGCCGCAGCGCCCGTGGTCGGAGGCCAGTTCCTCGCCAGCCGCGCCTCTACGCCCCGCTCCCTCCGTCCTTGAAGCCCGCGGCCACGAGCCGAGCGCCTCATCGCTCCCGCGCCTACGTCTCCAGGCCGCCGCGCCTCGGGCGTCCTCCACCGCACCTTCCATCGGCCTGGCCCCGAGCGCCCTTCCTCGTCTAGTGCCCTGAGCCCCGTCCTCCAGCGCCATGGCCTCGTCGTCCCGAGACCGTACCTGTGCTTTTTTTTGCGTTGTTGCCTTGTGCTGTTGAGTTTGTCCAGGGACCGTTTCTTTCTCCAAGTGGAGACCGAAGACCGGGGAAGCATCAAGTTCCTCTACGATCCGCGTACGTCTATCGTCATCGTGACCCCGAACGACTACTCGGATCAAGTACCACTACCGTCGACCCTCGAAGACCTGTGTTTCCGGATGCGACAAGTACCACTACGCTCGACGACCGAACGGCTATGATGACATGAACATCTACGTGCCCAAACGTCTACCGTCACCCGAACGTCTACCGTCGACCATCGAAGACCCCGTGAACAACTACCGCCGTCGGAACGACTACTTCCTCTTCGGAAACGTGAACCACTACTTCCTCTACGTCCCTCGAAGATCTCGAACCGTCCCGAAACGAGTGTTTCGAAGGTATAACCCCGAGACGATGACACCGTGGATGCTTGTTGTGGTTGTATGAAATGTTTCCCGTGTGTGCTTCGTGCCCGTTCCATCTTTTGTCGTGTTCCTCGGTTGCCTTGTCGCCGACCCGTGGGAACCCGGCAACGGGATCGCCCCACCTTTCACCTCGTTTGACTCGCTCACGCCTTCTTTCCTTTTGCACCGGACTCTCAACGAGTTACCGGAACCGATATGATGCCGTTGCATCATTTTCGGATTGTTGCCGTTGCACCCTTTTCTTCCACCACGGTGACAATACTTCTTATCTCTCTTGTCAACCTTTTAATAAACTTGCATAAAACTTGATCATGTCATCCGCATCATGTTAACAACATTATATGTTTAATTGTTGTTTGTTTATAATCACTAAACATGATCATGGGGATTTTCCGGAATCGTTGTTGTTATTTCCGGCCTCATTTAAAATGTCTTAATAGTGTAGTTTCTTTATGTTTCACCTCTTGCCATGCTAAAAACATTTAATCTTGTCTTGTAAATAACGAGAGTCAATTAAATAATTAAATGTGGTGTTTCGTCAAATATGCAACTCGTTGCATATTGATCTCCACTTAACTTGTAGTATTTGTTTGTGCACTTTGCCATGGCATGCATATTTAAACCGGACATGCATCATACTTGGATGTGCATCGTATGCCATGTTTATGCTTGTATGTTTACCGTATTGTTTTGCTTCTTTCCGGTTGCTTCTCTTGTTAGCTTCGGTTTCGTTCCGGAGTTGTGAGGATTCGCTCGTCTTTGTTGCTCCGTCTGCTTCATGGATCTGTTCTTCTCCCTTGTGGAATCCCAGGCAAGATGACCGAACCCGGATACCATTACTATTTTTGCCTATTGCTAGTAGTCTCGATCTATAGTTTTGCCTCGATGCCCATGTTTTCCTGTCAACCTCCTATTGTAACCATGACCCTGTCTAACTACCCTACCTATGCAAACCGTTGAATGGCTAAGTACGCTTCGCTCAGCCCCTCTTATAGCATTGTTAGTTGCAGGTGAAGATTGAAGATGCTTGCTTCATGTTGAAGTTTGTTGGGTTATATCACACTATATAAATGCTTAAAATGAAATCATCTATATACTGGCAAGGGTGGAAGGCTAAGCCTTTTTCTTGGTGATTTGTTCCACTCATGCCGTTAGGAACCGTATAAACCGGTGTTATGTTCCTTGATTATGCGTTCCTAACACGGTTGGGGTGTATGGGACCCCCTCGATAAACCGCTAAGTGGTAAGTCTTTTCCAGCAAGTCCCAACATTTGGTACTATTTGCCTCACAATAACAACTTAATTAATTAATTAAATTTGCATAGGGGGTCGCTCCCTCGAGGATTCTTAATTCTACATAGCAGGGGGGGCCAGTGCTGATGGTGTTGGTCCCAAACGGGGAGTCTGCGGGAACCACCATGGGGAAACTCGAGGATTGGGTCCTGTAGAATCGTCCATCCGGTCGTGTCCTGAGACTTAGATACGCGCGGCTACTATCAGGGTGTCGACACGCCGGGAGGATTTGCTGGATTAGTCTTACCTTGGTTCGGTATATCTTGAGCACGGGATTCCGAGAATACTCGGGTCTTCCCACCTTGGAGTTGCGACTCCGCGGATCGTGGGCTTGTAATGGGTCAAGTTGGAACACCCCTGCAGGGTTTGAACTTTCGAAAGCCGTGCCCGCGGTTATGTGGCAGATGGGAGCTTGTTAATATCCGGTTGTGGATAACTTGACACAATGTTCTAATACACTACCAGCGGGTGTATCGTGACTGTCAATTTCCGAATAGGGATTCGGGAGTTGAACACGGTGGGGTTATGTTTGACCGGCTTTAGTTAGGATCACTTCGTGATCATCTCTCGACCGAGGCACTTCTCTTCTCGCTCTCTATTATGTAAGTTAGTGCTAGTTGCTGCTGCAGACTCTTATTTTTCCTTCACCTCTTATTCTTTCTTCAGCCTTATCCTCTCCCAAGGCTTAAATAGTCGTGTTACCCGGGAATGGGATTGCTGAGTCCTCTGTGGCTCACAGTTACTTCACCACACCAGATGCAGGTTCAGCCGAGTTTGATGCAGGAGTTGGATCAGTTCTTCACCGGGAGCTCGATGAAGAGTTTGGCCGTTTGCTTGTGACGTTTCGATGTTCGGTAGTGGTTTCTACTAGGATTCGATCCTGACCTGTGGCTTTATGTTGTTTTGGTATCTTTCTTTGGATTTTCACCCGTAGTCGGGTTGTGATGTTTTGAATGATGAATTGCTTATGTGTTGTATTGTGTGAAGTGGCGAGTGTAAGCCAACTATCTCCTTTTGCATTTTAATCCCTCTTTTACATGAGTCGTGCAAAGATACCAAACTTGAGATCATTCTAGGATGGGCTTATACCTTTAAGTCGTGCCTCGACACGTAGGAGGTATAGTCCCATCCTGGGCATTACAAGTTGGTATTCAGAGCCTTCTCCGACCTAGAAGCCCCCACTGATTGATCGAATCGTTGACGGTTGAGTCTAGGCACACACTGAAAAATGTTTTGAGTCCTATATTATATCGGAGAGTAGGATTTCTTTTGCTCCTCATCTCTTTTCACTCTGGTGAGGACTCCTGACGACTACTCTTGTCTCTCCTATCTTCAAAAATTTGCACTAATTTTTTTTAGGATCTCGCGAGTATTGTTTGGATTGTTTCGATGTCTTTGTGACGTGAACATTGTTCTCGATGCCTCCTGTCATTAGGGGTTGTGGCAGTGTCCCGGGGAGTTGAGCTCCGAGGTGTTGTCGTCACAAATCCATCGCGGCAGTACTAGAATACTTAAGACGGCCGACATCGAAAACTCTCCTATGCGGTTAGTGGCAAGATAACCCCGACATCACCCAGTACTGGCGAGGTAGTTCGAGAGTATTGCCATAGCTTGTATAGTGGATGCGTTTCGAAGGTCCGAGGTAAACAGTTTCCGAGAAAGACTGGTTATGTGTTGAAGGATGGATACACCTGGATGTAGGTTTAGAGTTGATTGCGCGATGCTTCCCGTGTATCCCCAACACCTGATTGCATAACTGGAAACTTTCGGAAATCTATAGGTGGGTTCATCTAGTAGTTCTAGGCATTCTTCCAACGGATGCTCGATATGAAGTTCGGGGTTCTACATTGAGTGAAGTGGTTTTATGGACTTGTTCTGATCGGGAGTTGCATCTTAAAGGGTCCTTGGCTATGCTGATCCGGGGATTGCAAAACCCTTTTGTAACACGTTCCATGAGCTTTCAGCACGAAGATGTCGAACGAAGCTTCTATCTTGTATTTGTTCTATCTGTTCCTTGTTCCTTTTTATTTATTTACCTTTTCCTTCTCCTAAGTGGCTTCTCGTCTAGTTGATGTACCTGCTGAATTAATCCGTTCAATCCTCTGTTCGGATGATATTGTGAAGATTCTTCTGCAACATCTACCCTTTGTTTTTGTTTTGATTCTGGTATTCGAGTTGCTTCGATGTCAAATGTTGATTCCATACCTTTCCTAATCGGTATTCTCATATTTCTATGGGAGTGCTAGTCCTTCTTGATCAATCAAGATTTTCATGTTAATCCTCTTCAACCGGTGTGCCTTCTCTTCAAGTTATTCCATACGGACGCCGTTGAGAAATCTGACGATTGTCTGTTTCATTCATCCCAAGTTTTCTTTGTTTTCCCCACCCTCCCACCCTTCTTCTTCTTGGAGCAGGAATTCTCAAATGAAATATCCATTTTATTCATGTGATATTTCTTCATTCTTTTGCTTCAATGTTCTTATCCGGTGCTTTATCATGAAGATGCTCAAGAGCTTTAAGTTAATCATTCTTTTGCTCTCGAATTCTACCGGTGGATGTAATTCAAGATTTCGGTGTTGATCTTATCCTATTTCCTCTTTTCACAATGCTTTCTTATTCCGGTGCACCAATTAATCATTCTCCTCTTGTTATTCATATCCGGAGTGCTGAAGATTCATAATTCCATTCTTAATCCGTTCAAGATATTTTGAGGATTATCATCTTTGTTTTCTCACTCAAGCCATTTAATTCAACCGGTGCAATATCTCTGAAGCAATCTTTTGCAACGGTGAATTCTTTTGAGTGGGCCCTAACCCACAGGTCTTTTCCAGGATCTTACCTGACTCTTCTAATTATTTTCTGGAGTTATACCCAAATTCTTTTCAAAGTGTGACGTAAGAATGATTTCCATCAGTCACATGCCTTCTCCAAGATCGCTTTCAAATTCTTTCCATCGTTGGTTCAACCTTTTTTTTTAATTCTTCATTCCGGAGTGCTCAACAATTCTTATGGCATTTCTCGTCTTCATTCTCAGCATTTGGAGACCGGAGAAGTGTTTCTCTTAAATCTTGGCCCGTCTTCTTGAAGATTCGTGGTTCTAGCTTCATGCCATCCTCATTATTGTTCCGATTGTGAGGAATTCTTTCATACCCATCCGAAGCATTTCATAAATTCTTTTCTTTGTGATCCTCCGAAGGCCATCATTTCAGGATATTTCTTCGTTCTCAGTTTTCAACTTCGTCCTCCAAATATTCTTCATTGATGTCTCTTCGTTCGTCTCTATATTCTTACGGTGGTTCGTTCAAGTTTACTCTTCCTGGTTATCATATCAATTCATTTGTTCTTTTCACAATTCTACCGGTGCTTTGTTGAATAATTATCTGCGCTTGTGCTAGATCTCTCTTTAATCCTTTCCAACGAGAATAAGTAATATGCCAAATTCTTTGGTTGTCATCAATTTAAATTGGTGAAGGAGATGCATAACATAATTCTTATTCTTATTCCTTCAAGGTGATTTAATTCTTTGTGTGGAGCTTGTTCATCATATCATAGCCTTGGTTCCAAGTTGTTCATCTTGTTTTTCCGGAGCTCCATGTTATTTCTATTATATCATTCCAAAGCTCCATCCAATTCATCGCAGGCCTTGAATCTTATTCTTTTCATCTTCCACTTCTCATGCTTTCATTACCGGAGTTCTCATGGTGGTTCATCATCATTTAATTCATCCTCGAAGTCTTCATCAAGATTCTTGTTGGAGCTCAAGCATTCTTCATCATGCTTTCCAAGTGCAATTCTTTTCCCCTTATCTTTTGAGATGGTGTTATGTCATTCTTGACAATTCCTTCATGTTTCATGATTCACGAGTTATCAAGAATGAGACATTTAAAACCATCATTTTCTTTGTACAGGAGATCTTTCCAACCATTCAATTTATTCATTGGAGTTATCTTGGGTTGTATTTCACCTAAAGCTTTCCCTAAGGATTGTTGCTATTATGGTGCTTATAAATGACCCAAGTTCTTCATCATCATTTCGGTGAAATAAGTCTTTCATCTCCTTGTTGATCTCAAACAAATCAATTGTTTTCGTTAGTGGCTGGTTGTCACCTCTTAATGTTGAGATGTTTTCCATAAGCCCACATCAAGCTTATTCTTCTCGTTGTTGAAATTCCAACAACTCTATTCAACCCTTCTTCGTAAGGATGCTCTTCAATTCAATTTTGAGAGAAGTTGTCATTTTCTTCTCCGTTCAATTCTTTCATTGAATTATATGCTATTCTTTCATTCCGGAGGCATTGTGATGTTGCTCTCTTTAACCATCATATCGTTTTATCGAGTTCATGTTCTTTTCCTTGTTTATCTAATTAACCGGAATGTTGTCACCTACATTCTAGTTCCCTCATCTTATCTAGTTTTGCCTATCTTTTTAACCGGAGTGCTGTCTGAAATCTTTCTTAACCTTGTGCCATTCTTTTAATTGTTTCGGGGCAATATGTTGTTGTTTTCATCAAGTATCACTCCATTTTCTCAAGTTCAAGTTCAATTCCTTCCATTTTCAGACGGAGTGCTGTCCAAATTCTGTCATTCTTATTCCTTGGCCATACCATTGCATTTTCATATTCTTTTGGTTCGTAAGCTCTCGTCTAATGTCTTTCAACCTACAAGGTTCTGATAATGTTCCATGTTCCTCCTTTTACCGAAGTGCTCTTAACTTCGTTCATCTTTGTTCTATTCTTCTTTCAATTTGTTCAACCTCTCAAGGTTCTTTGGTTTTCACTCGTCTGTCAAAGAAGCAACTTTGTTTTACCTCCTCCTTTCCGTTTTACCCGGTGATATCTCTAGGATCTCGGGTCGAGATCCTCTGTTAGTGTGGGAGAGTTGTGACGCCCGAGACCGACGTCCCAGGAGATACCAGAAGATTCCAGATGTTCCGGGTTCTCCCGTGTGTTTTATTTTGCTTGTGTTATTTATTTTTGCATCGCATCATGTCATCATGCCATCATGTCATATTTATTTTTTGCATCTCAACTTAAATAAATTGTGTGGACCTTCGGTCCATTTAAATCGAGGGAAGAATGTCTTCTCTTTAAAACATATAAAAGCCTCTCAATATTATTAGGGAGCTATATTATAATATTCCATTTGTTTGGGATCACCGTAACACACTTGCATAATTTTCCCCATGTCTATTTCACTTCAAGTTCACCGTCAAAACCTTGTCAATAATTCTTTTCCTATTTATCGAGGTTCCTCCAAAAATTCGAACATTTTTGGACACTTCAATAATCACATCTTAGTTCAAACCTATTTGAATTAAATTCAAATATGTTTGAATTATTTTCCGATCTGGCCTTTTGTATTTTCTCCGGTCGTGCTCATTTTTTTACGTGCCCGAGAAAATACTCCCTTGTGCTATTTTTTTCCCTAACCTCCCTCTTCTTTTTATCTTCTTCTCTTTTTGATTTCTGCTAAAAACCAGATAAAAAAGAAAGGAGACCAGCCCTTCTGGCCATTCCCAGCCGGCCCAATTCCCTCAGCCTCCTAGCCCATCAGCCTCTTGGGCCTGGAGAGCCAGGCCGGCCCGACCAGCTCCCAAACCCTAATCCACATCGACCGCATCGCTCCTCAGTCCCTCCGTTCCCTCGCGCCGTCAAACCCTCTCGATCTCTCCTCTGTCGCCCGACCCGATTCCCCGTGCTCCCCTTCCTTCATCCCCTCGAGCGCCTTCCTCTCGCTCTCCCGAGCCCGAGCGCTCCTCCCTTCGATGCTGAACCCTCGCCATCTTCCTCGAGTGCTTGGCCTCCCTTCCCGCGCAGGCCCCCTCGCCCTTTCTTCCTCGCCAGCGGCCAGGGGTCGCCGCGCCCGTCGCGACGAGCGCCAGGAGGCGGCCCGCGCCCGTCCCTCCGCCGTGCTAGGCCGCAGCGCCCGCGGTCGGAGGCCAGTTCCTCGCCAGCCGCGCCTCTACGCCCCGCTCCCTCCGTCCTTGAAGCCCGCGGCCACGAGCCGAGCGCCTCATCGCTCCCGCGCCTACGTCTCCAGGCCGCCGCGCCTCGGGCGTCCTCCACCGCACCTTCCATCGGCCTGGCCCTGAGCGCCCTTCCTCGTCCAGTGCCCCGAGCCCCGTCCTCCAGCGCCATGGCCTCGTCGTCCCGAGACCGTACCTGTGTTTTTTTGCGTTGTTGCCTTGTGCTGTTGAGTTTGTCCAGGGACCGTTTCTTTCTCCAAGTGGAGACCGAAGACCGGGGAAGCATCAAGTTCCTCTACGATCCGCGTACGTCTATCGTCATCGTGACCCCGAACGACTACTCGGATCAAGTACCACTACCGTCGACCCTCGAAGACCCGTGTTTCCGGATGCGACAAGTACCACTACGCTCGACGACCGAACGGCTACGATGACATGAACATCTACGTGCCCGAACGTCTACCGTCGCCCGAACGTCTACCGTCGCCCGAACGTCTACCGTCGACCATCGAAGACCCCGTGAACAACTACCGCCGTCGGAACGACTACTTCCTCTTCGGAAACGTGAACCACTACTTCCTCTACGTCCCTCGACGATCTCGAACCGTCCCGAAACGAGTGTTTCGAAGGTATAACCCCGAGACGATGACACCGTGGATGCTTGTTGTGGTTGTATGAAATGTTTCCCGTGTGTGCTTCGTGCCCGTTCCATCTTTTGTCGTGTTCCTCGGTTGCCTTGTCGCCGACCCGTGGGAACCCGGCAACGGGATCGCCCCACCTTTCACCTCGTTTGACTCGCTCACGCCTTCTTTCCTTTTGCACCGGACTCTCAACGAGTTACCGGAACCGATATGATGTCGTTGCATCATTTTCGGATTGTTGCCGTGGCACCCTTTTCTTCCACCACGGTGACAATACTTCTTATCTCTCTTGTCAACCTTTTAATAAACTTGCATAAAACTTGATCATGTCATCCGCATCATGTTAACAACATTATATGTTTAATTGTTGTTTGTTTATAATCACTAAACAAGCTCATGGGGATTTTCCGGAATCGTTGTTGTTATTTTCGGCCTCATTTAAAATGTCTTAATAGTGTAGTTTCTTTATGTTTCACCTCTTGCCATGCTAAAAACATTTAATCTTGTCTTGTAAATAACGAGAGTCAATTAAATAATTAAATGTGGTGTTTCCTCAAATATGCAACTCGTTGCATATTGATCTCCACTTAACTTGTAGTATTTGTTTGTGCACTTTGCCATGCCATGCATATTTAAACCGGACATGCATCATACTTGGATGTGCATCGTATGCCATGTTTATGCTTGTATGTTTACCGTGTTGTTTTGCTTCTTTCCGGTTGCTTCTCTTGTTAGCTTCGGTTTCGTTCCGGAGTTGTGAGGATTCGCTCGTCTTTGTTGCTCCGTCTGCTTCATGGATCTGTTCTTCTCCCTTGTGGAATCCCAGGCAAGATGACCGAACCCGGATACCATTACTATTTTTGCCTATTGCTAGTAGTCTCGATCTATAGTTTTGCCTCGATGCCCATGTTTTCCTGTCAACCTCCTATTGTAACCATGACCCTGTCTAACTACCCTACCTATGCAAACCGTTGAATGGCTAAGTACGCTTCGCTCAACCCCTCTTATAGCATTGTTAGTTGCAGGTGAAGATTGAAGATGCTTGCTTCATGTTGAAGTTTGTTGGGTTATATCACACTATATAAATGCTTAAAATGAAATCATCTATATACTGGCAAGGGTGGAAGGCTAAGCCTTTTTCTTGGTGATTTGTTCCACTCATGCCGTTAGGAACCGTATAAACCGGTGTTATGTTCCTTGATTATGCGTTCCTAACACGGTTGGGGTGTATGGGACCCCCTCGATAAACCGCTAAGTGGTAAGTCTTTTCCAGCAAGTCCCAACATTTGGTACTATTTGCCTCATAATAACAACTTAATTAATTAATTAAATTTGCATAGGGGGTCGCTCCCTCGAGGATTCTTAATTCTACATAGCAGGGGGGCCAGTGCTGATGGTGTTGGTCCCAAACGGGGAGTCTGCGGGAACCACCACGGGGAATCTCGAGGATTGGGTCCTGTAGAATCGCCCATCCGGTCGTGTCCTGAGACTTAGATACGCGCGGCTACTATCAGGGTGTCGACACGCC
>LR738713.1:353178996-353203473 GCA_902687465.1 Secale cereale
GGAGGATTTGCTGGATTAGTCTTACCTTGGTTCGGTATATCTTGAGCACGGGATTCCGAGAATACTCGGGTCTTCCCACCTTGGAGTTGCGACTCCGCGGATCGTGGGCTTGTAATGGGTCAAGTTGGAACACCCCTGCAGGGTTTGAACTTTCGAAAGCCGTGCCCGCGGTTATGTGGCAGATGGGAGCTTGTTAATATCCGGTTGTAGATAACTTGACACAATGTTCTAATACACTACCAGCGGGTGTACCGTGACTGTCAATTTCTGAATAGGGATTCGGGAGTTGAACACGGTGGGGTTATGTTTGACCGGCTTTAGTTAGGATCACTTCGTGATCATCTCTCGACCGAGGCACTTCTCTTCTCGCTCTCTATTACGTAAGTTAGTGCTAGTTGCTGTTGCAGACTCTTGTTTTTCCTTCACCTCTTATTCTTTCTTCAGCCTTATCCTCTCCCAAGGCTTAAATAGTCGTGTTACCCGGGAACGGGATTGCTGAGTCCTCTGTGGCTCACAGTTACTTCACCACACCAGATGCAGGTTCAGCCGAGTTTGATGCAGGAGTTGGATCAGTTCTTCACCGCGAGCTCGATGAAGAGTTTGGCCGTTTGCTTGTGACGTTTCGATGTTCAGTAGTGGTTTCTACTAGGATTCGATCCTGACCTGTGGCTTTATGTTGTTTTGGTATCTTTCTTTGGATCTTCACCCGTAGTCGGGTTGTGATGTTTTGAATGATGAATTGCTTATGTGTTGTATTGTGTGAAGTGGCGAGTGTAAGCCAACTATCTCCTTCTGCATTTTAATCCCTCTTTTACATGAGTCGTACAAAGATACCAAACTTGAGATCATTCTAGGATGGGCTTATACCTTTAAGTCGTGCCTCGACACGTAGGAGGTATAGTCCCATCCTGGGCATTACATCTCCCCTCCGGCAGGGTACCGAAACAGGGTCCCGATTAGTTTTTGGTGGCTTCAGAGGCTTGCGGTGGTGGAACTCTCGATCTAGGTTTCTTTTCGGGGGTTTCTGTATTTATAGGAATTTTTTGCTTCAGAGGCTTGCGGCGGTGGAACTCCCGATCTACGACAGCGGTTTCTGTATTGCATGAGTTTATCCCTCTACATCATGTCATCTTGCTTAATGTGTTACTCTATTCTTATGAACTTAATACTCTATATGCATGCTGGATAGCAATCGATGTGTGGAGTAATAGTAGTAGATATAGAATCGTTTCGGTCTACTTGTCACGGACATTATGCCTATATACATGATCATGCCTAGATATTCTCATAACTATGCACTTTTCTATCAATTGCTCGACAGTAATTTGTTCACCCACCGTAGAATATGCTATCTTGAGAGAAGCCACTAGTGAAACCTATGGCCCCCGGGTCTATTTTCCATCATATTAGTTTCCCATCAACTTGCTAATTTCTGTTGTCGTTCTTTTATTTTGCAATATTTAATTTTCAATCTATACAACAAAAATATTTATCTTATTATCACTATCAGATCTTATTTTTGCAAGTGGCCAAGAAGGGATTGACAACCCCTTTATCACGTTCGTTGCAAGGTTCTGAATTTTTTGTGCAGTTATTAGGGATTTGCGTGTAGTCTCCTACTGTATTGATACCTCGGTTCTAAAAAACTGAGGAAAATACTTACGCTACTGACGCGGCAGCTGGGGAGGGGACCGGCGACCGCACTGACGGCCCCGAGGCCGCAGGAGCGCCGGACGCTGCACCGGCCGCCGACCCCTCCGCCGCCGCGACTGGGCCGGGCATCTATCTGGAGGCCGCCAACGGGGTCTTCATCCAAGTCCCGTGGGCGTCCTCGTCAAGGGAACCCGTGGAAGGGGAGAGCTTCGATGGAGAAGTCCTCGCCTCCGCCGGGCTGAAGGTTGTCGACGCGCCCGGCAGCAGCAGCGAGCCGGAAGAGGAGCAGCTCCTGCGCCGGCTTCTGGCCTTGTACCGAGCCAGGCAGGCCAAGCTAGAGTTCCGAGAGGCTCTGGCCGCCAAGGCCAACATCGACTTGGAGAAGCGCGCCGCCGAGCTCCGTGCCACCAACCAAGCGGCCCTCCGGAACTTGGCGGAGGAGCGAGAAGAGCTCGCCGAGGCGCACCAGGCGTTCATCCTCGAGAAGGCCGAGGTTGAGGAGCAGCATCGACTGGCCGCCGAGGACCTGGCTCGGCGGGAGGGAGCGCTGAACCAGCGGAAGGTCGACCTCGACAGCCACGAGGACGACCTTGCTGCGCGCGAGCAGTCCATTGGCGGGGCTCTGCAGGAGGCGAGGGACGCCACTGCTGCCGCAGAGATCGCCAAGAGGGACCTGGAGGCAAGGGTGCCGCATATGGAGTTGAGCTGGAAGACGAGCAAGGAGAGGGTTGCCGCGCTCAACTTGGCGCGGGAGAAGGACGCCCACACCAACTCGGAGCTGCAAGTCCGTCTCTCCGAGAAGGGCAAGGAGCTCAACGGCGCCAAGGACTCCATCGCCGATCTGGAGCTGAAGGTTTCCACCCTCTCTGACTCACTTGACGAGGCCCGGGACCGCGAAACGAAGCTGAAAGATGACCTCCGGGCTGAAAGGGCGCTGCTGGACAGTGCCGCCCTGTCGCAGAACAACTTCCAGCGGACGGTGGAGCAGTGGACCGAGGAGCTCGTCGCCTCCGCCGCCAACATCGACAAGGAGATGGTGGCGCTGAGGGCGGAGCACCTCGTGTACTCCCCTGACGAGAGCCTCCCCCACATCGCCAAGCTGAGCCTGTTCTTCCGAGGAGTGGCGCCTGCCCTCGCGCAGCTACGGGAGAGGGTCCCCACGCAGCTGGCTAACGAGGCGTGCCGGCTTTGCATGGGTACTATGGAGTGGGTGTTGACGAAGATCGTCTACCGCAACCCCGGGATTAATCTCGAGAACGTCCTCCGGACCTTGCCGCCCGAAGCTGACATGGAAGCGTTGAAGGCACGAGTTGCCCACATCGTGGCCAAGGCGGGCAAGATTAAGAGGGTCGACGGAGACCGTGTAGACTAAGCTCCTTTCTTTCTGCTTCCCTTGCCGCTGTCGATTAAGTCACGGGTAGTAGTTGGTTAGGACAGTGGCAAGTTATCTTGTAATTATAACTTTATTTTGAATAGTCAATGCAGTGTTATCTCCCTTGCTTGATCCCTTCACTTCGTATGCTTTCCACCTTACACTTTTTAGGGAACTTGCCGGCAAAGGGACCCTTGCCGCGAGCGCTGAGTATAGGACTCTTAGCAGCCTGCTGGCAATGCCCTTGCCGGCAAGAAACCTTGCCGCAGCTAGTCGCAGCACACTTAGGTTGCTGAGCGAGCTCAGAAACGAAACAAGGGCGCGACACTTGTCGCAGCTCACTTAAGCCGTTGAGCGTGCTCGAAACAAAGTAAGGGCGCGGCTAGCCACGGGTAGGTTCCTCCGCGCACAGGTTTCCCATACAAAGTGTGGTCGTTCAAGGAAGATAACTAAGAATTTTAAAATTTTGAATGCTCAAACTTTAGCAACTTAGCTTTTGTGTTCTGTTTGCTTCCCGGCAAGGCCGTCCTTCCTTGAACAGCACTTGGTCCATACCCCTTGTCTCCTTCCCCCCGCCAAACTTGTGTGCGAGGAACACTCCTTCTGCTTGAGAGAAAAAAAGAAGAGGGGAGGAAACACAGATATGGAGCCTTGCGGCCTATTGACGTTTACCGGGATAGTGTGCTGCACAAAATGTCAGATAATACATGCAATGAAAACAAAAATGCATGAAACGACAAGCTGTGCGAAGCACAAAAGTTTTACTGATGCACGGGGTCTGCGCCCGGCTTTGTACAAAGGTTTACATGCAACAGCGGCAAGACTTGTACGAAAGGTGGTTGCCGGAGAGGATCACGGCAACCGCGCCTCATGGGTGAAACTTGCGAAGATGCTCAATGTTCCAAGAGTTGCTCACCGGTAAGCCTTCTTCGGTCTCAAGGCGGACAGCGCCGGGCCTTGTGACTTGTCTCACCCGATAAGGGCCTTCCCACTTTGGCGTCAACTTGTTGGAGTTCTTGGCGGACTGAACGTGCCGAAGAACAAGGTCGCCTTCCTCGAGACTCCTGGCCTTGACCTTGCGGCTATGATAGCGACCCAAGGCTTGCTGGTATCGAGCAGCTCGTACAGCAGCCTGGAGACGGTCCTCCTCGAGGAGCAGTGCATCATCTTGCCGCAGCTGCTCTTGCTCAATATCATCGTAAGCGAGCACTCGAGGAGACCGATATACGAGTTCTGTGGGGAGAACTGCCTCTGCTCCATAGACAAGAGCAAAGGGTGTGTGTCCGGTGGCTCGATTTGGTGTCGTCCTGATTGACCAAAGAGCCGCCGGCAACTCCTCGATCCAGTTTCTTCCACACTTGTGCAGCCTGTCGAAGGTTCTTGTCTTGAGTCCGCGCAGCACTTCAACATTTGCCCTCTCCGCTTGACCATTGCTCCTCGGGTGAGCAACAGAAGCGAAGCAGATCTTGGCGCCAAGGTCTTGGGCGCATTGCATGAAGGTGCGACTTGTGAACTGTGTGCCGTTGTCGGTGATTATCCGGTTAGGGATTCCGAAACGGCAAACGATCGATCTGAAGAACTTGACTGCTGACTGTGCGGTCACTTTTCTCACTAGTTCCACCTCCGGCCACTTTGTGAACTTGTCTATAGCAACGTACACGTACTCAAAGCCCCCGACAGCGCGGGGAAAGAGGCCGAGGATGTCGAGCCCCCAGACCGAAAAGGGCCAGGACAAAGGGATCGTCTGGAGAGCTTGAGCTAGCTGGTGTATTTGCTTGGCATGGAACTGGCACGCTTCACACTTGGTTACTCGTGCAGTTGCATCTTGGAGGGCTTCTGGCCAGAAGAAACCTTGCCGGAACGCCTTCCCGGCAAGTGCTCTTGCGCCAATGTGGTGTGCACATATGCCTCCGTGGATTTTTTGCCAACAGCTTCTGTCCATCTTCCCGGGAAATGCACTTCAGTCTGACACCATTGAGTCTTCTTCTGTACAGTTCATTGCCAGCGAACTAGTACATGCTTGACTGCCTGGTTATTCTCTCTATCTCTTCTGGTTCTTCGGGAAGTTCTCCAGTTTGAAGAAAACGGATGATTTTCTGTGCCCATGCTAGAGCCTGAGGCTCAACAACAAGGACTAAAGGCACCAGTGCTGCTGCGGGAACGTCAGCTTCTACGGCAAAGACTTGAGGTTCTGCCGGAGCTTCACGTTCCCCGGCAAGCCTGCCGGGGCAGGGCTTGCCGGGAACATCTGCTTCAACTGCACGAACCTTGGGGTCCGCAGGAGCAGAATGTTCCTCAGCAACTCGGTCGTTGATCTTGGGAACCTTGGCGGCGGCTTTAGGAAGATCCGCCGGCAAGTAGTCACCGGAGACCAACTTTCTTTTCTTGCACTTACCGGTGGAACTCGATGGTGCGTCCTCGACGGCAGCGCAGCACTCCGAAGAGGTGCGTTTGCCGGAGTGGGCCCCAGAGCTCTTTCCGGACTTGGTCTTCCCCCCGGGAGCTTCAGCGGCAAGTGTCTTGCTGTCCGCCGCGGCTGCCGCGTCCCGGTAGATCTTGTCGGCGCAAATAAGCGCGTCCTTCTTGTCGCCGGGGATAGAGATGACGCTTATTGGCCCTGGCATCTTGAGCATGTTGTATGCGTGGTGAGAGGCTGCCATGAACTTGGCGAGCGCATGATGGCCAAGTATCCCATTGTATGGCAATGGGATATCGGCGACGTCGAAGGTGATCCTCTCAGTCCTGAAGTTTAGTTCTCCGCCAAAGGTCACTGGCAGCGTGATCTTCCCCTTCGGCTTGCTGCTTCCCGGGTTGATCCCTTGGAAGGTCCCGGTTTCCTCGAGCTCGCTGTCGGGGATCTGCAGCTTCCGGATTACAGCAGAGGAGATTAAGTTTAGGCCGGCCCCGCCGTCAACCAGCATCTTGGTGACCTTGAGGTTGCGGATGGTCGGCGAAACCAACATCGGCAAGCACCCGACCGTAGTGGTGCGGTCAGGGTGGTCCTCAAGGTCGAAGATGATGGGCGTGCTGGACCACTTCAGTAGCTTGCGCAACTCGACGGGTGGCTCTGCCGCATTCACTTCCCGCACCCATTGCTTGAGTTGGCGGTGGGAAGTGTGCAGAGAGGCACCTCCATCGACGCACGAAACTTCTGTGGCCAGCTGGAACTCCTGCTCGCTGTTGTCTCCGTCGTCCATGTCCTCGTCGTCGTCTTCGTCTTCATCCTTGTCGCGGCCCCGGGGAGGTCTATCTCCTTGCCGCTGTTTGGCCTTGCCGCGGCGCCCTCCCCGGCCATTGAATGGCCGCTTCTTGCCGGATTCACCTCCGCCTCCCTGGGCCTTCTCCTTGTCGCGTCGCTCGTATTCAGCCTTCTGCTGCTCTGCGAGGTATTCGACTCTCTTGCAGTTCTGGAGATCGTGGCCCTTGGTGCGGTGGATCTTGCAGTACTGCTTGTCGGAGCCGTCCTGCTTGTCGGTGGTGGCTACAGTGGCAGGCTCCTTGCCGGAGCCACCAGCCTGCAGTTTCTTGTCGCCAGCCTCCTTGCCGGACTTCTCCACAGCCAATACTTCCTTGTTCTTCTTCTTCTTGTTGTTCCGCCGCCGGTTCTTCCTTGCCGGGGCGGCATCCTCGCTGTCCGTTCCTCCTGCTCCAGTATCCTCTCCGGGGAGTCTCCTCCCTTCTTCGGCGCGCACACACTTGTCAGCCAGAGCGTAAAGCTCGCTGACGTCCCGGATCTTGGTCATTGCCATCTCTTCCCTCATCCGGC
Source organism: Secale cereale (assembly GCA_902687465.1). NCBI lineage: Eukaryota > Viridiplantae > Streptophyta > Magnoliopsida > Poales > Poaceae > Secale > Secale cereale. The sequence goes on from LR738713.1 coordinate 353,185,788, forward strand.
GGTTACGCACGTTCTGGTGGAACGCGCTGATAACCGCGGCAGGGTGGACATCCGGGATGTTGTGCTGAACGCGGCTGAACCTCTGGATGTACTTTCGCAGAGACTCTCCCTCCTTCTGGGCAAGAATGTGGAGATCGCTCTCCTGGCCGTGGGGTTTGTGGCCGCCCGTGAAGGCGCCGACAAACTGGTGGCACAGATCTGCCCAAGAAGAGATGAAGTTCTCCGGCAAGTGCATAAGCCAAGACCTGACGTTTGGCTTAAGCACGAGCGGGAAGTAGTTTGCTAGAATCCTCTCGTCGCGTCCCCCGGCAGCCTGCACCGCGATGGTGTAGATGCTGAGGAACTCCGAGGGATGGGTCTTGCCGTCGTACTTCTCGGGTACGTCGGCCTTGAAGTTCTTCATGCTGGGCCACTGGACTTGCCGCAGCTCTCAGGTGAACGCAGGGCAACCTGCCGCATACGGCAAGTCGCCTGGTTCACCGGGCGCGTGCAAGTCGATAGCAGTCCCAGCGCGCTGGTCGGACTGTCACCGTGCCTCTCTTCGACGCTCGATGCGAGTTCGAGCGTCCTCTTGTCGCCTGTCGTCGAGGACTTGGCGCTAATCGCGGCGAACTCGCGGATCCGACGACGCCGTGGAGTCGTCGTCGACGTTGATCCGGCGAGCTGGTGATTTTTGCTTCTGCGGCGGGGAGTGCATGGTAGTTGCACCCCCGGCGGTCTTGTCTCCATCGGCCTTCGCTTGGCTGACTTGCCGCGGCCGTGATGTTGCCGGCTGCTACGGCGAGTCGTTGTTGGCGAAGGCGATGAGGCTCTGGATTGTGGCCCTCCAGTCCTCGGCCTTGTCCGCCGCTGGAGGGAAGTCGAGGAGCAGCTGAGCCCTAGCTAGGGCTTCTGCTGGAGAGGAGGGAAGTGGTGGCGAGCGGTGCGAGGAGCGAGATATGCTCGGACTTCTAACAGCGTTAGAAGGAGCAGGTTCTCGCCCCGGCGACCGCGCCTTGCTTGTGCCGGCGCGCTGGCCTTGAGCGTCCCGCGACCCGCCGGCTTGGCTACGTCCCAGCAAGCGTATGGTACCTCCGGTACCACGCCGCTGCTGGTACGGCGCCTCCTGAGAGGGACGTGGTGCATGGACGGACACCGATGTCTTGGAGTGGGCTCGGTCGTCCGTTTTGTCCTTGGACTTGGCGGCGCCGTGAGTGTCCTCACCGGCGTCCACCCTTCCGCCAGCGTCTACCCCACCAACCGTTGGTTCTGGTGGTGGTGGGATCGACGCGGACGGGCCTCCTACCTCCGAAGCTTTCTTCTTCGGTGGCATGCTGAGGTAGTCGACGAGGTTGATGAAGCTGGTGAAGTTGCTGAAGGTTGCGCCCGCGCGAGCGCTGGATCAGGTTCGCACAACCTCGACGCCCCCTACCTGGCGTGCCAAAGATGTCGGGGAAACTGATCGCCCACGAACACCTATGGGACCGGAGCCCCTTTTCGGTCCGGCAAGGGAGCGGAGGGAGTACAAAGAGCAGATCGAGGGGCACACGCGGGCAGTTTACCCAGGTTCGGGCCGCACGGATGCGTAAAACCCTACTCCTGCCTTTGGTTGTATTGAGTTCTTGAGCTCGGGAGCTTGAAGATCTACAGTGCTAGCTACACCGAGTGTGGGAGTGATCAAGTTTCCGGGATCGAACCCCCGCTACGTTGTGCATGGGCCTCCTTTTATAGCTCAAAGGGGTCACCGACAGGTGTCAACGTAGAGGAGGGTAAAAGTGTAAAATAGGTGGTAGTTGTAACAGTGAATGTACAGTGTATGTACAGTGGTCAATACCTAACCCTGACGGTGGGGGACAAGGGCATTGAATGCCCGTCGCCGTCACCCCAAAAGCGTCCGCCCGGGCGTCTCCGTTTGCCACGATGGTGGCCTCGTCACCGCGGCTCGCCACCGTGTACCCCAGGCTGCACAGCCTTCCGCCACGTGCCCCTGGAAGGGCCCCCAGGGCGACGCGTGGACATATGAGCTGCAGCGCGGGCACACAGTGAAAGCTTCCCCCGGCAAGCACCTTGCCGGGGTTGCTCGCTTGCCGGGCCCGGAAGCTTGTCGCTTCCCGGGTCCTGCCGGGGCGTGTGATGCACCACGATATGTCTTCCGAGATGTTGTTTTCTGGTCTTCCTGGCAAGCTCCTCTTGCCAGGGTCTTGTGAAAAATAGAGTGGTCTTGTGCTTGGAGCAGCCTTCCCGGCAAGCTCCTCTTGCCGGGGCCTTGTTCTTTTGTCTTGTATACTTTGTTCTTGAATGGCTTCAAGGGAACTAGAGCGGGTTTTGGCGGGCACGTGGTGAGCCCGACCACGGGAAGCTACTACTGCCCGTGCACAAGTCGGGATACTAATGTACCCCTACTTTAGTACACCGACAGCTACTTTGCTGCATCACCCTTTCCTCTTCAAGGGAAAAATAACGCATGCTCAAGAGGTAGCTAAAGAATTTCTGGCGCCGTTGCTGGGGAGATCTACGCACAAGTCACATACCAAGTACCCATCACAAACTCTTATCCCTCTCATTACATTATTTGCCATTTGCCTCTCATTTTCCTCTCCCCCACTTAACCTTTGCCATTTTATTCGCCCTTTTTCCGTTCGCCTCTTTTCGCTTGCTTCTTGTTTGGTCGTGTGTTGGATTGCTTGCTTGTCACAATGGCTCAAGACAATACTAAATTGTGTGACTTTTCCAATACCAACAACAATGATTTTATTAGCACTCCAATTTCTCCTATTGCCAATGTTGAATCTTGTGAGATCAATGTTGCTCTGTTGAATCTTGTCATGAAAGATCAATTTTCTAGCCTTCCTAGTGAAGATGCCGCTACCCATGTAAACAACTTTGTTGATTTGTGCGATATGCAAAAGAAGAGAGATGTGGATAATGATATTGTTAAATTGAAGCTATTTCCGTTTTCGCTTAGAGATCGTGCTAAAACTTGGTTCTCTTCTTTGCCTGAAAATAGTATTGATTCATGGAATAAGTGCAAAGATGCCTTTATCTCTAAGTATTTTCCTCCCGCTAAGATCACCTCTCTTAGAAACGATATTATGAACTTTAAGCAACTTGATCATGAGCATGTTGCACAAGCTTGGGAGAGGATGAAATTAATGATATGTAATTGCCCTACACATGGTTTGAATTTATGGATGATTATACAAAAAAATTATGCTGGATTGAATTTTGCTTCTAGAAATCTTTTAGATTTGGCTGCGGGAGGCACTTTCATGGAAATCACTTTAGGAGAAGCTACTAAACTCCTAGACAATATTATGGTTAATTACTCTCAATGGCACACTGAAAGATCCACTAGTAAAAAGGTTCATGCGATTGAAGAGATTTATATCTTGAGTGGAAAGATGGATGAACTTATGAAATTATTTGCTAATAAGAGTGTTTCTTCCGATCCTAATGATATGATTTGTCCACGTTGATTGAGAATAATAATGAATCTATGGATGTGAATTTTGTTGGTAGGAACAATTTTGGTAACATCACATATAGAGGAAACTTTAATTCTAGGCCGTCCCTAGTAATTCCTCTAATAATTATGGTAATTCCTACAACAACTCTTATGGAAATTTTAATAAGATGCCCTCTGATTTTGTGACTAGTGTTAAAGAATTTATTATTTTGCAAAAGAATTTCAATGCTTTTGTTGAAGAAAAATTGCTTAAGATTGATGAGTTGACTAGGAATAGGGCTGGAAAAAAAGCTCGAAGCTCACGAGCTAAACAAGTAACTCGTGACTCGGCTCGAATTGACTCGAACTCGAAGAATAATGAGTTGAGCCGAGCTTTAGTTTAAGATCGTTTACAGAGCGAGTTAAACGAGCCAATCTCACGAGTACTCATGTAACTCATTAGGCTTGGTACAAAAGATCAGCCACTCCCAATCCAAAAAAAATATCTGTCACTCAGCACCCCGCATTCCAGGCGCACAACACATGGCCCAAACATTGAAGGCCCAGCCGCCCAAAAGACTATTGCGTTACAAGGAAATTGCAATTTTTTGGTGATGTATATGTTTAATGTATACATAATCATTTTTATCATATTTGAGGTTTAATGTTCATATTTTTAACGAGCTTAACAAGCTAAACGAGCCAGCTCGCGAGTTAAACGAGTCGAGCCAATCTTGGGTTTGAGCTCGTTATAGTAACGAGTCGAGTCGAGCTAGCTCGTTAACGTAACGAGCTCTAGCGAGTCGAGCCGAGTTGGCTCGACTCGGCTCGAATTCCAGCCCTAACTAGGAACATGGATAGAATTTCTCTTGATGTTGATTCTTTGAAACTTAGATCTATTCCACCTAAGCATGATACCAATGAGTCTCTCAAAGCCATGAGAATTTCCATTGATGAGTGCAAAGAAAGAACCGCTAGGATGCGTGCTAAAAGAGATTGCTTTGTGAAAGCGTGTTCTTCTAGTTTTCATGATAATAAATAAGAAGATATAGAAGTGATTGATGTGTCTCCTATTTTTTTTTCCAATGTGAATCTTGATAAAGAGGGGACTGGAGATGAGTCAACTTTGGTTAAAAGGTGTCCCAATAATTCGGAGTTTTTAGATCTTGATGCAAAAATTGTTAAAAATGGGATTGAAGAGGTCAAAACTTTACATAGCAACGAACCCACTATTTTGGATTGCAAGGAATTTAAATATGATAATTGCTCTTTGATATATTGTATTTCCTTGTTGCAACCCGTGTTAAATTCTCCTCATGCTTATAGTCAAAATAAAGCTTTTACCAAACACATCGTTGATGCTTTAATGCAATCTTTTGAAGAAAAACTTGGATCAGAAGTTTCTATCCCTAGAAAACTTTATGATGAGTGGGAACCTACTATAAAAATCAATATTAAAGATCATGAATGCTATGGTTTGTGTGATTTGGGTGCTAGTGTTTACACGATTCCAAAAACTTTGTGTGATGTGTTTGGTTTCCATGAAATTGATGATTGTTCTTTAAATTTGCATCTTGCGGATTCTGCCATTAAGAAACCTATGGTAAGGATTAATGATGTTCTTATTGTTGCAAATAGGAATTATGTGCCCGTAGATTTGATCGTTCTTGATACAGATTGCAATCCTACATGTCCTATTATTCTTGGTAGACCTTTCCTTAGAACGATTGGTGCAATTATCGATATGAAAGAAGGAAATATTAGATTCCAATTTCCGTTAAGGAAAGGCATGGAACAGTTTCCTAGGAATAAAATCAAATTACCTTATGAATCTATTACGAGAGCCACTTATGGATTGCCTGCCAAAGATGACAATACCTAGATCTATTCTTGCTTTATGCCTAGCTAGTGGCGTTAAACGATAGCGCTTGTTGGGAGGCAACCCAATTTTATTTTCTTTGATTTTACTTCTGTTTAGTAATAAATAATTCATCTGGCTTATGGTTAGATGTGGTTTTGTGTTCTAATTAGTGTTTGTGCCAAGTAGAACCTTTGGGAAGACCTGGGTGAAGTCTTTGCGATCTCGATGGGAAAAACAGAAACTTTTGCGCTCACGAGTTTAGCTGCCATATTTTACTGGAGAGTGCTTTTAAGTTGATTATTTTTGCATATGATTAATATAAAAATTCCTCATGTCCAAAAAATTATTTTAGAATTTTTAGAGTTACAGAAGTATTCGGGAGTTACAGATTGTTATAGACTGTTCCGTTTTTGACAGATTCTGTTTTTCGTGTGTTGTTTGCTTATTTTGATGAATCTATGAGTAGTATCGGGGGGTATGAACCATAGAGAAGGTTGAATACAGTAGGTTTAACACCAATATAAATAAAGAATGAGTTCAATACAATACCTTAAAGTGGTGGTTTTTTCCCTATACTAACCGAGCTCACGAGATTTTCTATTAAGTTTTGTGTTTTGAAGTTTTCAAGTTTTTGGGTAAGGATTTGATGGACTATGGAAGAAGGAGTGGAAAGAGCCTAATATTGGGGATGCCCAAGGCACCCCAAGATAAAATTCAAGGACAACCAAAAGCCTAAGCTTGGGGATGCCCCGGGAAGCCATCCCCTCTTTCGTCTTCGTCTATCGATAACTTTACTTGAGACTATATTTTTATTCACCACATGATATGTGTTTTACTTTGAGCATCTTGTATGATTTGAGTCTTTGATTTTTAGTTTACCACAATCATCCTTGCTGTACACACCTTTTGGGAGAGACACACATGAATCGGAATTTATTAAGAATACTCTATGTGCTTCACTTATATCTTTTGAGCTAGATAATTTTGATCTAGTGCTTCACTTATATCTTTTAGAGCACGGTGGTGGTTCTATTTTATAGAAGTTATTGATATCTCATGCTTCACTTATATTATTTTGATATTCCTTTAGAACAACATGGTAATTTGCTTTGGTTATAAAATTAGTCCTAATATGATAGGCATCCAAGATGGGTATAATAAAAACTTTCATATAAAGTGCATTGAATACTATGAGAAGTTTGATACTTGATGATTGTTTTGAGATATGAGGATGGTGATATTAGAGTCATGCTTGTAGAGTAGTTGTGAATTTTAGAAATACTTGTGTTAAAGTTTGTGATTCTCGTAGCTTGCACATATGGTGAACCGTTATGTGATGATGTTGGAGCATGATTTATTTATTGATTGTCTTCCTTTGTGTGGAGGTCGGGAACGCGCGATGGTTAACTCCTACCAACCCTTCCCCTAGGAGCATGCGTTTAGTGCTTTGCTTTGATAACTTGTAGATTTTTGCAATAAGTATATGAGTTCTTTAGAACTAATGTTGAGTCCATGGATTATACACACTCTCACCCTTCCACCATTGCTAGCCTCTCTAGTATCGTGCAACTTTCGCCGGTACCATACGCCCACCATATATCTTCCTAAAAACAGCCACCATACCTACCTATTATGGCATTTCCATAGCCATTCCGAGATATATTTCCATGCAACTTTCCCCCCATCCGTTTATTATTACACGCTTCATCATTGTCATACTGCCTTGGATGATCATGTAGTTGACATCGTATTTGTGGCAAGGCCACCATGCATAATTTTTCATACATGTCACTCTTGATTCATTGCACATCCCGGTACACCGCCGAAGGCATTCACATAGAGTCATATTTTGTTCTAGCATCGAGTTGTAATTCTTGAGTTGTAAGTAAACAAAAGTGTGATGATCTTCATTATTAGAGCATTGTCCCAGTGAGGAAAGGATGATGGAGACTATGATTCCCCCACAAGTCGGGATGAGACTCCGGACAAAAAAAAAGATGCCATAAAAAAAAGAGAAAAGGACCAAATTAAAAAATGAGATAAAAAGAGAGAAGGGGCAATGCCACTATCCTTTTACCACACTTGTGCTTCAAAGTAGCACCATGATCTTCATGATAGAGCGTCTCCTATGTTGTCACTTTCATATACTAGTGGGAATTTTCATTATAGAACTTCGCTTGTATATTCCAATGACGGGCTTCCTCAAATGCCCTAGGTCTTCATGAGCAAGTGAGTTGGTTGCACACCCACTTAGTTTCCTTAGTTGAGCTTTCCTACACTTATAGCTCTAGTGCATCCGTTGCATGGCAATCCCTACTCAGTCACATTGATATCTATTGATGGGCATCTCCATAGCCCATTGATACGCCTAGTTAATGTGAGACTATCTTCATCCTTTTGTATTCTCCACAACCACCACTCTATTCCACCTATAGTGCTATATCCATGGCTCACGCTCATGTATTGCGTGAAAGTTGAAAAGGTTTGAAAAAATTAAAGTATGAAACAATTGCTTGCCTAAAACCGGGGTTGTGCATGATTTAAATATTTTGTGTGATGAAGATAGAGCATAGCCAGACTATATGATTTTGTAGGGATGAAATTTCTTTGGCCATGTTATTTTGAGAAGACATGATTGCTTTGTTAGTATGCTTGAAGTTTTATTGTTCTTATGTCAATATTAAGCTTTTGTCTTGGATCTTTCGGATATGAACATTCATGCCACAATAAAGAAAATTACATTGAGAATTATATTAGGTAGCATGCCACATAAAAAATTCTGTTTTTATCATTTACCTACTCGAGGGCGAGCATGATTTAAGCTTGGGGATGCTTGATACGTCTCCAATGAATCTATAATTTTTTATTGTTCCAGGCTATTATATTATCTGTTTTGGATGTTTAATGGGCTTTATTATGCACTTTTATATTAGTTTTGGACCTAACCTACTAACCAAAGGCCCATTGTAAATTGCAGTTTTTTTGCCTATTTTAGTGTTTCGCAGAAAAGGAATATCAAACGGAATCCAAACAGATGAAACCTTCGCGAGGATCGTTTTTGGAACAAACGCAATCCAGAAGACTTAGAGTACACGCCTGGGAAGCCACTAGGTGACCACGAGGCAGGAGGGTGCGCCCCCACCCTCGTGGGCCCCTCCTAGCTCCACCGACGTACCTCTTCCTCCTATATATACTCATATACCCCGAAAACATCCGAGAGCACCACGAAACCCTATTTCCACCGCCGCAACCTTCTGTACCCATGAGAACCCATCTTGGGGCCTTTTCCGGAGCTCCGCGGGAGGGGGAATCGATCATGAGGGCCTCTACATCAACACCATAGCCTCTCCAATGATGTGTGAGTAGTTTACCACAGACCTTTGGGTCCATAGTTATTAGCTAGATGGATTCTTCTCTCTCTTTGGATCTCAATACAAAGTTCTCCTCAATCTTCTTGGAGATATATTCGATGTAAAACTTTTTGCGGTGTGTTTGTCGAGATCCGACAAATTGTGGTTTATGATCAAGATTACCTATGAACAATATTTGATTCTTCTTTGAATTCTTATATGCATGATTTAATATCTTTGCAAGTCTCTTCGAATTATCAGTTTGGTTTGGCCTACTAGATTGATCTTTCTTGCAATGGGGGAAGTGCTTAGCTTTGGGTTCAATCTTGCAGTGTCCTTTCCCCGTGATAGCAGGGGCAGCAAGGCACGCATTGTATTGTTGCCATCGAGGATAAAAAGATGGGGTTTATGTCATATTGCATGAGTTTATCCCTCTACATCATGTCATCTTGCTTAATGCGTTACTCTGTTCTTATGAACTTAATACTCTAGATGCATACTGGATAGAGGTCGATGTGTGGAGTAATAGTAGTAGATGCAGAATCGTCTCGGTCTACTTGTCACGGACGTGATGCCTATATACATGATCATGCCTAGATATTCTCATAACTATGCGCTTTTCTATCAATTGCTCGACAGTAATTTGTTCACCCACCGTAGAATATGCTATCTTGAGAGAAGCCACTAGTGAAACCTATGACCCCCAGGTCTATTTTCCATCATATTAGTTTCCCGTCTACTTGCCAATTTCTGTTGCCGTTCTTTTATTTTGTAATCTTTACTTTTCAATCTATAAAACAAAAATACCAAAAATATTTATCTTATTATCTCTATCAGATCTCACTTTTGCAAGTGGCCGTGAAGGGATTGACAACCCCTTTATCGTGTTGGTTGCAACATTCTTAATTGTTTGTGCAGGTATTAGGGATTTGCGTGTAGTCTCCTACTGGATAGATACCTTGGTTCTAAAAAACTGAGGGGAATACTTACGCTACTTTGCTGCATCACCCTTTCCTTTTCAAGGGAAAAACAACGCATGCTCAAGAGGTAGCACCGCACTCTCACCGGAGTGGGCCGTCGAAGTTTCCCTCGCGACGTGGGTCCACATCCCCATCTTTCACCGGCGACGATTGAACACTGAAATGATATTTGGGGAGCGAGCTAGTGTGCTTGACACACCGGTTGTGGACTGTAGTCTGTTAGAGTTGTGTCGAATATATTGTACAAGGTAGGTTACAATTGGACTCTGAGTAGTATTATGTTTACAGGATATGGAGTCGTGCCCAAGTAGGGCACTTGTATCCTACGCCTCTCATATATAGTGAGGGTAGACACACAATGTAACCTATGCCAACATAATAGCACAGGCACGCAGGGGGACCCGACAGCGTGTGCTGATGCCCAGGGCGACCGGGTTGCGGTATTGTGACAGTGTCATGGGGAGGAGCACCCGTAGTCATGCCCCGGTGATATAGCCATATCGGTGAACCTCGTTAACAAATCTTGGTGTCGTGCTCGTGTGATTGCTTGTTCCTCGAATGATTGACGCTATGTATCGGGTTTATTCTAACAAGTGGTATCATGAGCTAGGCTATTCGGAGGCTGTTGGATTTTTGATCTGCAGGGAGAGATCGGGAGACGCGTGTGCGTGTGGCAGCATCCGGAAAGACGTGTGGTGAACGAATCAATCGGGCGAGCGTACAGCATGCGGCGTGTTTTATGGGAATTCTCAGCGAGGTCAGATTGAGTAGGCGCGTCATGGGGTTCCAGATGAAGTCGATCTCTACGGGATCGAGGTGATCGACGGAACGTGGATGCAGCGGAATCTGGGGCGCGTATGAGTGACAGAAGCAGCCCATGCGAGGCGCAGGGCCCAATAGGAGGCTTGTGCGTGCGGTGGCCCACAGGCTGGCACGTGCGGCTAGCAGCAAGGGCAAGCTAGCACACAACGAAGGGTCACGCAACTATTGATGCTGGTCGTTGGAGCTGCAACACATCATGAGGATTTGTTTGAAAAAAAAGAGGACTAAGTCCTTGTGTTCGACGCGGAGAGAGGCAGGAGAGCAGATCAATTCAGCGGAATAGTCCATCATGGATACTACATAGGAAAGCACAGGCAAGGCAAAGGAATTAGCATGCATTGGAAGTTGTGTAAGGAGCCATCACGTGATTACTAGAAGATTTTTTCTTTTGGTTGGAATTGCTATTAGTACATGAGGGTGTACCATGTCAGGTTTTGCTTGTGTACTTGGGCATCACGTGAGGAAAGCTCAGATAATTTTTCACAGGGTTGGCCGTACGAAAAATTGTGGTGCCATCAGTTACCAGGTTTGAGGTGGAGAAATTCGACATGACTGAAAACCTTGAGTTATGGCAAAGAAGGCTGAAAATTTTGTTGGTGCAACAAGGATGCTTGAAGTCGTTGCGGGAAGTCATGCCAGCTAAGATGGAATTATCATGTGCCAGATGGAATTTCGTGGAAGATGATTTGGGAGCCTCGAGCGTGTCGTGCAGTCGGAAAAGTTCGGCTAGGTCGGACTGGACAGTCTGACGGATCGACGTAAGTATGTTGTACAGAAGACAATGGTGGGATCAGCGACAATGACATAGGAGCGTGATGCCGGTGGTGAACGACTTCTGGGCGTGGAAACATGTGGTGTAGGCCCGAGGGGTTGTGCGGCTTCGACGGACTATGGTGCGGGGTTGATTCGAGACGATGCACACGAGATCTTCATTTCGACGAGGCGCGGAGGTGGATTGGCCATCTACCATGGAGTTGTGTTGAAGGTGGATCTGGAGTCTGGAAGACTTCACCCAGTGCTGATTTAGGGGCTACGGTGTAAGTCCACAGAGAGCCGAAGCCTACTCAGCAGGAAAAAGCGAGTGACAGGTAATTCGGACCGGAGCCTAGTGGTCTGATGGAAGTGTGAAACTCATCATCCGTAGGTGATGATCGATGGTACTCTGAAGTGGGGGTTGAGGGGTGTGGGTTCGCGACCCTTGATACTCGACCTGGACAGCAGAGGCTCGACGTGGTAATAGCGAGAGGCGTGTGGTACGCACGGGACATGGAGACGGGCCAGGGCTCTGGTGGTCATACATGTGGTGAGACAACTATGAATTTGACTTAGGATGGCTACAAGCAATGGTGGAATTCCTTCAAGTTTCAGACAGGCAGTCAAGGAAGGAGCGGTGATGTTGAGTTTGGGTAACTCTTATGTGTGACACCCAATTTGTGAGTTGTTCACTTTCACGCAGGTCAGCGATCAGTGTGTGATGGTGCTGGACGGATACTCTGGAAGTTGGGAGCACAAACCAGAGTAACAAGGAACTTAATTTTGCTCGGGTGTTGACTGCGGTCAAGAAAAGAACGGACTACAAGTTGCAGGTGGAGTCATATAGAGTCTTTGGAGTAGCAGCGGTACTCATGGGATAAGCTCAAGTCCAATGTACATGGAAGTTTGACGGATGGACAAATTCAAGGTTGTGGGGAATATTCGCCAAGGTGGAGTTTGTTAGAGTTGTGCCGAATATAGTGTACAAGATAGGTTACAGTTGGACTCTGAGTAGTATTGTGTTTACATGATATGGGGTCGTTTCCAAGTAGGACACTTGTATCCTAGGCATCTCATATATAGCGAGGGTAGACACACAATGTGACCTAAGCCAACATAATAGCACATGCACGCAGGGGGACTCGGCGGTGTGTGCCGGTGCTCAGGGCCGTCAGGGTGCGGTATTGTGATGGTGTCACGGGGAGGAGCGTCCATAGTCCTGCCCTGGGGATGTAGCCATATCGGTGAACCTCGTTAAAAAATCTCGGTGTCATGCTTGTGTGATTGCTTGGTCCTCGACTGATTAACGGTATGTCTCAAATTTATTCTAACATAGCCGACACACCTTCTCGTGTAAGCCATATGCGTACTATACTCCGACGGTGCTCCAAGATATTTTGTGCTGCATCTCACATGGTTGGTGATAATAAACGGTGTGCGATCTACTCCCTCTATTTTATATACAAGGCCACAAGCTCAAATTACACGTATCAAGATAAAAATTAATATGTGCTTTACAAGCCAATTTGTTTTCTTGTTTACCAGGTTAATTAATATGGTGCATGTACATTAGAGGATATTGAGTGCCTGTGAGAGAGGAAGTAGGTGAGTTTGTCATTAGCATCCACTACATGCATACTACTAATTAAGCCATGGGTTATTAGTATGAGGAAACATCATTAATATTTTCCTGGATTACTGTTGGTGGCCTTGTATAGATGTAAAATGTGGTTTTCATAATGGCCTGTATACAAAAATGGAGGGAGTACTTGATTTTTCTTCTTGATTTGAATTACATAATGGGGTCATAGTGGCAAAGGAGGGTGTTTGAATTGCTAGAACTTTTATCTCCAGTGAACATGCAACTATTGGTACATCGCCAAAAAACTGGAAATTATTCAGGGTTCGTTTGGACATTTTTATACATTAACTTGGTTTTCTAGGAACTTTAGGTGCACAATTCAAAATTAAACTATGTGACAGCCTGATTTTTTCCCTCCTCTATTTGCCTGATTTTCCGTTGGTTTGAATTTGAAATTTGGAGTTTTGAATCTTTTCAAATGGACTTAAACACTTGGGTACCCCTTGACTTTCACCCAAGTGCCTCATTTCCCTCTCTAACTATCACTTCCTCTTTGGTTCACCTCAAAATAAAATTTTGAATATTTTTCTTAAATGAAAAATATTCATTTCCCTCCCTTAAACCCTAGCTAGCTCAATGTGCTCCAAAGCAACCCCAATTTTTCTTGCCTAAAAAAATCTGAGAAAATTCACAAATATTCTTTGAACCCTAGGGCACCTTCCTGAGTAAAAATATTTCATCACTTTTTGGAATATTTTTGCTACAGAAAATATTTTCTGTTCTGGACAGAAATGGTAGTTTCAACAACAACTACCATTTTACTAGCCCCATTGTGGCTGATTTTTCTTGTGCATCATCACCTTAGTAGATGATTGCTAACCTTCAAAGCCTAGCTCCCAAGTACCAGTAGTTTGACCACAGTAAGCTCTCAAAGTTACTGTCCAGAAACTTACTAGGCAGTTGAAATCTATTCAACTGCGCCTACGATCAAACCCAAGTGTTGTAAACTCTAAAACTACCACGAACAACATGCCAGACATGAAGTTTGGGCTTAGGTCGGCCTGAGGTCAGAGTTCACGCGGTGACCACGCGTGTGCACAATGCCAACCTGCTTGTCACCATTCTCTGAGTGTCGCCGAGCGCTCTGTTGCGCGCGTGCTCGCTTCCCCGACTGCCTAAGCTTGCCAAACTTCGCCACAATCTTCGTCCAAACCCTCTTAACTCCCTCCTAGCGCTCACCGACGCCGGAGCTCACCGCAGCGCACACGGGCGCGGTCCGGCCAACGCAACAGTGTGTTGCGCACTATGCTCGTCGCCACCCTCTCGTTCTTGTGTTCGTCCCCGCTCGCCCACAGTTCCCGCGTGAGCTGCGTTGCCTTCTCCCTCACCCACTGACGCTGTTCGTCGCCAGGCGCCGTGTCTTGGTGTCCACCGGAGGAGCCCGATCCCCCCTCGACGCTCGGCTATGAATAGAGCCCTCCCCAGCCTCCTCGAGCACCATCCTTTCCTCCCACACACTCCACGATCTCGTAGAAAGCCGTAGCCCGGCCGGGCAGGCCGCGGGCCGCCGTCCCCAAGCTCGAGCTCGCCGGCGATCCCCTCGGGTCGTCTCCGCAGCTCCAGTGCTCGCAGGCTCGGACCACCCTTCCAGGGCCTCCGCCGTGCCTCGATGGTGCCGTTCCGCCTGGTTGGAGCCCCTGGTGTCGCCTCTGGTCGCGATCGTCCTCATTTCCGGCGACCTCCGCTCTGTGTCTCCGTTAGAGAGGTCGTTTCCGACGCCGTCCGACCACCCCTAGCTACTCTACGGGTATGGGCAGGCGCGCCTCCGTCTCCTCTTTCGATCCCTCCCTCTCGTTCTAGCCAAGAAGCTCTCCTCGCCGGCGTGAGCTCCGGCGACGCCGCGCCGTCCTCTGTTTCCCTCTCCCCCTTCCTCTCACCTGACTAGCGGGGCCTGCTAGTTAGCCACTCAGTACCCACGCGAAGCGGGACGAGTGGTGGCGCCCGCGAGGCTTTACGCCTCCGACGTCACCCCCAGTTATGTTTTTTCTTTTAAATTAAAATTTCATTTTTCCTGAGAGCTTCAAACAGCCAAAACTCTTTAACCATAAGTCCAAATGAATTGATTCTTTTTGCATTGTGTTCTTTGTGAAGAAATCTAGCAGCTCACCAAACATGAGATTTTTCTCTGCTGTCTAGATTTTCTGGTGAATTTCAAAAGGGTTCTTGATGTTTTCTTTATGTGTTTATAAATATTTTCAGAATGTGAAGCTTGTCTTGAGGAAAACCAGGAGGTTTGTGAACCTCATCTGCACTAAGGCAAGCATAGCAACATTTTCATGGTGCCATTACAATATTTGTGATTTTTCAACTTGAATGAATGATTTAATCCATGCATTTAAATCACTAATATATTATTTATATTTTGTTGGTTGCTTGTATAAGTTGTTATGCATAGTTTACAGAAAGTTTGAAGTCAATTAAGTTGGTAAAGTAACTAGAAGTAAATTTTTGGTATGAAGAACTAATATGGTTATGGATATAAGTAATTATTTTGAGTTATTTTTCTTGAAGGTGAAAGATGAAATAATTTGCTAAGAAAAGATTCTGTTTAAAGTGATGATTAATCATAACCAGGGAAGTGTCATGAGTTGTTGATGCTTAGTGTGGATATAGTTGACCCAGTTATTTCCGATGATATATGATGCATATGTTCGTGTTGCATTTGCATGGTATACTATGACACCGGTTATTTTCAATTTTAAGTTGAACCTGCTAATAACTCAACTTGAATATATCGTTGACCGGGTCATGGTGCCACTGAATCGAGTTTTTCCCAGTGCAACCACATTTGCCTTTAGGGGAAGGCCTTTATTCGGTCCGTTGTCATGCATGCGGTACCCTGGGCCGGTAAGCACACATAACCTTGTGTGCCCGTTGTTGAGATTATGGTACCGTGTCCCCGTGTGGGACAGTTTATGTTTTGGCCACGACGGTGGTCGGTGGTGTCTTTGGTAGACACGGGGCCACCCAGGACTAGCCTGGGCGGGAGTGAGTCAGAGTGGCCGAGAGAGTGTCATGGCAATGGAGGGGTTTCGTCGAATGCCATTGGTCCACCCGAATGGGAGTGCGAGGCCATGGGTTCCGTGGTGTAGGTACATGTAAGTGCATCTAGTGCCACCCCTAGTTGGTTTTGGAGTATTGACGACAAACCTGGTTGAGGGACTAATGTGTTTGTTAGAATTGCAGGATAACACAGGTAGTAGTCCCTCATTGATTCGGTTAACCTACCGGAGATGACCCCTAAAAATGTATGAAGACATTGATATCATTGGTGGTATATGAAGATAATCATATTGAAGACTATGACATGAGAAGACATTGAGTGAAGACTATGGAAAGCGAAGATGTAGAGTTGTCGTTGTTTCCTTTTCTTCTTTATTGAGTCATAGCAACCACCACACTGTTAAGTGGGGTCCAAGTGAAAGAAGTCAGAGTGATTGATGTGATGCTCAACCAAATCCTATGTCTTCGAGCGAAGACTATGAGAGCAAATCTCATCCAGAGGCGGATGAGTCAGCTTTACTTGGAGCTCAAGTAAAGTTGTCGTGTGTGTTTGAAATCTGACCATTGGAACACGTGTCAGTTCCTTAGTGACCCAGGGTCACTTCGGACAAATCAGGTCGGGTTGCCTAGTGGCTATAAATAGCCCACCCCTACACCATAAATTGGTGGCTGCTCAGAGTTATTGCACGGCTTTTGTCATTTGAGAGCAACCCACCTCTGAAGCATTTGAGAGAGAAATCCTTGCGAGGACAAAGCCCAAACACCCAGAGCCAAAGAGTGTTAGGCATCACTGAAGTCTTTCTGTCTGTGTGACCTAAAGACTTATTACACTTGAGGACTGTGTTTCCTCCAGCCGGTTAGGCGTCGCGTTCTGAGCATCCAAGGGTAATTGTGGATTGCCGGTGAACGAAGTCTGTGAAGGTTTGGAAGTCTACCTTGAAGACTTACCAGAGTGATTGGGCGAGGACTAGGTGTTCTTAGCTCAAGGGGAACAAGGTGAAGACGCGGTCTTCTGAGTTAAATCTCAGCCTCCCTAACCAGACGTACAGTTGTCACAGCAACTGGAACTGGTCTAACAAATCACTATCTTCCCTGAGCTACTAGTTCTATCCTTTCCTTCCCTTTACTTACTGCTCTATGTTGTGAAGACATTGCATGTTTGCTTTATCTGATTGTCTTCACTGAGTATCTACTTGTTGTGATTGGCTTCATTCCTTCTTCCTTTGTGATCACTACTGCCTAGTTGCTATTAGTCTTCATGCTTTCACTTCATTGAATACTTGACTATGGCTTATCTAGTGTAGTCCACTTTCCGCTGCATACTAATAGGCTTGAGCTTATCGTTTATCTTCGAAACTACCATGTATTGAAGCATTTCATAAAAATCGCCTATTCACCCCCCCTCTAGTCGATATACTACACTTTCAATTGTTATCAGAGCAAGGTACTCCCTTATTCTGTGTGATTCTATTTAACCACTTGGAGTTTTAGCTATGTCGACTACAGGGATAATCAAAGTCTCCGCTGCGTGCCTTGTCTTCGATGGCACCGAATATCCCTACTGGAAGAACAAGATGCTGATACGTCCAAAACGTATCTATAATTTCTGCTTGCTCCATGCCTCTTTTATGTGATATTGCTATGATATTTATACACTTCCATACACTTTTGATCATATTTGGACTAACCTATTAACTCAGTGCACCCCAGTGCTAGTTTCTGTTTTCTGCTGTTTTTGTATTTCAGGTTTTCCCATTACGTAAACTGCCAGAAAAATTCCGAAAAAATTATATAAAAAATCAGCGTTCCGGAAGCTTCCTTGCGGCCAAAGTAGGGCCGGAGGGGGGCCAC
>LR738713.1:353232551-353246354 GCA_902687465.1 Secale cereale
ATATTATTTATATTCTGTTGGTTGCTTGTTTAAGTTGTCATGCTTAGTTTACAGAAAGTTTGAAGTCAATTAAGTTGGTAAGGTAACTGGAAGTATATTTTTTGTATGAAGAACTAATATGGTTATGGATAAAAGTAATTATTTTGAGTCATTTTCTTGAAGGTGAAAAATGAAATAATTTGCTAAGAAAAGATTCTGTTCAAAGTGATGATTAATCATAACCAGGGAAGTGCCATGAGTTGTTGATGCTTAGTGTGGATATAGTTGACCCAGTTATTTCCGATGATATATGTCGCAAATGTTCGTGTTGCATTTGCATGGCATACTATGACACCAGTTATTTTCAATTTTAAGTTGAACCTGCTAATAACTCAACTTGAATATATTGTTGACCGGGTGCCACTAAATCGAGTTTTTCCCACTGCAACCACATTTGCCTTTATGGGAAGGCCTTTATTCGGTCGGTTGTCATGCCTCTGGTCGGTGCCTCCAACGATGGAAGGTTATGGGTGTGCGGTACCTTGGCCCGGTAAGCAGACATAACCTTGTGCGCCCGTTGTTGAGATTATGGTACCGTGTCCCCGTGTGGGACAGTTTATGTTTTGGCCACGACGATGGTTGGTGTTATCTTTGGTAGACACGGGGCCACCCAGGACTAGCCCGGTGGGGAGTGCGTCGGAGTGGCCGAGAGAGTGTCATGGCAATGGAGGGGTTTCATCGGAATGCCATTGGTCTACCCGAATGGGAGTGCGAGGCCATGGGTTACATGGTGTGGGTACAGTGCGCTACCTCTGCAGAGTGTAATAAATCTATCGATGGCCGAGTCCACGGTTACGGACACGCTCGAAAGTAGGTCACACCATGGGTCAAAGTTTAATAAATTTTGCATACTAGGTCATGAACTTTGCTCTGTTGATGATGGTGGGAAGTCCATCTTGATTTTTGAGACCAAGGGTTGGTCGTGGTTGTGATCGCCGGAAAGATCGCGAGGTAACCCGAATTAAGACCACGAGGTTGGTACGTTTGTGATCTAAGAGAGATCACCGTTGGTAAGCCAGTCCGAGGGACTTTTCTCACAAGAGCATGATCACAACATGTTGGATATATATTGTTGCATTTTTAATAATTGGTTAATTATCATGATATTGTTTGCCATTATGTTTATGCTTTTTGTGAGCTTGCCAGTACATTCAATGTACTGACCTGGCGTGTCATGCCAGATTTCAGGAAAGTCTCGTTGGAAAGGAGTGCTGTCCAAGTCTAGATCGTGTCCACATCAGTGCCCCTGTGCTATGGAGTTCTGCTACGACGTTGTTCCGCTCCCACGTAGTTGTTATGATCGAGGCCCCTTTATGTTCACTAAATAATGTACATATTGTCCAGCTGCATCGTGTGTGCCGCTTGGCCTCGCTACCTGTTGTAATGTGAACTATGATCCACTAGCATCAATAAAGCGCTTGTTTTCTGTACCAAGATTGTAATGCCCAGTATGGGATGATATCTCCTACGTGTCGAGGCACGACTTAAAGGTATAAGCCCATACTAGAATGATCTCAAGTATGGTATCTTTGCACGACTCATGTAAAAATAGGGATGAAATTGCAAAAGGATAGTTGGCTTACACTCGCCACGTCACACAATACATTACATAAGCAAATCATCATCCAAATAACATCACAGTCCGACTACGGACGAAGATCCAAATGAAAGATACCAAATACATAAAGCCACAGGTCCGAATCGCCCCTAGTAGAAACCACTACTGATCATCGGGATAGTGCACATAGTATCGACTACGTTCTTCATCGAAATCCTAGTACAGCTCGGTGCCTGCACCTGTGTAGTCCACCATAGTACCTGCATCTGGTGTGGTGTAGAATCTGTGAGCCACGGAGGACTCAGCAATCACGTTCCCGGGTAGCAAAACCATCTAAGCCTTGGGTGTGGAAAGGCTGAAGAAAAATAAGGGGTTGCAGCTGCACTAGCACTAGCTTACGTGTTAAGAGCGAGAAGAGAAGTGCCACGAGCGTCAAATGATCACGAAGTGATCCTATCTAAGCACGTCAATCATAACCCCACCGTGTTCACTTCCCGAGCCCCTTTCGGAAAATGACCATTACGGTTACTCATGCTGGTAGTGTGTGCTGAACATGGTGTCAAGTTTTCTACAACCGGATGTTAACAAATTCCTCTGCCACATAACCACGGGCACGGCTTTCGAAAGTTCAAACCCTGCAGGGGTTTCCCAACTTAGCCCATTACAAGCTCACGATCTGCGGAGTCGCAACTCCAAGGCGGGAAGGCCCGAGTATTCTCGGAATCCCATGCTCAAGATATACTTACATAGGGAAAACTAATCCAGCAAGACCTCCTGGCGTGCCGACACCCTGACAGTAGCCGCGCGTATCTAGTCTCAGGCCACGACCGGATGAGCGAAGCGTACAGGTACCAGATACCCCAAGTTGCCAAGGGGCGGACCCGCACAGTGCTCTAGTTTGGACCAGCACTCACGTGGAGCACTGGCCCGGGGTTGTTAATTAAGATCACGGGATAGCTAGTCCCTATGCAAGTTTTAGTTATTAGGCAAATGGAGTACCAAAGTCGGGCCTTGCTGGAAAAGGTTTAGCGCTAAGCGGATTATCGAGGGGGTCTCATAACCCCAACCGTGTTAGGAACGCATAATCAAGGAACATAACACCGGTTTAAACGGTTCCTAGAGCGGCATGAGTGGAACAAATCACCAAGCAAGAGGCTTAGCCTTCCACCCATTACCAATATATAGATGATTTATTTTAAGAGCTTATATAGTGTGATATCCCAAAAAATAACTTCAACATGAAGCAAGAATCTTCAAATCTTCTCCTGCAATTAGCAATGCTATAAGAGGGGCTGAGCGAAGCTTATGTAGCCAAACAAAGGTTTGCTAGGATGGGTGGTTAGACAGATTCATGGTTAAAATAGGAGGCTGACAAACAAACATGGGCATCGAGGCAATAAGCTAAAGAGCGAGACATCTAGCAATATGCAAAGCTAGTAGTGATATCTGGGTCCGATCATCTTGCCTGTCGAGTCGTCGATGGGATCGTAAGACGGCTCCTCGTACTCAACCTCCGTAGTAACCTCGTTCTCGTTCTCGGTCTCGGCTTCCGGCTCTACTCAACACAAGAACACAACGAGGCATGAAATCAAACAAGGTGCAATGCACAATCAACATGATGCACGTATGATGCATGTATGATGCAATACATGTCAAGGGATGAAGCACACAAGAACAACACAAGACAACAAGTTTAAATGAGGCCGGAATCCACATATAGCGAATCCGGTAAGTCCTCATATGCATATGTTGAAAATGGTACAGATCTGAACAAACCTTAAGTTAAAGTTGTTAAACAGCAAGTTAACATGCACCATGATGATCTACACGAAATTCTAGTCAAGTTTCATATAAAGTTTGCTTAATTCGGAGCTACGGTCTAGAAGATATGAGCAAAACAAGACAAACATGGCAACGGTGCAAGATGCACCCCAAATATCAAGCAAACACACTCCAAACATGTTAACAACATGATATTATGATTCTACATGAAAAATCACACAAGTTTCATATAGGACACGCTCAAAACGGAGCAACGGTTCAACACATACACACGAAACAAGATTCAATGCAAAACTGAAATTAACAGCCACATAGCACCTTTGGAGCAAGAAATATATACTCTACAGCACCCAAACATGATGACAATAAGCATGGACATGAAGTAGACATATCCTACAGCAAACAACTCCATTGGAGCAACTCCATAGGAGGCATGGATCAATAGCAACAAGCTACGCCATTTTGATCATGCTGTTAAAAACCTGACAGTTATATTTTATTGCAACTTGGGGGCAACAAATAAATAAGCTACAGCAAGCCATATGAGCAAGTGAGGGTATAGATCTAGCATGTATTTGTCTAGGGCATCAAGCAAACATAGCATCATGATATGACAGGTTCCAGACTTAGTAGAAATTTCACTAAGTGTTAAAACGGTTGTGTTGGCATGGCATGTTTACAAGCATGTTTAAGTCACCTCAAGGCATATCATGGAAAATGGTTTGCACCACAACAAAGACCATATGATGGAGATTCTAAAACATATTGGCATGTGACATGGGGACAAACACATCAATAGCAACGAGCACTTCAAATCAGCATCTCTTAACATGTTTCATAACTTAAGAGCCACATGCACTTTTGCAACAGAGATTAAAATGGCAATATGAACCCTAACATGCATGCTACAACAACCATCATGTAAAGCATCTCATGATGAACATTTTGACATCTCATTTGCTTCATTTGGATAAACTTGCACCATGTTATCACATCTCAAACATGGCATGAAAATAACAAGTAGTAGCAGTTTATATCAAGTAGCACTCTTGTCACAAAGATTAAGACATCTACATGATCTCAAACAAGCATGCCACAATGGAACAAAACGTAGAGCACATCACCACTATCATTTTGACATATCATATGCACAATTTGGACAAGCACAATAAAAGATACGACCATCACAATATGCAAAAAAATAAGCAAAAAAAACATAGGACTTAGTAAAAAAAGGGGTGCAACCTCGCGGATCGGGTCAACGGGGCGGATCGGGTCGGGTCGGACCGGATCCGACCCGTTAGGGTTCGCGGCGGCGGATCCGATCGGATCGGCGAGCGGGAGGCCCGGAGGATCCGGCGGCCGGAGCGGCCGGCGGCGAGGCGGCTGGGGCGGAGAGGCGGCGGGGCCGGCTGGCTGCGGGGACGCGGCCCGGCGGCGGCGGAGGTCGGGGCCCGGGGCGGCGCGGCCGGAGCGCCCGATGCGGCGGCGGCCGGAGCTCCCGAGGGCGGTGGCGCGCGGCGGAGAAGGACCGGCGGCGGCGGGATCTCGGCTTCCGGCGAGGCATGCGGCGGCGCCGGGCGACGGAGAGGCCGGCGGACGGAGGGACGAAGGCGCGGGGCGGCGGAGCGGCGTGCGGGCCGGGCGGGCCCCGCCTGGGCCCGGCGGGCCGGCGGCGGACGCGGGACGGAGGCGACACGTGGCGGGATCTCACTGGTGGGGAGGTCGGTTGGACGTGTCCGGCGACGTATGGACACGTCCGGTGGTTGCGGGAGGAGAAAAATTAGGGTTTCGCCCGAAAATGGAGGGGGTGGACGTTTTTATAGGCACAAGGAGCTAGGATACTCCAAATGGGGAGCGGTTTTCGGCCACGCGATCACAATTCGACGACCGAGATGATGGGAAGGGTTGAGCTGGGTTTGTGGGCTGTTGTGGAGGGGGTCTTGGGCCTTAAAGAAGAGGTTCTTTTAGCCCACTAGGTTAACCGTTGGAGTACCAAACGAACTCCAAACGCGACGAAACTTGACAGGCGGCCTACACGTACCAAAACAACATCGCACGACAAGTCTCACGTCATTCCGGAAACGTTACACGGCCACACACGAAAGAAGGACTCGGGGATGCCACGAGCACGTGTGTGAGCACCGGAACTTGAAACGGACAATGGGAAGAGACGAGTGGGACCGGATGCAAGTGACAACACAAATGCAATGCAATGCACATGACAACATGACATGGATGAAATGCACACACGCACACGACAAAACGAAGAACCCTAAATGAAAGAAGAGCCCGGAAAGGAATTGATGAAGCCAAATTTTATATATTGCCATATTGGGAAAGTGTTACATCTGGGGCATTACAAAGATGTTGTGTGTTGCCAGAAGACATGGTCTCTGGGCTGGCAATGCACGGTAAACCGGTTGCTCTCAGCCGCGGTGCCACAAACTACATGCACATGCTCTAGTGAACTAAAATGGGTTGTAAAATCATATATATGTCCATGGTTTGATGATTATGTCCGATGCAATAAATGGGGATGAATTTCAAACACTAAGGCACCGCGTGGCTCTCCGGCAAACATTGAGGTACTTGATTTTGTAATTCTAGTAAATCCAAAACTCGTCTGAATCTCATGAACCTTTGCATGATATAATGGAATGGCATCAACATGCTGGGGTAAAAAATATTGTCCCATTTGGGGCAGGTTATGGTATAAGATTCTCACAGACCATACCTTCTCACCATAAGCCTGATGGTTTCGGTAGGGAACATGCCACCTTGGGGACGAAACGATATCCGTTGCCTCTTCTTGCTTTCAAATTTTTGTAGTGTCAACATAGAACTACATGAGTATTGTGTCAATTTTTGGGATTTTTTAGGGTTCGCTTGGATTACATGGTATACATCAACTGAGTTTTCTATGCATTTATGTGCAGAATTCAAATTTGAACTACATGCACATGCTTCAGTGCATAAAAACGGGTTGAAAAAAAATCAAATGTGTGTCCTTGGTTGCAAGCTTAGGTCACATGCAAGAAATAAGAATGGATGTCAAACACCTTGACACTGTCCCTTGGCCGCTAACATTGAGATATGTGGTTTTTAAATTATAGTAAATTGAAAACACGCCTAAAATTCATGGAACTTGACATGATATCATGGAAGGGCATCAGCATGCCGTGGTAAAAATATTGTCCCATTTGGGGCAGGTTTGGTTATATATAAGCTTCTCGCAAACCAGAGCTTCTCACAACAAGCCTGATGGTTTCGTTAGGGAACATGCCACCTTGGGGACGAAACGATATCCGTTGCCTCTTCTTGCTTTCAAAAATTTTCTATTGTCAACATAGAATAGCATGAGTGTTGTGTCAATATTTGGGATTTTTCAGGGTTTGCTTGGACATTTGTATACATTAATTGAGTTTTCTATGCATTTATGTGCATAATTCAAATTTTTGAACTACATGCACATGCTCTAGTGCATATAAATGGGTTCAAAATTCAAATGTGTGTCCTTGGTTGCATGCTTACGTCCCATGCAAGAAATGGTAATGAATGTCCAACACCCTGCCACCGTCGATCGGCCGCAAAGATTGAGATACATGGCTTTTAAATTCTAGTAACGCCAAAACTCGTCTGAAATTTTTGAAACTTGGCATGCTATCATGGAGCAGCATCAACATGCCGCGGTAAATTTTTTGTACAATTTGGGGCAAGTTTGGGTATAAGGTTCTCGCAAACCGAGCTTCTCACAACAAGCTTGCTGGTTTCGGTAGGGAACATGCACCTTTGGGGACGAAACGATATCCGTTGCCTCTTCTTGCTTTAATTTTTTTTTCTAGTGTCAACATAGAACAACAGGAGTGTTGTGTCAATTTTAGGGATTTTTTGTAGTTCGCTTAGACATTTTTTTATACATTAACTGGGTTTTCTACACATTTATATGCATAATCCAAATTTGAACTACATGCACACGCTGCAGTGCAGAAAAATGGGTTGACATATCAAATGTTTGACCTTGGATGCATGCTTAGGTCCCATGCAAGAAATGGGAATGAATTTCAAACACCAGGGCAATGTTGATTGCTGGCAATACTTTGAGATACTTTGTTTTTAAATTCTAGTAAATTCAAAACTCTTCTGAATTTCATGACACTTGGCATGCTATCATGGAGCGGCATCAACATGATGTGGTAAACATTTTGTCCCATTTGGGCCAGGTTTGGGTATAAGCTTCTCGCAAACCAGAGCTTCTCACATCAAGCCTGATGGTTTTGGTAGGGAACATGCCACCTGGGGACGAAACGATATCTGTTGCCTCTTCTTGCTTTTAAATTTTTTCTAGTGTCAACATAGAACAACAGGAGTGTTGTGTCAATTTTAGGGATTTTTTGCATTCGCTTGGACAATTTTATTCATTAACTGGGTTTTCTAGGCATTTTATGTGCATAAATTCTAGTAAATCCAAAAATCGTCTTGAATTCATGAAACTTGGCATGTTATCATGGAATGGCACCCGACATGCTGTGGTATTTTTCGTGTCCATTTTGAGCGAAGGCGCACTCGAATAATATCCAACAAAGGCATTTTGAAACAAATAGCTGCCACTTTAACATCTCAAACGTTTTGTATAATTTATATTGTGTGCGTTCTATTAACCATTCACGTCACACCGTGTGTCACTCTTTTAATGGCTAGGAGATGCCGTGCGAACAGCTGCTTGACTGAACGGGAGGCGTGCGAGCGCAGTCCACTGCAAGCCGGTCGAGAGGCGTGCAAGCTGTCCTCCAATGCGCAGGCTCACCGGGAAGAGTGCAGCTGTACACCGCGTAGGCTCACTGGAAAGCGAGCCCTTTGACTTCCTTGGCCGCCCGCCTTGCTCGCATCGTCTCCATTAATGGCCCCCGAGCCGCTGTTTAATACGGGCGACCTTACCGTTCGCCTCCCATTCCCCTCCCGCAGACCTCCACTAATGCCATGGCCAGAATGATCATCTGCCACTAGTCTTCCAGTTTGGTGAAATCGACTCCGAGCCGGAGGAGATATAAAATAAGGAGGAATGTGGCCTCATGAACATGGCCCTGAACGAGCTGGCCACGGCGGTTGCTGCCCCCGTGCCCGTCACAGCTCCTATCCCCGCGCCAGCGCCAGCGACCATCCCCGTAGCATTGACGGCCTGGTCACCGAGTACTATTGCAGAGCTAGAAGCCGCGGGCGTTAGTGAGGTCTCCGCGGACCCGCGCGAGCTCGTGTACATGCCAGCGCCAGCGTGATACGTCCAAAACGTATCTATAATTTCTGCTTGCTCCATGCCTCTTTTGGGTGATATTGCTATGATATTTATACACTTCCATACACTTTTGATCATATTTGGACTAACCTATTAACTCAGTGCACCCCAGTGCCAGTTTCTGTTTTCGGCTGTTTTTGTATTTCAGGTTTTCACATTACGAGAACTGCCAGGAAAAATCCAGAAAAAATATATAAAAAAATTAGCGTTCCAAGAGCTACCGTGCGGCCAAAGTACAGCCGGGGGGACCCACAGGGGCTCCAAGCGGCCTGCCCACGCGGCCCCCCCTGGGCCGCGCCGGGGGGGCGCCTGGGCACCCCTGACCACCTCTGATGCCCCCTTTGGCATATATTTAAGGTCCGTCGAGAAAACCCTGATTCCGGACCCCTTTTCTCCAGACGCGATTCCGATCTCCGCCGCCATCGCCATCAAGCTTTGGGGGACCAGAATTCCTGCGCCGGCACCCTGCCGGGACGGGGAAGTGCCCCCGGATTCATCTCCATCGACGTTGCTTCCTCCCTCCATGATGCGGGAGTAGTTCCTCCTCGGGGCTAAGGTTCTTACCAGTAGCTATGTGGTCAATTCTCTCTCCCATGATGTGATCTTTGTTGTGATCATAGGCTATGTTAATCTAGGGTGATCCCATGATATTTCCCCTTCCTCTATGTATTGGATTGATGTACTCACTTGTCTTTATCTAGTATAATCCCCGAGACCAAGGTGACAGTGGTCTATTGGACATGGATTAGAAAAGTATTTTCATGAGTGATTACCTCTCTTGTGTGTTGATTGAAGATTGAGAGTCTCTTGGTGCTTGTCTTTGACTATCCTTTAGATATGTTGTGGTGATTGTGGGACTCTCTTTGGATGGCCGCGGTGACATTGGGAAATCCTTAGATTGAGAACTACGAACTTTGAGGTGTGCTTTTGTAGCCCTACATAATCCGCGTCCTCTCTTGACCACGAAGGAATGAACTCCGAGTGCGTCCCCTTTGCACGTTTTATGGGAAATATCATGTGATTCGATTATGTTAATGTTGTTGGGAGTTGCCACTAGTGAAAGTATGATTCCTAGGCCTTGTTTCCACCATTGCAATACCATTTGTGCTCATGTTTACCATTTGTTTGCTTGCTGCACTTTTTATTACAGAATTATATTACTTTGTTTTGCCATCCATATTACTTGCCATTTAACATCTCTTCGCCGAACTAGTGCACCTATACATCTAACAAGTGTATTAGGTGTGTTGGGGACACAAGAGACTTCTTGTATCTTAGTTGCAGGGTTGCTTGAGAGAGACCATCTTCGACCTCTACTTCCTTGAGTTCGATAAACCTTAGGTCATCCACTTGAGGAAAATTTGCTGCTGTCCTACAAACCTCTGCGCTTGGAGGCCCAACATAGTCTACAAGAGTAGAAGCGTGTGTAGACATCAAGCTATTTCTGGCGCCGTTGCCGGGGAGGTGAGCGCTTGAAGGTATATCTTTAGATCTTGCAATTAAACCTTTTTGTTTCTTGTTTTTATTTCACTAGTTATGCTTATGGACAACCCTGCTATTGGATCGTTGCTTGCGGGAAGACGCCCCACACCGGTGGTGGTTGCTCCTCCCCCTACTGAAATTGTGCCCTATGAAATACCAGCTGGTATTATCGATCATGTTTTGGCTAATCGTTATGGAGGAGACAGACATCCCGGTGAACACTTGCTATATCTGTCACAACTATGTTCATTACTTAAGCTTGCAGGTGTATCAAGGGAGTTTGTCATGAGGAAATTGTTCGCCGTATCACTTATAGATAAAGCTTCAGATTGGTATAAGCTTCTCGATAACTCGTACTTGCTTGATTGGCAAGAGCTTATGTCTCTCTTTTACTCCAAGTTTTATCCTCTTCATGAAGTTCATGAGAATAGGAATTATGTTTATAATTTTTATCCTCATGACGGAGAGAGCATAGCTCAAGCTTGGGGGAGACTGAAAACGTTAATGCTAAAATGTCCTAACCATGGGCTCCCCAAAGATATGATTATTACTAATTTCTATGCGAGGCTTTCTCGACAGGATAAAGATTTGCTCGACGCTTCCTCTATGGGTTCTTTCACAAACGAAAAGATTGAAGCTAAATGGGAACTCCTTGAAAGAATTCAACGCAACACTGAAGATTGGGAGATCGACAAAGGTAAAGAGTCAGGTATAATTAATGAGTATGATTGCATTAAGTCCTTTGTTGAAACTACAAGTTTTAACAAGTTTAGTGCTAAGTTTGGGCTTGATTCTCAACTCCTTGTTGATTTCCTCAAATCTTTTGCTTCGCATCTTAATATGCCTAAGAGGATTGGATCAAGTATCATAAACCTTTTAAAGAGACTTGCAAAGAAAATGAAATTGTTCATGATGATTGCAACATGCATGATCCAATTCCTAAAAATGAAGTTTTATATAAGCATGTTAATTTTTGTGGAGTGGATAGACCTTGTTAAAGGCCTACGATCTAAGAAGAGAAGTATTGTAAGCAACATAAGCATGAAAGAACAATCACTTGGGTCAGAGATTTAAATGAAATTGCTAGAGAATTGTGTGACCTTTATCCTTTTACTTGTGAACTTTGCCGTATAGAGGGTCACTTTAATTTTCAATGCATGAACTTTCAAAACATAACTTTTAACCAGTTGTGTGATAACATGATCACCTCTGATCTTTATGATGAGCTTATGTTATTTTTGATGTGTGAAGAGTTATCAGAAAAGACTTCTTGGCTAGATGCTAATGCCATAGGAATAAAAAACACTTTGCAAAACTGCCATCTCTATTGTGTTGTTAATTGCCATGACAATGATTACATAAGTAAGATTAGAAAGGAGGGAACTTTACCAAAGTATAAAAATGTCTCTTATATTTCTGCTAATAAAAAGGAGAGTTCCTCCCAAGTTTCCCCCATTGTTTCTAATGATAAACCAGGATATGTGGAGAAGCTTCATCTCCAACCACTCCCTCCTAAGGTGAAGAAGAAGAAAAAGAAGAGGAGGAGGAAGAGGAGCAAGAAGGAAGAAGAATGGGTATCAACCTGGCCTGAGCATATTCCTCCCATCAACTTTTATCCTAACGATTGTAAGTTTAAAGAAGAAGGTGAAGTTTATTGCCTTAATTATCATCTTGACGATACGTCCGTAGGTACTATTGAAGATGATTTTGATTATGATATGCATGTTACTTATTGTGATTGGGAAAATGATGATAATGCTGCTTATGATCTTGAAAATGTTTTTGGTACCAACTCTGAAAGTGAAGATATGGGAAGCTCTAAGCTTGGGGATGATAGGATTGCAAATCCTATCCCCACTAGTGATGTGATAATTGATAATTCTCTTGCTAGTAAGAATAAAGACAACATGATTACAAATATAGTTGCTAGCAATGATAATGCTCTTCTCTACCATGATGATGTTATAACTCCAATCTATAGTGATTATAAAGGTACCTATGACATAAGGAGAAATTATCCTTATGAAACTTGTCATAATCATGGAGGGAATTACTCCCTTGTTGAACACCACCTTCCTAATATACAATTAATCTATAGTGTTCAAGTTGTTTATGATAGTCCTACTCCCACTATTACCAATGGGAAAGATTATGCTTATGTGGAGAGTAAGAGTACCTTTTTGCATGTGGATCATGGTAACAATGCTTTATGTGATGCTTATATTGTTGAGTTCATCCATGATGCCACTGAAATTTATAATGAGAGAGGGAGACTTGGTTCTAAATATCTTAATAATAAGAAGTTTCCTCTCTTTATGGTGAATACTTTGAAGTTATGCTTGTTTTGCCTTCCTATGCTAGTTGCTTTGTGCTTCAATGAATTATTCTATTGCAATATTCCTATGCATAGGAAGTATGTTAGGCTTAAATGTGTTGGGTATTTGCTTCTTGATGCTCTCTTTTGTTCTTCAACTCTTATTCCTACGAGAGCATCATTAAAGTCTTATGCCTAGCTTAAAGGCATAAAAGAAAGCGCTTTTGGGAGGCAGCCCACAATGAATAAAATTTTATTTTGCTTTTGTTGTGTCTTGATATTGTTACTACAGTAGCATCATCATTGTATCTTTGCTTTTCAATTTTGTGCCAAGTATAGCCTCTGATTGCTTGAAAGTTCAAAAGTTGTGAGGTGCTGTCCAGGAAACAGATTCTGTCCTTGGATAGAAAAAATCGTATAAAATCACCAGGTCATCTTTTTGGTCTGAATTTTTTCGACAGCGTGCTCTATATAATTTTCTTTCGTGCGTCTGTTCTGAGTTTTTTTATTAGAGATGCAGAAGTGCCCCGAACAAATCAATTACTACCTGTTGTTCTGTTTTTCACAGATTCTATCCTGTTTTGCTTTTCCTTCATTTTGCAAACCAAGAGCTTGCTTTTTCTTTGCAAAAAACCTTTTGGTAATCTTGAGAAACAGTAGACCTTCAAGAATATCTTTATTTCCAGCAAGGTATAATCATTTTATTATGGGTACTAACCTCGCTAATCAGATTATGATGAGTTATGTATGAAGGGAGTTTTCAAGTGTGCGAGGGAAGATGATAAAAAGATTCAGGAGTGTCAAGCGCTTAAGCTTGGGGATGCCCCCATGCACCCCCAAGAAATATTCAAGGAGACTCAAGCATCTAAGCTTGGGGATGCCCCCGTGCATCCCCTTCTCCATCAACATTATCAGTTTGTCTTTCGTTGCACTATATTTTTATCACTTCATGTGTTATGTGCTATGCTTGGAGCGTCTTGCTTTTAGTTTTCTTTAACTTTTCATAACAAGTCGGAACTCAGCTTTCTTTATGTGGGAGAGAAACACGCTCCACTTCTGCCTAGAACATAACATAGAATTTTCATGTCTATCCTTGTTGTGTGTGTTCTTTGTCTTTTAATAGCTACTATCATGTTCAGCTCTTAGCTTTCATGCTTATCTTTTCATAGAGCTTTTGTTTAGTTGGTTGCTTTAACTCTCTTTAATTACCATGCTCACCTTATTAAGAGAGTTTTCTTCCGTTGCATTGGTTGGTATGTCTATGATAAAGATGCTACGTGCATAATGGCGCTTAGTAGTTCATGTTTTCTTATGGTTAGTCTCAAATAGCTGGGG
>LR738713.1:353257765-353277275 GCA_902687465.1 Secale cereale
TCCAACTAGTAGTGCTGATCATAACACCTCTATTAAGATGCTTAAAGAAGTTATTTTTTTGAGGTGTGGAGTCCCTAGATACTTAATGACAAATGGTGGTTCACATTTCATTCATGGTGCTTTCCGTAAAATGCTTGCTAAGTATGATGTTAATCATAGAATTGCATCCCCTTACCACCCCCAGTCTAGCGATCAAGTAGAACTGAGTAACAGAGAGCTGAAATTAATATTGCAAAAGACTGTTAATAGATCTAGAAAGAATTGGTCCAAGAAACTTGATGATGCATTATGGGCCTATAGACTTGCATATAAAAATCCTATGGGTATGTCTCCGTATAAAATTGTTTATGGAAAAGCATGTCACTTACCTCTTGAACTAGAACATAAGGCATATTGGGCCATTAAAGAGCTCAATTATGATTTCAAACTTGCCACTGAAAAGAGGTTATTTGACATTAGCTCGCTTGATGAGTGGAGAACCCAGGCATATGAGAATGCCAAACTGTTTAAAGAAAAAGTTAAAAGATGGCATGACAAAAGGATACAAAAACATGAGTTTAATGTAGGTGACAATGTTGTTCTATACAACTCTCGTTTAAGATTTTTTGTAGGAAAACTTCTCTCTAAATGGGAAGGTCCTTATGTATCGAGGAGGTCTATCGTTCCGGTGCCATAAAAATCAACAACTTCGAAGGCACAAATCCAAAGGTGGTGAACGGTCAAAGAATCAAACATTATATCTCAGGTAATCCCATAAATGTTGAAACTAATGTCATTGAAACTGTAACCCCGGAGAAATACATAAGGGACACTTTCCAGAACGATTCAGACTCCAAAAAGGAAGAGGTATGTGGTACAGTAAGTAAACCGACTCCAAAACAGTTCTAATGGCAATTTTTTCCATTTTGGAATATTTAAGAAAATAGGAAAATAAGAAGTAGTCCGAAAGGGACACGAGGCACCCACGAGGGTGGAGGGCGCGCCCCCTGCCACGTGGGCACCTCGTGTGCCCTCCAGACTCTGTATTCTTGCACAATACTTCTTTCGGTCGATAAAAAATCATTATATGATCTCCCGAAGGTTTTGACCACTGCACCACGCGAATATCTCCTGTTTTTGTTTCGAGCTGTGTTTCTGACAGATCTAGATCACCATGATGTCTTCAAGCGCCCCCAAGGACAAGTTCTTCGAGAAGGTCATCAATCCCTACCTCGCGGAGGTGCTGCAACACCCTCAAACCACTAAGGTGCATGAGGGGGTGCTGCACATCTGCGACGTTGAGGGGCCAAGGAGGACCGGAAACGTGCAGACAAGTATCGAAGCAATGGAGCAACAAGTTTTTAAGTGCCAGGGGATGGTGGAACGAGGACCCAACGTGTGGCGCCCCAAGACCGACGCTCCAGAAGACTTCCATATGTTCCGGGTTTCACCGTGTGTTTTATTTGTGCTTGCTCTCTTTATTTTGCATTGCACCGTGTCATCATGCCATCATGTCATTAATCTTTTGCATCTCAACTAAATAAACAGTATGGATCTTCGATCCATTTAAATCGAGGGATATTCACATGGTGATTTCTCTTTATAACCTATACAAAGTCTCCTAATATTATTAAGGAGCTATAACAAAATATTCCATTGCTTTGGAATCACCAAAACACACTTGCAAAATTCCATGACTTCTCTACGTCAATTCTCTACCTTCAAAACCTTGCCAATAATTCTTTTCCCACTTATCGAGGCTCTTCCTAAATTTTCAACATTTTTTGGACCTCCCAAATACCCACTTCTTTCTCACACTCGTTGAATTATATTCATATGAGTTTGAATTCAACTTCACACCCGTGCCCACTTATATTTTTCTTGGATCATGCTCATTTTTATGACTCCGGGAAAAATAACCCCTTGTCCAAACAATATCCCTAGCACCTCCTTTTTTCTCCTTTATTCTTCTTTGTTTTCTGTTTGTTGTGGCAGATCCATAAGAGGGAGTGAGAGAGGAGCACTAAGCCAGCCGCAGGCCGGCCCAACCCCCTTCTCCAAGGCCCAGTCGCGCCCCCTTAATCCTAGCCCGATCTCACCTCTCCCTCTCGTCCTCCACAGCCGCCGCCACTCCCTCCCGCTCGATCTCCCTTACCGTCGCGCCCCGCACCTCCTCCTCGCTCCCCTGCCTCCTTCCTCCTCGTCGAGCCACGCCACAACCTCCCTCATCCGGCGCCGTCTCTCCTTCCCCGTCGCGCCAGGAGGCCGAGACCACCTCGCGCCCAACCTCCTCCGGCGAGCACCGGCCTCCCGCGCCTCACCTCCACCAGGCGCCCGGCGCCCGACCCTCTGCCCTACCGTGGCCCACTCCTCTGCTCCACATTCCCCGTCTTCGGTCGCTATCTCCGGCGAGTGCAGCTGCTAGTGAAGCCCCACAACTCTGCCTCCGATCTTTCACGCGCCCGCAGAACCAAGCCGCCATCGCCTCTGCACAGCCCTGCGTCGCCGAGCTCCACGCCGCTGTCGCGCCGTGCCAGCGACCGTCGACCGCCAACATCTCCGACAGCCTCGTCCCCGCCTCCAGGTCGTCGCGCCTCCGCCATTTCCTTTGCAACAAGCTGCTGCACCTCTATGTCTGGGCCCGGTCGCGCCAGCCCTCCTCGTCGGCCAGATCCTTCGTTGGCCTGACCGTATCCAAGAGGCGGGTCGCCTACTGCTGTCGACCTTGATGCCGCTGACCCGAGCCCCTTGCTGCTCCACGATTACCGTGTACCACTACAATCTCTAAGATACCAAGTACCACTACCGTCGTCAAGTTCCTCTCCGTCATGTGCACAAGGACGCCGAGTACGACTACACACGGGACCCGTCAAGTTCATCTACGAACCGTGTACGACGACCGTCGCCGAAGACCATCGACATGTACAACTACGGGGATTCACCAAGTTCCGCTTCGGTCGCCGAGTTCGACTACCGCCGAAATGTACAACTACCGTCGACCCGTGGATGTCAAGTTCCTCGCCGTGAACCCGAACGTCTACGAAAACGTGAACGACTACTTCCACTACCGCCACGAGAACGTCTACTTCCTCTACATCCCATCGAACTCGATCCGCTCCGAAAACACATGCTTCAAAGGTATAACCGCCGAGACCCACCCGTGGACCGAATGTTTCCGATGTATGAGATGAAATACTTGTTTGCCTCCAGTCCGAAGTGCCCCTTGTTTGCCTTGTCGCCAACCCGTGGGAACCCGTTAACAAGATCACCCCACCTATCTCTTGCATGACACGCTCCCATCATCCTTCTTTTGCACCGGTCTCTCAACGTGCTACCGGAACCGGAATGTTGTCGTGACATCATTTTTGGTTATCGCCGCCATGGCCCCTTTTCCTTCCACCACGGTGACAAATGCTTCCTAACTTGTTCATGCTAACTTTTAATAAAAATTGCATAAAACTTGAATATGTCATCCTCATCATGATAACAACATTAAAATGTTTAAATTGTTGTTTGCTTCAATAATTGCTAAATGACATGGGGAGTTTCCGGAATTGTTGTTATTATTTACGACCTCATTTAAATGACTAGATAGTGTAGTTTTGCTCATGCTTCACCTCTTGCCATGTTTAATAAAAACATTTAATCTTGTCTTGTAAATAAACGAGAGTTAACTAAATAAATAAAATGTGGTGTTTCGTCAATATGCAACTCGTTGCATATTGAGCTCCACTTAACTTGTAGTATTGCTTGTGCACTTTGCAATGCCATGCATATTTAAATCGGACATGCATCATACTTGGTTGTGCATCATATGCCATGTTTATGCTTGAGTGTTTACCATGTTGTTTGCTTCTTTCGGGTATGCTTCTCTCATTAGCTTCGGTTTCGTTCCAGAGTTGTGAGGATTCATTCGACTGCGTCTGTTTATCTTCGTCTCGGACTCATTCTTCTTCCTTGCGGGATTCCATGCAAGATGACCATTCCCCGATATCACCTCTATCTTTGCCTATGCTAGTTGTCTCACTCTGTAGCTATGCCTTGATGCCTATTCCTGTTTATCAGCCTCCTATTGTTGCCATGAAACACTTTAACCGCCTTCCTAGCAAACCGTTTATTGGCTAAGTACGCTTTTGCTCAGCCCCTCTTATAGCGTTGTTAGTTGTAGGTGAAGTTTGAAGATTGCTCCAAGTTTGGACTTGTTATTGGGATAACATAATATATATCTATGTTAATTAATGCACATATATATTGGCAATGGGTGGAAGGCTTGGCCTTCTGCTTGGTGTTTTGTTCCACTCATGCCACCTTAGGACCCGACAAACCGGTGTTTTGTTCCTTGATTTTGCGTTCCTAACACGGTTGGGGTTTATGGGCCTCCCTTTAGAATTCGCACTGCTTAAAGCTTTTCCAGCAAGGCCCAACATTGGTTTTAATTTGCCTCATAATAAAAGCTTAATTAATTAATTCCATAGGGGGTCATGTCCCCGGGTTCTTAATTCTACATAACAGGGAGGCCAGTGCTGATGGTGTTGGTCCCAAATGGGCGGACTACGGGGCCACCATGGGGAAACTCGAGGTTTGGCTCCCGTAGGCTGACCTATCCAGTCGTGGCCTGAGACGAGCTATGCGCGGCTACTATCAGGGTGTCAACACGCCGGGAGGTCTTGCTGGATTAGTTTTACCTTTCTCGAAATATCTTGAGCACGGGATTCCGAGAATACTCGGGTCTTCCCAACATGGAGTTGCGACTCCGCAGATCGTGAGCTTGTGATGGGCTAAATTGGGACACCCCTGCAGGGTTATGAACTTTCGAAAGCCGTGCCCGCGGTTATGTGGTAGATGGGAATTTGTTAATATTTGGTTGTAGATAACTTGACACCATATTCACAAGAATACACTACCTGTGTGAGTAATCGTGATGGTCTCTTTCCGAAGGGCTTCGGGAAGTGAACACGGTGGGGTTATGTTTGACCGTGAGTAGCTAGGACCACTTCTTGATCAACTTGGCGACCGTTGGCACTTGTTCTCATCTCGCTCTGAACGCGTAAGCTAGTTGCTTAGTGCTTGCTGCACACACTTTATTACCCTTCCACACCTAAGGCTCTGCTAGTTTTGATACCCGGGAATGGGATTGCTGAGTCCTTGTGGCTCACAGATTACTACACACACCAGATGCAGGTACCGTCGAGACCGATGCAGGAGTTGGACCAGAACTTCAGTGGGAGTTCGATGAAGAGCATGGTTGTTACTATGTTTTGTATCCCGACGATCAGTAGTGGTTCCTACTAGGGGCGATCAGGGCTTGTGTTTATGGTATCTTTTCTCGTTCGATTTCATCTGTAGTCGGACCCTATGTTATTTGGATGAATGTATGTTATTGTATTCATTGTGTGACGTGGTGAGTGTAAGCCATCTATCTTTTACATTTTTATCCCTGAACTTTTACATGAGATGTGCAAAGATACCACGCTTGCGATCATTCCAGAATGCGCTTATGGCTCTAAGTCGTGCCTCGACACGTGGGAGACATAGTCGCATCCTGGGCATCACACAACGCCAACCACATGATGATCACGGAGTTCACTAACAACCACAAGCTGGATGCCAAGAACATTGGGGAGGCCATCTTCAAGCTTCACGAGAAAATCGAGCACCTCCAAGACTAGATCTATGACCTGCAAAACCAAAACTGTGAGTATGAATATAGATTCAAGAAGATGAGTTTGGCTACAGATTTGAGGATCCCGGAGACTCGATCATCCTTCGACGATGGTGAGCCCATGCCTTGGAAAATGCACGACAAGCCTACATCATCAACAACCCCATCATCACCACCTCCGAAGAAAGAAACATGATCACATGGGTATGGGCACTCCCCTTGGCAA
The DNA here is from genome assembly GCA_902687465.1 of Secale cereale. Taxonomy (NCBI): domain Eukaryota; kingdom Viridiplantae; phylum Streptophyta; class Magnoliopsida; order Poales; family Poaceae; genus Secale; species Secale cereale. Next base: position 353,263,633 of record LR738713.1, read on the forward strand.
CTGCCAAGCTTGGGGGAGGTGCCCCGATATCGTATCACCATCACACCTCTATCTTTACCGTTTTTCTTAGTTCGATCCTTTTGGTAATATCTTGATCTAGTAGAATAAAGTTTAGTATGATCTAGTTGTCAGCTTTGCTTTATGATCCTCATCTATGTATCTGAGTCCGTGAGCTATATAATAAAGATTAGTTTTGAGTCAAGGGCTTGATTATCTCACTATGATGATGAGAGAATAAAAGAAAGAATAAAAAGAAATAAAGAGATCATATTGATCTTATGGAAAGTAACGACTTCACATATAAAGAGTTATAAATAAAGGTTGTTGAGAGTTGACAAACATAGTTTTGGTCATCGTTGATATTAATAGGAAGTAATAAGGAAAGAGAGGTTCTCACATATAAATATACTATGTTGGATATATTTTATGATTGTGAGCACTCATTAAAATATGACATGCTAAAAAGTTGATGTTGGACAACGAAGACAATGTAATGGGCTATGTTTTCTTATATCCAAAATAAAGTATATTGTCATGGATCATCCAACATGTTGAGCTTGCCTTTCCCCCTCATGCTAGCTAAACTCCTTGCACTAAGTAGAGACACTACTTGTGCTTCCAAATATCCTTAAACCCAATTTTGCCATGAGAGCCCGCCATATCTACCTATGGATTGAGTAAGATCCTTCAAGAAAGTTGTCATTGTTGCAACTCTTTAAATATGTATGATCTATTAGTGTGGAGATAATAAGCTTTATACGATCTTGTGATATGGAAGCAATAAAAGCGACGAACTTCATAATAAAGGTCCATATCACAAGTGGCAATATAAAGTGACATTCTTTTGCACTAAGATTTTGTACATCCAACCATAAAAGCACATGACAACCTCTGCTTCCCTCTGCGAAGGGCATATCTATTGTTCTTACCTTATACAAGAGTCATGGTGATCTTCACCTTTCCTTTAGATTTTATCCTTTGGCGGGCACATTGTGTTGGAAAGATCCTGACATATATACCCAATTGGATGTAAGTTATCATAAACTATTATTGTTGGCATTACCCTTGTGGTAAAAGGTTGGGATGCAACACTATAAGCCCCTATCTTTCTCTGTGTCCGATTAAAACTCCATACCCATAAGTATTGCATGAGTGTTAGCAATTGCGAAAGACTAAATGATAGTTGAGTATGTGGACTTGCTGAAAAGCTCATATATTGACTCTTTCTGATGTTATGATAAATTGCAATTGCTTCAGTGACCCAGATCATAGTTTGTTAGTTTTCAATGAAGTTTCCGATTCATACTCGACATTGTGAATAGATTGTACATTGTACATAGATTGTATATTGCTGTTATAAGAATTATCATGAAGCCCTCATGTCCGTATTTTACTTTATCGACACCTCTATCTCTAAACATGTGGACATATTTTTTCGATATCGGCTTCACCTTGAGGACAAGGGAGGTCTAAGCTTGGGGGAGATGATACGTCCATTTTGCATCATGATTTTATATTGATGTTTATTGTATTATGAGCTGTTATTACACACTATGTCACAATACTTATGCCTTTTCTCTCTTAATTTACAAGGTTTACATGAAGAGGGAGAATGTCGGCAGCTGGAATTCTTGGCTGGAAAAGGAGCAAATATTGGAGACCTATTATGCACAACTCAAAAAGTCATGAAACTCCACGAAAGTCAGTTTTGGAAAATATAAAAAATATCGGGCGAAGAAAGCACCGGAGGGGGGTCACCCACCGTCCACGAGGGTGGGGGGCGCGCCCTACCCCCTGGGCACGCCCCCTACCTCGTGGGCCACCTGGCAGCCCCCCGATGCCCATCTTCAGGTATAAGGTGTCTTCTGCCCTGCAAGAAATCAGAAGGAAGCTTTCGGGATGAAGCGCCGCCGTCTCGAGGTGGAACCAATCTAGGGCTCCGGCGGAGCTGTTCTGGCGGGGAAACATCCCTCCGGGAGGGGGAAATCGTCACCATCATCATCACCATCAATCCTATCATCGGTATGGGGTCAATCTCCATGAACATGAGCCAGTACCATCTCCTCTCAAATCCTAGTTCATCTCTTGTATCCAATCTTTGTATCAAAACCTCAGATTGGTATCTGTGGGTTGCTAGTAGTGTTGATTACTCCTTGTAGTTGATGCTAGTTGGTTTATCCGGTGGAAGATCATATGTTCAGATCCTTTATGCATATTAATATTCCTCTGATTATGAACAGGAATATGATTTGTGAGTAGTTACATTTGTTCCTGAGGACATGGGAGAAGCAATGTTATAAGTAGTCATGTGAATTTGGTATCCGTTCGATATTTTGATGAGATATATGTTTTCTTTCCTCTTGTGGTGTTATGTGAACGTCGACTACATGACACTTCACCATTGTTTGGGCCTAGAGGGAGGCATTGGGAAGTAGCAAGTAGATGATGGGTTGCTAGAGTGACAGAAGCTTAAACCCTAGTTTATGCGTTGCTTCGTAAGGGGTTGACTTGGATCCATATGTTTCATGCTATGGTTAGGTTTACCTTAATACTTCTTTTGTAGTTGCAGATGCTTGCAATAGAGGTTAATCATAAGTGGGATGCTTGTCCAAGGAAGGGCAGCACCCAAGCACCGGTCCACCCACATACCAAATTATCAAAGTAATGAATTTGAATCATATGAGCGTGATGAAAACTAGCTTGACGATGATTCCCATGTGTCCTCGGGAGCGCTTTCCTTTATATATGAGTTGTCCAGGCTTGTCCCTTATTACAAAAAGGATTGGGCCATCTTGCTGCACCTTATTTACTTTTATTACTTGTTATTCGTTACAAATTACCTTATCACAAAACTATCTGTTACCGATAATTTCAGTGCTTACAGAGAATACCTTACTGAAAACTGCCTATCATTTCCTTCTGCTCCTCGTTGGGTTTGACACTCTTACTTATCGAAAGGACTACGATAGATCCCGTACACTTGTGGGTTATAGCGCGCTGCTCAAGCTTGTGCTCGAAGCCGTCTACGGCAGCGGGGTGACAAGACATGTGAGAGGAGTGCTACCTCTTGAGCTTGCGTGGGTTTTTCTCTTGAAGAGGAAAGGGTGATGCAGCAATGTAGAGTAAGTATTTCCCTTAGTTTTGAGAACCAAGGTATCAATCCAGTAGGAGACTACGCACAAATCGCCAAATACCTGCACAAACATTAAAACAACTTGCACCCAACATTAAAAGGGGTTGTCAATCCCTTCAAGGTTATTTGCAACTATAAAGTAAATATTTTTGGGTTTTTGGTTTATAGATTGAAAAGGTAAAACATTGCAAAATAATAGATCGGAAACTTATAAGATGGAAAATAGACCCGGGGGCCATAGGTTTAACTAGAGACTTCTCTCATGATAGCAAATATTAAGATGGGTGAATAAATTATTACCAAGCAATTGATAGAAGAGCGAATAATTATGACAATATCTAAGGCAATGATCATGAATATAGGCATCACGTCCGTGTCAAGTAGACCAACTCCTACCTGCATCTACTACTATTACTCCAAACCTCGACCGAAACGATTCTGCATCTAGAGTATTAAGTTCATAAGAACATAGTAACACTTTAAGTAAGATGACATGATGTAGCGGAATTAACTCAAGCAATATGATGAGAACCCCACCTTGTTATCCTCGATGGCAACAGTACAATACGTGTCATGTCCCCTACTGTCACTGGGATTGAGCACCGCAAGATTGAAACCAAAGCAAAGCACTTCTCCCTGTCGGTGTACTAAAGTAGGGGTACCCTCGTATCCCGAACTTGTGCACGGGCAGTCGCAGCGCCCCGCGGCAAGGCTTGCCGGGTGATCGCCACGGTCCTCCATGGTTCCTTTGGAACCATTCAAAAACAAAGTATTCAAGCCAAGGATACAAGACCTCGGCAAGAGGAGCTTTCCGGGAAGGCCAACCAAGGCATCTCGAGGAACTTGCCACGACGCGCCACGCGTCCCGGCAAGGCTCGGTGAGCGGCAAGCTCCCGGAAGCGACAAGACAACGACCGCGGCAAGGCGCTTGCCGCGGCAAGCTACCACCCTATACCCGCGCTCCAGCGCATCCATCCATGTGTCGCTCTGGGACCCTCCCAAGCATACGTGGCAGGAGGCTGTGTAGCCAGGGGTGCGCGATGGCAAGCGGCGCTGACAAGATTGCCTTCGTGGCGAACGGTGGCGCCCCTGACGGCCCCTTTTTGCACTGTTTGGGCGACGTCGATGGGCATTTAATGCCCTTGTCCCCTGCCGTCAGGGTTAGGTATAAAACACTGTACCAACTACCACACTTTTCCCATTTTTACCCTCAACTGCGTTGCCACCTGTCGGTGACCCCTTGAGCATATAAAAGGAGGCCCATGCGCAACGTAGAGGGGGGTTAGACATCTCAACACTCTCACGCTCGGTCTCGTTAGCTGCTGAAGTGTACTGTAGCTCTCAGCGCTCCCGAGCCAAGAACTCAATACAATCCACAAAGCAGGAGTAGGGTTTTACGCATCCGTGCGGCCCGAACTTGGGTAAACTGCTCGTGTGCCTTGCCTCGATCTGCTCTTCGTGCGACCTCCGCCCCCTGCCGTACCGAAAAGGGGCTTCGTCCCCATAGGTGTTCGCGGCCACACACTCCCATTGCAAGAAATACCAATCTAGTTGGCCAAACAAAATTGATAGTCGTAGAGAATTACTAAGTTATCAAATCATGCATACAAGAATTCAAAAGAGACTCAAATAATATTCATAGATAATCTGATCATAAACCCACAATCCATCGGGTCATGGCAAACACACCGCAAAAAAATATTACATCTGATAGATCTCCAAGAACATCGAGGAGAACATGGTATTGAGAATCAAAGAGAGAGAGAGAGAGAGAGAGAGAGAGAGAGAGAGAGAGAGAGAATCCATCTAGCTACTAGCTATGGACCCGTAGGTCTGTGGTGAACTACTCACACTTCATCCGAAGGGCAATGGTGTTCATGTAGATGCCCTCCGTGGTCGAATCCCCGTCCGACAGAGTACCGGAAAAGGCCTCCAAGTGGGATCTCGTGAGAACAGAAGGTTACAGTGTCGAAAAAGTGGTTTCGATGGATGTTCTGATGTTTCTGGAATATATATGAATTTTAGGCGGAAGAAGTAGGTCAGGGAAGGCACGAGGGGCCCACAAGGTAGGGGGCGCGCCGTCCACCCTTGTGGTCGCCTCGTAGATCCCCTGGCGTGTACTCTAAGTCCTCTGGATGTCTTTTGGTCCAAGAAAATCCTCGTAAAGTTTCATTCCGTTTGGACTCCATTTGATATTCCTTTTCTGCGAAACTCAAAAACAAGGAAAAATAGAAACTGGCACTAGGCTCTAGGTTAATAAGTTAGTCCCAAAAATAATATAAAATAGCATATTAATGCATATAAAACATCCAAAATAGATAATATAATAGCATGGACCAATCAAAAATTATAGATACATTAGAGACGTATCAAGCATCCCCAAGCTTAATTCATGCTCGTCCTCGAGTAGGTAAATAATAAAAACAGAATTTTTGATGTGGAATGCTACCCAACATATTTATCAATGTAGTATTCTTTATTGTGGCATGAATGTTCAGATCCATAAGACACAAAATAAAAGTTTATCAATATCAAAACCATAATACTTCAAGCATACTAAAAAGCAATCTACGAAGCTTCAAAAATAACATGGCTAAAGAAAGTTATCCCTACAAAATCATATAGTCATTTATGCTCCCTCTTCTTAACACAGACTATAAATCATGCCCATCCCAGTGTCAATCAAGCAATTGCTTTCATACTTTAATTTTTAAACCTTGTCAACTCTTCATGCAATATATGAGCGTGAGCCATGGACATACCACTATGGGTGGGATAGAAGGTGGTAATAGACAAAAGGAGGGAGAAAGTCTCACATCGACTAGGCAAATCAATGGACTATGGAGATGTCCATCAATCGATATCAATGTGAGTGAGTAGGTATTGCCATGTAACAGATGCACTAGAGCTATAAGTGTATGAAAGTTCAAAAAGACAACTAGTGGGTGTGCATCAACTTGCCTGCTCATGAAGACCTAGGGCATTTGAGGAAGCCCATCGTTGGAATATACAAGCCAAGTTCTATAACAAAAAATTCCCACTCGTAATGTATGAAAGTGAGAACATAGGATACTCTCTATCATGAAGAACATGGTGCTATTATGAAGCACAAGTGTGGACTGGGATAGTAACATTGTCTTTCTATCTTTTCATCTCATTTTTTGGCTCTTTGGCCTCTCTTTTTTTGGTGAGCTTCTTTGGCCTCTTTTGTTTATTTGGGCTTCATTGGCCTCTTTTATTTTGATAACCTCATATGGGACAATTTTTTAATAATGATGATCATCACACTTTTATTTACTTACAACTCGATATTACAACTCGATACTAGAACAAAGATATGACTCTATATGAATGCCTCCGATGGTGTACCGGGATGTGCAATGACCAAGAGTGACATGTATAAAAATATGAACGGTGGCCTTGCCACAAATACTGTGTCAACTACATGATCATGCAAAGCAATATGACAATAATGATGTGTGTTATAATAAATGGCACGGTGGAGTTACATGGAAATATATCTCGGAATGGCTATGGAAATGTCATAATAGGTAGGTATGGTGTCTGTTTTGAGGAAGGTATAAGGAGGGTTTTATGCACCGGCGAAAGTTGCACGGTACTAGAGTAGCTAGCAAGGTGGAAGGGTGAGAGTGCGTATAATCCATGGACTCAACATTAGTCATAAAGAACTCACATACTTATTGCGAAAAAAAACTATTAGCTCTCAAAGCAAGTACTACGATGCATGCCCCTAGGGGGGGAGGTTTGTAGGAGTTAACCATCGCGTGCCCCCGACCTTCACGCAAAGACAAACAATCAAAATACAAAGTGCTCAAATTTGGGTACATAGTTAGGAGACCATACGTGCATGCTACGGAAATCACAAACCTTAACACAATTATTTCTTTAACCTCACAAACTACCACTAGCATGACTCTAATATTACCATCTTAACATCTAAAAACAATTACAAGGAGGCAAACTTCACATAGTATTCAATGCTCTATATATGAAAGTTTTTATTAAATCTCCTTTGGATGTCTATCATATTAGGACTAAATTCATAACCCAAGCAAATTACCATGCTGTTCTTAAAGACTCTCAAAATAATATAAGTGGAGCAAGAGAGTTGAACAATTTCTATAAAAAACACCATCGTGCTCTAAAAAGATATAAGTGAAGCACTAGAGCAAAATTGCCTAGCTCAAAAGATATAAGTGAAGCACATAGAGTATTCTAATAAATCACGATTGAAGAGTGTCCCTCTCAAAAGGTGTGTACATCAAGGGTGATTGTGACAAACTAAAAAGCAAAGATTCATACCATACGCGACACTCCAAACAAAGCACATATCATGTGGTGAATAAAAATATAGCCTCAAGTAAAGTTACCGATAGATGAAGACGAAAGAGGGGATGCCTTCCCGGGGCATCCCCAAGCTTAGGCTCTTGCACGTCCTTGGATATTACCTTGGGGTGCCTTGGGCATCCCCAAGCTTAGGCTCTTGCCTCTCTTTATTCCATAGTCCATCAAATCCTTACCCAAAACTTGAAAACTTTTCAACACAAAACTCAATAGAAAATCACGTGAGCTCCGTTAGTAAAACAAAGCAAATCACCACTCAAGGTACTGTTGTGATCTTATACTTATTTTATATTGGTGTAATATCTACTATATTCCAACTTTTCCGTGGTCCATACCCCCTGATACTAGCTATAGATGCATCAAAATAAGCAAACAACACATAGAAAACAGAATCTGTCAAAAACGGAACAGTCTGTAGCGATCTGGAAACTTCGCATACTTATGTAACTCTAAATATTCTTAAAAATTAGGATGACGTGGGGAATTTGCATATCAATTTTGTGTAAAAATTCAGAAGGTTTCTACATTCCAGTGAATTATTGAATTTTCTGCACTGGGCGCAAAAGTTTCGGTTTTTCAGCAAAATCAAATCAACGATCACCGTAAGCCATCCCAAAGGTCTTACTTGGCCAAAAACTATTAAAACATCAAAACACAATTACTAAATAATTAATAATGTTTATTTATTGAAAAATATAAGCAAAAATAAAATTGGGCTGCCTCCCAACAAGCACTATTGTTTAACGCCCTTAGCTAGGCATAAAACACAAATAGATCTAGGTATTATCATCTTTGGTATGCAATTCATTAATCATACCTTTATTTTCCTTAAGAAATTTTATGGTTTTACCAATAATCATACCCCTAGGCAAGAAATCAAGACATTCATCCATTGTGATTGGCCCTTAATCATATTAAAAAGAGCGGAGTGAATACTTAATGATTTGAGATCTTCTTAGCTAGAAGACTCACCCTTATTCTTAGAAACATAAATAAATTTGGCGATCTTAGTAGGAGGAGTTGGAACATTTTCAACGACGGAAAAAAGCGGAACCCAAATTGGTAATAATATTTTCTAGTTTGCCAATTCTAATAGAACCTTGATCTATTTTTTCGTTGACTATGTGTTATTTTTCCTTAAGATTCTTTATAGTAACCCCTACCTTAGATCCATATTGAGTAATTTGATTATGAACGTTTTTATCTAAATTTTCAATTGTCTCAATAGTAGCCATTTTTTTCAATAATATCAAGTCTTTACATCACATATTCCAAGGTTAAAGCAGTTCCATTAATCAAAAGAGGTGGTGGCCCTAACAAATCTATCATGGCATTATAAGAATCAAAAGTGTGACTCCCCAAGAAATTCCCTCCGGTAATGGTATCTAGAACATATCTATTCCAAGGAGTAACTCCCACATAAAAATTACGGAGAAGAATGACAGTACATTGCTTTCGAGTAGATCTATTTTGAGCATTGCAAATTCTATACCAAGCATCTTTTAAATTTTCCCTCTCCCTTTGTTTAAAATTGAGAACTTCATTGTCGGGAGTGCTAATAATGATGGGAGGACTAGCCATGAAAACGAGGTAGGTGGAGTAGCACCACAAAAGCAAGCGGACAAGACGAACGGAAAATGGGCGAAGAAAAGGCAAATCTTTTCAAAAACCGTTTTAGAAGTGAGGGAGAGGAAAACGAGAGGCGAATGGAAAATAATGTAAATGCGAGAGATGAGAGTTTAATGAAGGGTACTTGGTATGTCTTGACTTGACATAGATCTCCCCGGCAACAGCGCCAGAAATTCTTCTTGCTACCTCTTGTGCTTGTGTTTGTTTTTCCCTTGAAGAGGAAAGGGTGATGCGGCAAAGTAGAGTAAGTATTTCCCTCAGTTTTGAGAACCAATGTATCATTCCAGTAGGAGACTAGGCACAAATCGCCAAATACATGCACAAACAATCAAACAACTTGCATCCAACACTAAAAGGGGTTGTCAATCCCTTCAAGGTTATTTGCAAAAGTGAGATCTGATAGAGATAGATAAACTGTAAAGTAAATATTTTTGGGTTCTTGGTTTATAGATTGAAAAGGTAAAAGATTGCAAAATAGTAGATCAAAAACTTATAAGATGGAAAATACACCCTGGGGCCATAGGTTTCACTAGAGGCTTCTCTCATGATAGCAAATATTACGGTGGCTGAACAAATTACTGCCAAGCAATTGATAGAAGAGTGAATAAATATGACGATATATAAGGAAATGATCATGAATATAGGCATCACGTCTGTGTCAAGTAGACCGACTCCTGCCTGCATCTACTACTATTACTCCACAAATCGACCGAAACGATTCTGCATCGTGAGTATTAAGTTCATAAGAACAGGGTAACGCTTTAAGTAAGATGACATGATGTAGCGGAATTAACTCAGGAAATATGATGAAAACCCCATCGTGTTATCCTCGATGGCAACAATACAATATGTGTCATGTCCCCTACTGTCACTGGGATTGAGCACTGCAAGATTGAACCCAAATCAAAGCACTTCTCCCATTGCAAGAAATACCAATCTAGTTGGCCACACGAAACCGATAGTTCGAAGAGAATCACTAAGATATCGAATCATGCATATAAGAATTCAGAAGAGACTCAAATAATATTCATAGACAATTTGATCATAAACCCACAATTCATCGGATCTTGGCAAACACACAGCAAAATAATATTACGTCAGATAGATCTCCAAGAACATTGAGGAGAACACGGTATTGAGAATCAGAGAGAGACAAGAAGCCATCTAGCTACTAGCTATGGACCCGTAGGTCTATGGTGAACTAATCACACTTCATCGGATGGGCAATGATGTTGATGTAGATGCCCTCCGTGGTGGAATCCCCCTCTGGAAGAGTACCGGAAAAAGGCCACGAGATGGGATCTCGCAAGAACAGAAGGTTACAGTGGCGAAAAAGTGGTTTCGATGGATGTTCTGATGTTTCTGGAATATGTGAATTTATAGGCGGAAGAAGTGGGTCAGGGGAGGCACAAGGGGCCCAAAAGGTAGGGGGCGCGCCCTACCCCTCAGGGCGCACCCTCCACCCTTGTGGCCACCTCGTAGATCCCCACGCGTGTACTCCAAGTCCTCTGGATGTCTTCTGGTCCAAGAAAAATCCTCGTAAAGTTTTGTTCCGTTTGGACTCCGTTTGATATTCCTTTTCTGTGAAACTCAAGGAAAAGACAAAAACTGGCACTGGGTAGGTTAATAAGTTAATCCCAAAAATAATATAAAATAGCATATTAATGCATATAAAACATCCAAAACAGATAATATAATAACATGGAACAATAAAAAATTATAGATATGTTGGAGACGTATCAAGGAGGACGAAAAGACACGTACACATACGGTTAATAAAAAAACTTTTGCGATTTAATTCCCTACTACCCCCGTCCTGGTTCATAAGTCGTCTATGTATTTTTGTGCCAAATTTTGACTAGAGATTTAACTAATAAAATACAAATGCATGTCATAAAAGATTATATCGTTGGATTCATATTTAAACATAGTTTCGAATTATATAATTTTTATAACATGCATTAACATTTTGTTGGTTAAATTTAAGGTCAAAATATGGCACATGATATAAAGGGGACTAATAAACCAAGACGGAGGTAGTAGCACACGGCCGCTCTCTATGCAGCGACACAACTGCCGGCCGGCTTGTAGACGACCATTCCATGCGTGTTCAACTGCTCTATGTGTGTGGTTGCTTGTGGTTGAGGCGGCTGCGGTGCGCTCTGCTTGCTTCCCTCCGTACGCTCCGCCCTCGTCCCTCCACGCGCGCTGCCAGTGTTTTGGGCTGGCGCACGATCACGAACTTTCGTGCTGCCATTATGCAAGCGGTTGCGCCGGGCGCGGCGTTGATGTCTACTACATAACCTTCTTCTAGACTCGTTTTGGGCCTCCAAGCGCAGAGCTTTGTAGGACAGTAGCAATTTTCCCTCGAGTGGATGACCTAAGGTTTATCAATCCGTGGGAGGCGTAGGATGAAGATGGTCTCTCTCAATCAACCTTGCAACCAAATAACAAACAACTCTTATGTCCACAACACACCAAATACAATGGTAAATTATATAGGTGCACTAGTTCGGCGAACAGATGGTGATACAAGTGTAATATAGATGGTAGATATAGGTTTTTGTAATCTGAAAATATAAAAACAGCAAGGTAACTAATAATAAAAGTGAGCACAAATGGTATTGCAATGCTTGCAAACAAGGCCTAGGGTTTATACTTTCACTAGTGCAAGTTCTCTCAACAATGATAACATAATTGGATCATATAACAATCCCTCAACATGCAACAAAGAATCACTCCAAAGTTCCTATCGCGTAGAAAATAAGATGAAATTGTTTGTAGGGTACGAAACCACCTCAAAGTTATTCTTTCTGATCAATATATTGGGCTATTCCTATGAGTATCACAAACAACCCTAGAGTTCGTACTAAAATAACACCACGTAACACACATCAATCAACGCTAATGTCACCTAGATACTCTAATGTCACTGCAAGCAATGTTGGGGTTATCGCTTATCGGGAACTTATCGGTCGACCCATGATAAGGGATAAATCTACCAGTTTATCGGCATATCGGCCGATTTATCGCCATATAGGCTCATTTATCGGCCGATTTATCTTATCGGCCAGACAACAGTAAGCGATAAATCGGCCGATTTATCGGCATATCGGAAGATATCTTGAACAGTGACTGCAAGTATCTGTGGGCTAATTATACGATGTGCATCACACAATTTCAGATTCATAATATTCACTCCAACACAAAGAACTTCAAGAGCATCCCGAGATTTCTATCGAAGAAAGGAATATGAAAACGCGTACCAACCCTATGCATAGATTACCCCATTGTCACCATAGGAATGTGAAGTTGATAACCAAAACATACATCAAGTGGATCAACAGAACATCCCATTGTCACCACGGATATCCCATCGCAAGACATACATCAAGTGCTATCACATCCAAAGATTCAATCCGACATAATAAAACCTCAATGGAAAAGACTCAATTCATCACAAGGTAGAGAGGGGGAGAAACACCATATGATTCAACTATAGTAACAAACCTCGCGGTACATCAAGATCGTGCCAAATCAAGAACACGAGAGAGTGAGAGAGAGATCAAACACATAGCTACTGGTACATACTGATACGTCCATTTTGCATCATGCTTTTATATCGATATTTATTGCATTATGGGCTGTTATTACACATTATGTCGAATACTTATGCCTTTTATCTCATATTTGACAAGGTTTACATGACGAGGGAGAATGTCGGCAGCTGGAATTCTCGGCTGGAAAAGGAGCAAATATTAGAGACCTATTCTGCGCAACTCAAAAAGTCCTGAAACTCCACGAAAGTTAGTTTTGGAATATATTAAAAATATTGGGCGAAGAAAGTACCAGAGGGGGGCCACACCTTGTCCACGAGGGTGGAGGGCGCGCCCTACCCACTGGGCGCGCCCCCTGCCTCGTGGGCCCCCTGGCAGGCCTCCGGTGCTCATTTTTTGCTATATAAAGTCTTTCATCCTGGAAAAAATAAGGAGGAAGCTTTCGGCACGAAGCGCCGCCGTCTCGAGGCGGAACCGGGTGAAACCATTCTTGGCTCCGGCGGAGCTGTTCTGTCGGGGAAACATCCCTCCAGGAGGGGGAAATCATCACCGTCGTCATCACCATCGATCCTCTCATCGGGAGGGGGTCAATCTCCATCAACATCTTCACCAGCACCATCTCCTCTCAAACCCTAGTTCATCTCTTGTATCCAATCTTTGTCCCAAAACCTCAGATTGGTACCTGTGCGTTGCTAGTAGTGTTGATTACTCCTTGTAGTTGATGCTAGTTGGTTTATTCGGTGGAAGATCATATGTTTAGATCCTTTCTGCATATTAATACCCCTCTGATTATGAACATGAACATGATTTGTGAGTAGTTACATTTGTTCCTAAGGACATGGGAGAAGTCTTGCTATAAGTAGTCATGTGAATTTGGTATTCGTTCGATATTTTGATGAGATGTATGTTGTCTTTCCTCTAGTGGTGTTTTGTGAACATTGACTACATGACACTTATCC
>LR738713.1:353287844-353302498 GCA_902687465.1 Secale cereale
GATGAATAAAAGTTGTTGAGAGTTGACAAACATAGTTTGTTAGTTTTCAATTAAGTTTTGATCATTCATATATGTTGTTGTTGTTATAAGAATGATCATGATGCCCTCATGTCCGTATTTTATTTTATCGATACCTCTATCTCTAAACATGTGGACATATTTTCTGATATCGGCTTCCGCTTGAGGACAAGCGAGGCCTAAGCTTGGGGGAGTTGATACATCCATTTTGCATCATTCTTATATATCGATATTTATTGCATTATGGGTTGTTATTACACATTATGTCGCAATACTTATGCCTTTTATCTCTTATTTGACAAGGTTTACATGAAGAGGGAGAATGCCGGCAGCTGGAATTCTAGGCTGGAAAAGGAGCAACTCCAAAAGTCTTGAAACTCCACGAAAGTCAGTTTTGGAATATCTTAAAAATATTGGGTGAAGAAAGTACCAGAGGGGGGCCACACCCTGTCCACGAGGGTGGAGGGCGCGCCCTACCCACCTGGGTGTACCCCCTGCCTCGTGGGCCCCCAGGCAGGCCTCTGGTGCTCATATTTTGCTATGTGAAGTCTTTTGCCCTGGAAAAAATGAGGAGGAGGCTTTCGGGACGAAGCACCGCCGTCTCGAGGAGGAACTTGGTGAAACCAATCTAGGGCTCTGGCGGAGCTATTCTGCCGGGGAAACAACCCTCCGGGAGGGGGAAATCATCACCGTCATCATCACCATAGATCCTCTCATTGGGAGGGTGTCAATCTCCATCAACAGCTTCACTAGCACCATCTCCTCACAAAGCCTAGTTCATCTCTTGTATCCAATCTTTGTCCCAACACCTCAGATTGGTACATGTGGGTTGCTAGTAGTGTTGATTACTCCTTGTAGTTGATTCTAGTTGGTTTATTCAGTGGAAGATCATATGTTCAGATCCTTTATTCATATTAATACCCCTCTGATTATGAACATGAACATGATTTGTGAGTAGTTACATTTGTTCCTGAGGACATGGGAGAAGTCTTGCTATAAGTAGTCATGTGAATTTGGTATTCGTTTGATATTTTGATGAGATGTATGTTGTCTTTCCTCTAGTGGTGTTATGTGAACGTCGACTACATGACACTTCGCCATTGTTTGGGCCTAGAGGAAGGCATTGGGAAGTAATAAGTAGATGATGGGTTGCTAGAGTGATAGAAGCTTAAACCCTAGTTTATGCGTTGCTTAATAAGGGGCTGATTTGGATCCATATGTTTCATGATATGGTTAGGTTAACCTTAATACTTCTTTTGTAGTTGCGGATGCTTGCAATAGGGGTTAATCGTAAGTGGGATTCTTTTCCAAGGAAGTGCAGTACCCAAGCGCCGGTCCACCCACATATCAAATTATCAAAGTAACGAACGTGAATCATATGAGCGTGATGAAAACTAGCTTGACGATAACTCCCATGTGTCATCGGGAGTGCTTTCCTTTATATAAGAGTTTGTCCAGGCTTGTCCTTCGCTACAAAAAGGATTGGGCCATCTTGATGCACCTTATTTACTTTTATTACTTGTTACTCGTTACAAATTACCTTATCACAAAACTATCTGTTACCGATAATTTCAGTGCTTGCTAAGAATACCTTACTGAAAACTGCCTATCATTTCCGTCTGCTCCTCGTTGGGTTTGACACTCTTACTTATCGAAAGGACTATGATAGATCCCCTATACTTGTGGGTCATCACATACCCTCAGCCCTGAGGGTGAACTACTCCCTCCTCGTCATGGAGACCACCGGGATAATGAAGACGACCAGTGGTGATGGTTTCCCCCTCCGGCAGGGTGCCGGAACGGGCTCTCGATTAGTTTTTTGTGGCTACAGAGGCTTGCGTCGGCAGAACTCCCGATCGAGTTTTTTTCTAGTTATTTTATTTATAGAAATTTTGGCATCGAGAACAAGTCAGGGGGGTCCACGAGTCAATGACAACGCAGGGGAACGCGCCCTAGGGGGTGGGCGCCCCCCCCCACCCTTGTCGTTGACTCGGGACTATTCCGTCCCAACTCTTTTGCTTCGAGGGTCTCTTTTGGTCCATCAAAAATCACTGTAAATTTTCAGCCCATTTTGAGAACTTTTATTTCTGCACAAAAAACGACACCATGGTAGTTCTGTTGAAAACGACGTCAGTCCGGGTTAGTTCTAATCGAATCATACCAAAATTATATAAAATTGTTGCAAACATGGCATGAATACTTCATAAATTATAGATACGTTGGAGACGTATCAGCATCCCCAAGCTTAATTCATGCTCGTGCTCGAGTAGGGAAATGATAAAAGAAATAATTTATGAAGTGTGAATGCTAGCAAGTGCACAAGTATGATCAATGATAATTTAAATCAATTTTTCTAGCATCATTATATATATCATAAATAGTATCTCATCTCATAAAACTTCTCATGTTTAAGTAGCAAGATATTCACATGTTAAAGCATATATCATAAGCTTCTTTGAAAACTAACAAACTAGGTTCTCATTCATCAAACATGTGCAATTCATCTTATTTTCAAGAAGGGTCTATGTAAGAGCTTTGATTTAGCAAATTCCACATACTCAACTATCATATGGTCTTCCATGATTGCTACCACTCAAAGCATATTTTTAGAACAAATAGCATCCATTGAACACATAAAAAGATAGGGGCTTAATGTTTCGCCTCCCAACTTTTTTATCATATAGATAATTGTTAACAATAATAATTCATGATCAATTATATTTGAATGGCCATATATGCTTAGACCTTTCCCCACCACACGATGCTTGCCAACTAAAGAGTAGGTTGGAATGAGAAGGAATACTACTGACTCTTGCATAAAAGTAAAAGATAGGCCCTTCGCAGAGGAAAGCAGGGATTTGCAGAGGTGTCAGAGCTCGAAGCTTTTAAAATAGAGATGAAAATAATTTTGAGTGGCATTGTTTCATTGTCAACTAAGAAGCAAGGGTTCTCGCCATCTTCCATGCTAGACACATTATAGGCGGTTCCCAAACGGAATGGTAAAGTTTTTACTCCCCCTCCACCAACAATCACACTCCACGACTGGTCCGAAACAATGGGTACCGTCCATACCAACAACAGTCCTGGGGGAGTTTTGTTTTATTATTTGAAATTTTGTTTTTGATCTTTTGATCATAGGACTGGGCATCCCAATTACCAGCCATTCTATCGTGAATGATAAGTGAATAAATACTCATCGTGATAATAACCCACATAGCATGGAAGATACTGACAGCCCCTAGTCGCTACATGAGTGATTTGGGCATACAAAACAGATTATTATTTGAAGGTTTAGAGTTTGGCACATGCAAATTTACTTGGAACAACAGGTAAATACCGCATATAGGTAGATATGGTGGACACTCATGGAAGAAACTTGGTTCAAGAATTTTGGATGCATAAGCAGTATTCCCGCTTAGTACAGAAATTTTGGCTAGAAAAATATTCTAAATAGCAAGCACCACATGTTGGAGGATCCATAACAATATAACTTCTATACAAATATACCCTAACATAACTCATTATGTTGTCTTCCTTGTCCAACTTCAACTAACTTGCTCAAGTTTGAAAATAATTAATGGGGCTCACAATCATAGAACATGTCCAAGATAGTATATTTATATGTGAAATCTCTCTTCCTTCAATATTCTTTCATGAATTGTTCATGTGACCAATACTATGTTTGCTAACTTTCAATAAATTTACCACCTCTACTTATTATATGTGAAGTCATTACTCCCCATGGTATAAGCATATGAAGCATATATAATTTCATATTTATTATATTCAATTCATTTAACCATTTACTCATAGGATATAAGTGAAGCATGTGAGTTAATGACAAACTACTCCAAAAAATATAAGTGAAGATCAATGAGTAGTCGAATAATTATGTAACTATGTGAAGACTCTCTCTCATAATTTTTTTCCAGATCTTAAGTACTTTATTCAAACAACAAGCAAAACAAAATAAAATTACATTGCAAGGATAGCACATATCATGTGAAGAAGCAAAAACTTAGGCTAAACCGATACTAACCAATAATTGTTGATGAAGAAAGGTGGGATGCCTACCGGGGCATCCCCAAGCTTAGATGCTTGAGACTTCTTGAAATATTAAGTAGGGATGCCTTGCGCATCCCCAAGCTTGAAATTTTGTATCTCCTTAATTCCTCTCATGTCGCGGTTTCCCTAAATCTCAAAAACTTCAACCACACAAAACTCAACAAGAACTCGTGAGATAAGTTAGTATAAACCAACTCAAAACCTTATCATTCCGTACTGTAGAAAATCACTAAATTTATAATTTAACATTGCCATACTAAATGCCTCTGAATATTTAATACTCCTATCCTCAAACAGAATAATTAAACATGCAAACATATGCAAACTATGCAAACATAACAGCAATCTGTCTAAACATGATAGTCTGTAGATAGTGGAATTTTGCTCATACTTCCCTAGATCTAATTTTTTTGAAAAATTACCACGTTATAGAGAACTTATTCATGCTTACTGTCTAAAAATTTCAAGAATTTATATCATGTTCTGACTATCTAGAAGAATTCAGAAAATGATAGAAAACTTTCTGTTTTCAAACAGCAACATAAAGACTTGCAAAATAAACACGGTAAAGGCTATAGTTGACACTTTTATTGAAATAAAAGATACTAAAACTTATTCTAAATATCATCAAGCAAATCTAAACGAAAAAATGACGCTCCAAGCAAAACACATATCATGTGACGAATAAAAATATAGCTCCAGGTGAGGTTACCGATAATGTTAAAGACGAAAGAGGGGATGCCTTCCGGGGCACCCCAAGCTTAGTTGCTTGGATATTCCTTGAATATTACCTTGGGGTGCCTTGGGCATCCCCAAGCTTAGTGTCTTTCCACTCCTTATTCTCCTCATATCGATATCTCACCCAAAACTTGAAAACTTCGATCACACAAAACTTAACGGAACTTCGTGAGATGCGTTAGTATGATAAAACAAATCATTCACTTTGGTACTACCTAGACAAGATTAATAATTGTTCTCACACAATGCCTACTGTACCTTATCATTTCCACAATTTATATCACTTAATATAGGCTATGGAAACAATAAAACAAGCAAACTATGCATGGAAAACAGAATCTGTCAAAAACAGAACAACCTGTAATGATCTGCACAACCACCATACTTATGCAACTCTAACAATTCTGAAAAATTAGGACAACATAGGCAGTTTTTATATCAATCATGTGTAGAAATTTTAGATAATTATCACGTTCCAGTGATTTATAGAATTTTCTTCACTGGACGCGAAACTTTCTATTTTTGCATAGAATCAAGTCAACTATCAACCACACTACCCAAAGGCTTTACTTGGCACTTTATTGAAACGAAAGCAATAAAACATTATTAATACAGTAGCTTAATCATGTGAACACACAAAAACAGTAGGTAAAAGTATTGGGTTATCTCCGAACAAGCGCTTTTCTTTAACGCCTTTTTAGCTAGGCATGAAGATTTCAATGATGCTCACGTGAAGATATGGATTGAAACATAAAGGGACCATCATGAATTGCATTAGAAGGACATTTAAGTCTAACCCACTTCCTATGCATAGAGATTTTGTGAGCAAACAATTTATGGGAACAAGAATCAACAAGCATAGGAAGGCAAAACAAGCATGACTTCAAAACTTTCAACACATAGAGAGGAAACTTGATATTATTGCAATTCGTAGAAGCATATGTTCCTCTCTCATAATAATTTTCAGTAGCATCATGAATGAATTCAACAATATAACCATCACATAAAGCAATCTTTTACTACTCTCCACATAAGCAAAATTATTCTCATTCATAATAGTTGGAGGAGCAAATTAAACAAAATAACTATCATGAGATACTTGATTAAAATCATGATGACAAGTTTCATGGTTATTAGTATTCTTTATAGCATACATGGCATCACAATAATCATCATAGATAGGAGGCATGCTTTCATCATAATAACTTTGCTCATCAAAACTTGGGGGACTAAAAATATCAACTTCATCAAACATAGCATCCCCAAGCTTGTGGCTTTGTATATCATTAGCATCATGGATATTCAAAGAATTCATACTAACAAAACTGCAATCGTGCTCACCATTCAAAATTTAGTGCCAAACATTTTATTGATTATTCTTCTATCAATTGAGCACAATTTTCCTTCCCATCATTTTTACGAAAGACTTATAGAGATGAATAATATGTGGCACCCTCAATTCCATTTTTTGTAGTTTTCTATGATAAACCAAACTAGTGATAAAACAAGAAACTAAAACATTCAATTGCAAGATCTAAAGATATACCTTCAAGCACTCACCTCCCCGGCAACGGTGCCAGAAAAGAGCTTGAGGTCTACTACACAACCTTCTTCTTGTAGACTCGTGTTGGGCCTCCAAGCGCATAGTTTTCTAGGACAGTAGAAAATTTCCCTCAAGTGGATGGCCTAAGGTTTATCATTCCGTGGGAGGCGTAGGATGAAGATAGTCTCTCTCAAACAACCCTGCAACAAAATAATAAAAAGTCTATTGTGTCCCCAACACACCCAATACAATGGTAAATTGTATAGGTGCACTAATTCGACGAAGAGATGGTGATACAAGTGTAATATGGATGGTAGATATAGGTTTTTGTAATCTGGAAATATAAAAACAGCAAGGCAACTAATGATAAAAGTGAGCACAAATGGTATTGCAATGCTTGGAAACAAGGCCTAGGGATCATACTTTCACTAGTGCAAGTTCTCTCAACAATAATAACATAATTGGATCATATAACAATCCCTCAACATGCAACAAAGAATCACTCCAAAGTTCCTATCGCGGAGAACATAAGATGAAATTGCTTGTTGGGTACGAAACCACCTCAAAGTTATTCATTCTGATCAATCTATTGGGCTATTCCTATAAGTGTCACAAACAGCCCTAGAGTTCGTATCAAAATAACACCACGTAACACGCATCAATCAACCCTAATGTCACCTAGATACTCTAATGTCACCAAAAGTATCTGTGGGCTAATTATATGATGTGGATCACACAATTTCAGATTCATAATATTCAATCCAACACAGAGAACTTCAAGAGCATCCCGAGATTTCTATCAGAGAAAGGAATATGAAAATGTGTACCAACCCCTATGCATAGATTACCCCATTGTCACCTCGGGAATCTGCAAGTTGATAAACAAAACATACATCAAGTGGATCAACAGAACATCCCATTGTCACCACGGATATCCCATCGCAAGACATACATCAAGTGCTCTCACATCCAAAGGTTCAATCCGACATAACAAAACCTCAATGGAAAAGACTCAATTCATCACAAGGTAGAGTGGGGGAGAAACACAATATGATTCAACTACAGTAACAAAGCTCGCGGTACATCAAGATCGTGCCAAATCAAGAACACGAGAGAGAGAGAGAGAGAGAGAGAGAGAGAGAGAGAGAGAGATCAAACACATAGCTACTGGTACATACCCTCGGCCCCGAGGGTCAACTACTCCCTCCTCGTCATGGAGACCATCGGGATGATGAAGATGGCCACTGGTGATTGTTTCCACTCCGGCAGGGTGCTGGAACGGGCTCCTGATTGTTTTTTCATGGATCCAAAGGCTTGCGGTGGCGGAATTCCCGATCTAGGTTTCTTTCTAGGGGTTTTGGTATCTATAGGAATTTTTGGCATCGAGAACAAGTCAGGGGGGGTCCACAAGTCAATGACAAGGCAGGGGGACGCGCCCTAGGGGGTGGGCGCGCACCCACCCTTGTCGTTGACTCGGGGCTCTTCTGGCCCAACTCTTTTGCTTCGGGGGTCTCTTTTGGTCCATAAAAAATCTCCGTAAATTTTCAGCCCATTCCGAGAACTTTTCTTTCTGCACAAAAAACGACATCACGATAGTTCTATTGAAAACAGCGTCAGTCCGGGTTAGTTCTAATCAAATCATAACAAAATCATATAATTTTTTTGTAAACATGGCATGAATACTTTGAAGACGTATCAGGCGCCACGATGCAGTTACCCACTGCAAAAATTACCATGCAGACGCGCCGAGAATCCAGGCCGTCCGGCCCCCATTTATTCGTGAGGCCATTTACCTTCATCTCTCGTGCCACACGACACAATAAGCACACCCATGACGATACATGCAGAGAGGACATCCTGCGGGTTCCAATGGCGCTCCCCGTGGATCCAATGGCGCTCCTAGCGGCCACCGACGACAACAGGTGACAGTTCACCACACATCATGTAGTTTACACACAATGAGGGGGAAGGCCCTCTCGGTGGTGTGCACGAATGAGCTGGTCTCCATGGAGAGCTCCATCCAAACTATGGGGTAGTTGCCTGCTGAGGACAAGTACCAAGTGGTCGGCTTTGACCTCGAGTTCACCACTGGTCGTGTCGGGCATGATCAGAAGGTTGCAATCACCTAGTTGTGCGTGCGACATGACGTCCTCGTCTATCACTACCACCTAGCAACAAGGCCTTGCGAGCGTTTCTCCAGGTTTATCAGCAACTCCGACTATAGTTTCGCTACGGTGGACACCACCAACGATCTAAAAGCACTCAAGGTTTTGGGCTTGAAATGCTAGAATCTTGTCAACATCCAAGACCACTACAAGGTCTGGGGCAGCGACAACAACAAATAGACCTCCCTGGCTGACCTCACCTCGGACAGCATCGACCCATACTACATGAATATGACGGATGAGAGCAAGAAGGACAAGAACGCCTGGCACAGTGTCTGGCATCAGAGACTGGATGAACAACACGTCAAGTACGTGGCCAAAGTTGCGTACACAAGCTACGAGATGTATAGGCGGATTGTTGACATGCGGAAGTGTCTTCGTCCTGCCCCAGACGAGGTATCGAACCATAGAGCAGTGGTGGGAGTGTCACAAGAAGTAGATGATTAGACAATCGTTTCTCCTTGATTAGAATGCATGCAATTGCTTATTGAGGTGTGTGTGAATGATCTGTATAGTCGCTTATGTAATTGGATGTTTATTTCAGTTATATAAGCCATGTTATTCTTCTGTAGACAGAGCAAATCACACGGCTTATTAGCAGCAATTGTCTGTGTTATTATTGGTCTTCGCACACATTTCTGATTACGGAACTGTTTGTCGCGTATCACACATATCTTGTTCAGTTGAACAGTTTCTGTTGTCTTGGCTCATCGCTGATGGCTTCTCGCCCCTCGTTGGTTACCCCAATTAGAAGGTTTGAGATGCAGTGTAGCGGTAGTTTTCCCTTGGCAAAGATACCAAGGATCGAATTCCCCTGAGACTCCAAGGTTCAACAAGAAGGTGTCAACTGCTAATGGCACCAGATACTTAGCAATTAACTGGACCTGCACACAGATACAAATAACTTTGCTCCCAACGAGTACAGAGAGGTTGTCAATCCCTCCAGCCTTGTCGTTTACAAAGGATCAAACGCAAGAGATAATAGTGATAGGTATAATTGCAACTAGTAAGTAAAAGCAGAAAGTAAATAGCGGATGTGATCAGTGATGGTAATATGGACCGGGGTCCCATGATGTTCACTAGTGATGTCTCTCTCCCAAAAGACGATAAAACAGCTATGTGAGGTAAACGAATTATAGCTGGGCAATTGACAGAATTATGTGCGCAAACCAATGCTAACTATGCTGCAAGAAAGGTTGAGGCTCAAAAGCATGGGCGGTACGCCAAGGTAAGTACACCGAAATCCATCTGCATCTACTACTAATCATCCACCTTGAGATATCTATCCAGAACATCTCACTGGTATTAAGTTGCGAGTCCCACCCATAGTGTAAACTCAAAGCAGCAGACAACTGCATTAAAAGAACTTTGCGTAAAGTAAACAATCCTTGCACCCGCGAGTACAAGCACCGTTGTTTTCCCCCTTGTGGCAACAGCATATCCCCTAGACTCATGTTTCTTTCACTCAAACTAGTCATCGAGGGGCATGAACCCACAATCAAGCATAACGTTCCCTCTTGGAGTTACTACCTACTACTTGGCCAAAGCAATAAACAGCAACGGAGAACATGCAAGAATTACTCAAGAACATAAATATAAAAGAGGTAGATCAAATATATTACTCACACACAATCTGAACATAATCTCACAATCCATCGGATCCCAGCAAACTCAACATAGCAACAGCATAAGGATTACATATGTGCCTCGATCATGTAGGGCAGCTCACGAGGTCTAATTAGTGAAGAACAAAGAGGGGAGGAGAACATCACATAGCTACTGGTCATGGACCCATGGTCCAAGGGAGACTACTCACAACTCATCCGGGAGGCATCCATGGTGGTGGAGAGGCTCCCGGTGGTGATCCTCCCCTCCGGCAGGGTGCCGGGAAGAGTTCTCCTGGTGCTCCCGATCTTGGAAGCGCGGTGGCGGCGGAACAGAGATGAGACCGCGAAAAAGGGTTCCGTCCTCGAGGGTTTCGGGACGCGGTGTAAATATATGCCAAAGGGGGGGGCATCAGCGGAGACCTGGGGGGCCCTGGCGCCCCCCCCCCCCGGCACGGCCAGGAGGGGGGCCGCGCCACCAGGGCGCCTGGAGCCCTGGTGGCCCCCCTCCGGCCCTACTTTGGCCGCAAGGAAGCTTCCGGAACGCTGATTTTTATATAATTTTTCTGGGATTTTTCTGGCAGTTTACATAATGGGAAAACCTGAAATACAAAAACAGCAGAAAACAGAAACTGGCACTGGGGTGCACTGAGTTAATAGGTTAGTCCAAATATGATCAAAAGTGTATGGAAGTGTATAAATATCATAGCAATATCACACAAAAGAGGCATGGAGCAAGCAGAAATTATAGATACGTTTTGGACGTATCAACATCCCCAAGCTTAATTCCTGCTCGTCCTCGAGTAGGTAAATGATAACAAGTATAATTTCTGTGGTGACATGCTATTAACCATATAAGAAGTTTTTACAGTCACATGACAAGTGCTTACTGAGACAATGAATCTGTAGTAATTAAGTTGCCTCATGAGAAAATCACAAAGAACTGAAAGTTTTACAATATGATACTGAAATACTCAAATGATTTGCAATGAGCATGGTGTGCAAATATGATAAAGTGGTACCTCGCTTGCCCCCTTTAGTGAAGCAAAACATAAATGCAGGGGCACCTCCAAGGTTTAAGTGACGACTAGATACAATGATTTCAGAATAAACGATGTCACAATCATGCAAAAGACAATGCTACTTTGGGACAATGCACATTACACTCAGAATGACAATCATGCTCTCAGTAGTTGGTGCTTTAAAGAAGGTGGAGACTCTCGAACTGTGGCTTTTGATGGCAAGGTTGAAAACCCGTGGTCGGAAACAAAAACTAAACATGTACCAGAGCTCTTGGTTTTAAAAACAGAGGTAATAATTATTTTTTTAGATTATGCATATTTCGTCAACGAATGCTAGCAGATAACTCAATCACTTCTTGAGCTGGACAAGTTTCGAGGAACGGCTCCCGAATGAGGACAATCACATCCTCTTAATCTCCATTGTTTATCACTGCCAAAGTTTTCTGATTTCTCATGAACAAAGCGTGAAGGAGGGTTTGTTTGTTGTATAATTTTTTAATGAGCCGGGCGCACTCTATGCCAGTTCCTTCTCGTATTATGGGTTTGCACATTAGACATGCAATCCCGGGGTGAAGCTTGTCCAACTTAAAAAGATCATGAATTAACTACTACTTCCTCATGAACTAAAACAGAGGCACAAAAGAGAAATGCTTTTTTGAATAATGTAATGCCCAGGATGGAGTTATACCTCCTACGTGTCGAGGCACGACTTAAAGGCATAAGTCCATCCTAGAATGATCTCAAGTTTGGTAATCTTTGCACATCTCATGTAAAAGAGGGGATTGTAAACATAAATAGTTGGCTTACACTCGCCACGTCACACAAATACAATACATGTCTCAATCATCATACATTAAGAATATCACAACCCTCTAAGGGCAAAATCCAAATGTCAAGATACCAAACTTAGATAAATAAACCACAGGCGGATCGAATCCTAGTAGGAGTCTCCACTACTGATCATCCGGATAACGAACATAGTACCGACTACGCTCCTCGTCGTACTCCCAGTCCAGCTCGGTGACATCACCTGGATAGCTCACAACTGGACCTGCATCTGGTGTGGTGAAGTAACTGTGAGCCACAGAGGACTCAGCAATCCCGTTCCCGGGTAACAAGACTATTCAAGCCTTGGGAAAGGATAAGGCTGAAGAAAAGAATAAGTGTCTGCAGCAGCAACTAGCGACTAGCTTACGTGAGTGAGAGCGAGAAGAGAAAGCCTCGGTCGAGAAGTGATCACGAAGTGATCCTAGTTACAACCTCAACTAACATAACCCCTCCGTGTTCAACTCCCGAATCCCTATTCGGAAATTGACAGTCACGGAACACACGCTGGTAGTGTATTAGAAACATTGTGTCAAGTTATCTACAACCGGATATTAACAAGCTCCCATCTGCCACATAACCGCGGGCACGGCTTTCAAAAGTTCATAACCCTGCAGGGGTGTTCCAACTTGACCCATTACAAGCCCACGATCCGCGGAGTCGCAACTCCCAAGTGGGAAGACCCGAGTATTCTCGGAATCCCGTGCTCAAGATATACCGAACTAAGGTAAGGCTAATCCAGCAAATCCTCCCGGCGTGTCGACACCCTGATAGTAGCCGCGCGTATCTAAGTCTCAGGACACGACCGGATGGGCGATTCTACAGGTTTTTACCAAACCTCGAGTTTCCTTGAGGTGGCCCCGCAGAACCCCCGTTTCGGACCAACACTCATGTGGAGCACTGGCCCGGGGTTGTAGAATTAAGAAAGAGGGTTAATTACTCCCTATGCAAGTTTAGTTTGTTATTAGGCAAATAGTACCAATGTTGGGACTTGCTGGAAAAGACTTAGCACTTAGCGGTTTATCGAGGGGGTCCCATACACCCCAACCGTGTTAGGAACGCATAATCAAGGAACATAACACCGGTTTATACGGTTCCTAACGGCATGAGTGGAACAAATCACCAAGCAAAAGGCTTAGCCTTCCACCCTTGCCAATATATAGATGATTTCATTTAGCAATTATATAGTGTGATAAAACCCAACCAAACTTCAACATGAAGCAAGCATCTTCGATCTTCACCTGCAACTAGCAACGCTATAAGAAGGGCTGAGCGAAGTGTACTTAGCCAAGCAACGGTTTGCATAGGTAGGTTGGTTAAACAGGGCAATGGTTACAAGTAGGAGGCTGACAAGAAGATTATGGGCATCGAGGCAAAACTATAGAGCGGAACTACTAGCAATAGGCAAAGATAGTAATGTTATCGGGGTTCGGTCATCTTGCCTGAAGAGAAGTCGTTCGGATCGTAAGAAGGGTCCTCGTGCTCAACCTCGTTGGAAACCTCGTGCTCGTACTCGTACTCGGCTTCCGGCTCTAAACAAAACAATCACACCAAGCACAAATCAACAAGATGCAATGCGCACTCGAAAATGATGGATGCACTAAGGATGCACACGGAGCATGGAAAATAGCACTCAAGCAAAACACCTCAAAACATGATAACAATAAGATATTATGAAACTACACAGAAAATCAATCAAGTTTCACATAAGATTCGCTGAAATCGGAGTTACGGGCTAAAAGTTATGCCCGAAACAAGAAATGAGCGAAAGCTGAAAATTACAGCAACATATCAACTTCGGAGCACAAAATAATTAAGCTACAGCACTCAAACAACATGGCAAAGGACATGAACACAAACTAGACATATACTACAGCAACTAAGTCCAAAGGTGCACCCCAAAAGGAGTCACGGTTCAATAGCAATGAGCTCGGACATATTGAACTTGACAATAAAATTATGGCAGCAGAATTTTATTGAAACTTTGGAGCAAAAGATAAACATGCTACAGCCACTTAAATAAACATGTGAGAACATGAATGGAAAGCCAACAATATATACAATGGTTTGTCCTAGAACATCACACGAACATGGCATCGGAACGTTACAGATTTCAGACTTAGTGAAAATCCACTAAGTCCTAAAACAACAATTTCATCATGGCATCTAAAAGAGAAAGTTTAAGTCACCTCGAAACTAAACATGGCAAGTGGTAAGCACCTCATCAAATTACACATGATGGTGATTCCGAAACACACAAGCATGCTTCATGGAGATAAACACAACGATTGCAACGAGCTCAACAAGATGGCATTTCATAACAAGTGAAACAACATCACAGCGACATGGCACTTTGCAACGATGATAAACATGGCAAGAATAAATCTAACATGCTACCTAGCACATACAACATGTAGAGCATGGCAAGACGAACACGTGGACATGTGATTTGCATCATTCGGACAAACGAGCTAAAAGATATCACATGGCAAATATGACATGAAAACATCACATAACAGCAGTTTATATCACGATGTACTCTTGCAACAGCAAAACAAGCACCTAGATGATCTCTAACATGCATGACACCAAAAGATAAAACGTAGTGCTAATCACCACGAACGTCTGGACATGCTATTTGCGCGAATCGGAGCAACACACAAAAAGTTAGAGC
>LR738713.1:353314436-353350245 GCA_902687465.1 Secale cereale
GTCTCAGGACACGACCGGATGGGCGATTCTATAGGTTTTTACCAAACCTCGAGTTTCCTTGAGGTGGCCCCGCAGAACCCCCGTTTCGGACCAACACTCATGTGGAGCACTGGCCCGGGGTTGTAGAATTAAGAAAGAGGGTTAATTACTCCCTATGCAAGTTAGTTTGTTATTAGGCAAATAGTACCAATGTTGGGACTTGCTGGAAAAGACTTAGCACTTAGCGGTTTATCGAGGGGGTCCCATACACCCCAACCGTGTTAGGAACGCATAATCAAGGAACATAACACCGGTTTATACGGTTCCTAACGGCATGAGTGGAACAAATCACCAAGCAAAAGGCTTAGCCTTCCACCCTTGCCAATATATAGATGATTTCATTTAGCAATTATATAGTGTGATAAAAACCCAACCAAACTTCAACATGAAGCAAGCATCTTCGATCTTCACCTGCAACTAGCAACGCTATAAGAAGGGCTGAGCGAAGCGTACTTAGCCAAGCAACGGTTTGCATAGGAAGGTTGGTTAAACAGGGCAATGGTTACAAGTAGGAGGCTGACAAGAAGATCATGGGCATCGAGGCAAAACTATAGAGCGGAACTACTAGCAATAGGCAAAGATAGTAATGTTATCGGGGTTCAGTCATCTTGCCTGAAGAGAAGTCGTTCGGATAGTAAGAAGGGTCCTCGTGCTCAACCTCGTTGGAAACCTCGTGCTCGTACTCGTACTCGGCTTCCGGCTCTAAACAAAACAATCACACCAAGCACAAATCAACAAGATGCAATGCGCACTCGAAAATGATGGATGCATGATGGATGCACTAAGGATGCACACGGAGCACGGAAAATAGCACTCAAGCAAAACACCTCAAAACATGATAACAATAAGATATTATGAAACTACACAGAAAATCAATCAATTTCATATAAGATTCGCTGAAATCGGAGTTACGGGCTAAAAGTTATGCCCGAAACAAGAAATGAGCGAAAGCTGAAAATTACAGCAACATAGCAACTTCGGAGCACAAAATAATTAAGCTACATGGCAAAGGACATGAACACAAACTATACATATACTACAGCAACTAAGTCCAAAGGTGCACCCCCAAAGGAGTCACGGTTCAATAGCAATGAGCTCGGACATATTGAACTTGACAATAAAATTCTGGCAGCAGAATTTTATTGAAACTTTGGAGCAAAAGATAAACATGCTACAGCCACTTAAATAAACATGTGAGAACATGAATGGAAAGCCAACAATATATACTACAAGGAACAATCAAGATCCACTCCAAAACTAACATGGTTTGTCCTAGAACATCACACGAACATGGCATCGGAACGTTACAGATTTCAGACTTAGTGAAAATCCACTAAGTCCTAAAACAGCAATTTCATCATGGCATCTAAAAGAGCAAGTTTAAGTCACCTCGAAACTAAACATGGCAAGTGGTAAGCACCTCATCAAAGTACACATGATGGTGATTCCGAAACACACAAGCATGCTTCATGGAGATAAACACAACGATTGCAACGAGCTCAACAAGATGGCATTTCATAACAAGTGAAACAACATCACAACCACATGCCACTTTGCAACGATGATAAACATGGCACGAATAAATCTAACATGCTACCTAGCACATACAACATGTAGAGCATGGCAAGACCAACACGTGGACATGTCATTTGCATCATTCGGACAAACGAGCTAAAAGATATCACATGGCAAATATGACATAAAAACATCACATAACAGCAGTTTATATCACGATGTACTCTTGCAACAGCAAAACAAGCACCTAGATGATCTCTAACATGCATGACACCAAAAGATAAAACGTAGTGCTAATCACCACGAACGTCTGGACATGCTATTTGCGCGAATCGGAGCAACACACAAAAAGTTAGAGCAGATTGAAATATGCATCAGCAACTAAAAGATCTGGGACTTAGTGAAAAAAACATAGCAACCTCAGATCTGCAGCAAAAGGACTTGGGCCCGGGGGGGGGGAAGATGGATCCGGCCCAGCGGAGCGGCTGCGCGGCCTGGAGGCGGGGCGGTGTCCTGGGCCCGCGGCGGCGAGGCGGCCCAGCGACGATGCGGAGCGGGGTGGTCCGGCTTGGGCCTCCGGCGCTGGAGGCGGCCTAGCCCGCGGGGCGGAAGGCGGCGATCTGGCGGAGTATGGAGGGGCGAGGTCAGCCTGGCGGGACTGGGCCGATGGATCGCGCGGCGGCCCAGGCGGGAGGCAGCTCGCCGACGGAGGGAGGCGGGCCGTGCGGCTGTACGGGCCTGCGGGAGGAGGCGCTGGCGTCCGGCGCTGAGGCGGCGGAGTGGCGAAGAGGCCCGGTGGGGAGCGATGCGCTGGTGCGGGAGGGTGGAGCGCGGCGCGGTCGTCGGCCCAAGGCGAAGCGACGCTGGCCTGGCTCGATCGAAGAAAGGAGCGAGGCGGCTGTGGATCGGTGCTGGGGGCGATGGGCCTCGGTCGAAGGGGAAGTGGTCCCTGGCCAGGTTCGATCGACCAAGGGAGGAAAGCGACGACGTTGACCTGGGGCGTCGAGGCCGGCGGCTGCGGAGGCGATCGAGGGAACTGGCTGGATCGGCTGGTTCCCTCGGGATTCGAGGAGGAGTGCCCAAATGGCAGATTGGATCTGAGAAAAAAATAGGGGAGAAGGGGAAAGGAAAATAGGGATGCCCAAAAATGGACATGGGGTGTTATAAATAGCAGTTTTCTAGGGTTAGGGGGGATTTAGGGGTGTTAGGAGCCCTCCGATCGCGATCCGACGAATCCGATCGCGGGGGGGAGTTTAGATGGGCCTAGGAGAGGGTAGTGGACTGCTGGAGGGATGTTTCTGGCCACAAAGCGAAGGCACTTTGGACCCACACGAAAACTGATGGGATAGCAAACGGAGTCCAAACACGACGAGATTTGAGAGGCGGGTTGCACACAACAAAACAACAATACACACAACAACCTCGTGGCACACCGGTAACGTTACACGCCCAAACACCAAAGTAGGCCTACGGGACGTCACGGACACGTGAGGGAGCTCCGGAACGCGAAACGGACAACGGGAAGGAACGCGTGGAACCGGATGCAAACGACAACACAAATGCAATGCGATGCACATGTCTACATGATATGAATGAATGCCACACACGCACACAACCACACGACGAAAACCCGAAAGACAAAGAACCCGGAATGGAAATAGATGAAGCCGGAGATATATTATATACCCAAAAGGGAAAGTATTACATCCGGGGCATTACAAATAATTTCGAGATGGTACATGAAAGTCTTCATTAGGAATGGCTGGTAAATACCATGTATAGGAAGGTATGGTGGACTCATATGGCATAACTGGTTTAAAAGATTTTGGATGCACAAGCAGTCAGTCCGCTTAGTACAGGCGAAGGTTAGCAAAAGACTGGGAGCGACCAACTAAAAGAGCAATGATGGTCATAATCATGCAGAGCGACAAAGCAACATTGAATCAGGCATGGAAGTTATATCGCTACTCAGAAATTAAAGATCATCAAGGCTTGATAGACTTTCTTTACAGTCTTAAATATGCGTGAGCATACGCCAAGTCAATCAAAATAAATTCTTGAAGGAAGATATCACTAAACCATACCACATCATAGGCAAACAAATCATGTTGGTACTCCAATAACACATTGAGAACCCCCCAGCTATTTGAGACTAACCATAAGAAAACATGAACTACTAAGCATCATTATGCACATAGCATTTTATCATAGACATATCAACCAATGCAACAGAAGCCAACTCTCTTAATAAGATAAGCATGATAACTAAAGAGAGGTCCAGCGAGCAACTAAACAAAAACTCTTTAAAAAGATAAGCATGAAAACTAAGAGCTGAACATGATAGTAGCTATTGAAAGACAAAGAACACACACAGCAAAGATAGACATGAAAATTCTATGTTATGTTCTAGGTTGAAGTGGAGCGTGTTTCTCTCCCACACAAAGAAAGCTGAGTTCCAACTCGTTATGAACAGCAAGCAAAGCTAAAGAAAACTAAAAAGGAAACTAAAAGCAAGACGCTCCAAGCATAGCACATAACACATGAAGTGATAAAAATATAGTGGAACGAAAGACGAACTGATAATTGTTGATGGAGAAGGGGATGCACGGGGGCATCCCCAAGCTTAGACGCTTGAGTCTTCTTGAATATTTTTTGGGGGTGCATGGGGGCATCCCCAAGCTTGAGCGTTTGACACTCCTGAATCTTTTTATCATCTTCCCTCGCACACTTGAAAACTCCCTTCATACATAACTCATCATAATCTGATTAGTGAGGTTAGTACCCATAATAAAATAATTGTTCCTTGCTGGAAATAAGGATATTCTTGAAGGTCTACTGTTTATCAAGATTGCCAAAAGGTTTTTGCAAAGAAAAAGCAAGCTCAAGGTTTGCAAAATGAAGGAAAGGCAAAACAGGACAGAATCTGTGAAAAACAGACCAGCAGGTAGTAAATGATTTTTTCGGGGCACTTCTGCAACTCAAATCAAAAAACTCAGAACAGACGCCCGAAAGACAATTGTATATAGCACGCTGTCGAAAACATTCAGACAGAAAAGATGATCTTGTGATTTTATACGAATTTTTCTATCCAAGGACAGAATCTGTTTCCTGGACAGCACGTCACAACTTTTGAACTTTCTTACAATCAGAGGCTACACTTGGCACAAAGCTGAAAAGTAAAGATACAATGATGATGCTACTGTAGTAACAACATCCAGACACAACAAAAGCAAAATAAAATTTTATTCATTGTGGGCTGCCTCCCAAAAGCGCTTTCTTTTATGCCTTTAAGCTAGGCATAATGCAAAGAGATCAAGTCTTATCAAGAGTAAAAGAATAGCTAGCCCGTATAACGGACTCAAAAGGTAACTTAATATTCTTTCTAGGGAAGTGTTCCATCCCTTTCTTGAGAGGAAATTGGAATTTTATATTCCCCTCTTTCATGTCAATGATGGCACCAACGGTGCGAAGAAAAGGACGTCCCAAAATAATTGGACAAGAAGGTTCACATTCAATATCCATAATAGTAAAATCAACAGGAACGTAGTTGTCATTGACAATGATAAGAACATCGTCGATCCTCCCCAAAGGTTTCTTTATGGAAGAATCAACAAGACGAACACCAAAAGAACAAGAATCAAAAGGTTTCAATTTAAGCATATCATATATTCTTTTGGGCATAACGGAGGTACTAGCTCCAACATCACATAAAGCATAGCAAGAGAAGTTATTCAACTTAATTTTAATCATAGGATCCCAACCATCTTCTAGCTTTCTAGGTATGGAGGCTTCTACCCTAAGTTTCTCCTCCCTAGCTTTGATGAGAGCATTAGTGATATGCTCGGTGAAGGCAAGGTTAAGCGTGCTAGTGCGGGGATCTCTAGACATCTTGTGAAGGAAATCAATAACTTCGGTAAGGGTGCAATTATCAAAATCAAGGTCACTACTATCAAGTAAGGTGGTAGTGGTGTCCTTTAGGCTCACTTGTTTGGTAGTTTCTATAGTCATAGCATCACCATTAATAGGTCCAATGGGACCAGGAGTGCATTGGGTGCTAAGAGTTTGGATATCCTCAACAACTTGGATAGTAGCAACAGTGTGGTGGGTAGGAAGGTTCTTAATTCTATCTTCTTCCTCCTTTTCTCTAGCCCATCTCTCTTTAAGTTTAGCCAACATCCTAATGTTTTCATTAATTTGCACTTGAATAGCATTCATAGGAGTGACCTTCCTCTCCTTGAGAGGAGAAGTTCTAATTTTAAGCAATTCTACCTCTTGGGCTAAATTGTCTACCTTCAAAGAGAGATTATCTAGTTTGTTTAGTTTTTCTTCTACACTCTTATTAAAGGCTTTTTGGGTGGTGATGAAATCTTTAAGCATACTCTCTAGTTCAGAAGTGGAGTTCTTGGTGCTAGGATAAGCATTGTTGTTCCCATAGGAATTAGAGGGGAACGGTCTAGGATTGCTACCAAAATTACTCCTATAAGCATTGTTATTAAAATTGTTTCTAGAGATAAAGTTCGCATCTACTTGTTCTTGAGCAATCAAAGAATTTAAAGGAACATCACGAGGATCAACAGAAGATTGCTTGGAAAGTAGAGACATGATCAAGTCAACTTTTTCATTTAGGGAGGAAATCTCCTCGACAGAGTTTACCTTCCTACCTGTTGGAGCGCGTTCGGTGTGCCATTGGGAATAATTGGTCATCATCTCATCGAGAAGCTTCGTGGCAGCACCAAGTGTAGTTGACATAAAGGTTCCTCCCGCGGCTGAATCTAACAAGTTCCGCGAGGTAAAGTTCAAGCCTGCATAAAAAGTTTGGATAACCATCCAAGTAGTCAAACCATGAGTAGGGCAGTTATTGACAAGAGACTTCATGCGTTCCCAAGCTTGGGCAACGTGTTCATTATCCAATTGTTTAAAATTCATTATGTTACTTCTTAGTTGGATAATTTTAGCAGGTGGATAGTACTTTCCAATAAAAGCATCCTTGCACTTGTCCCAAGAATCTATGCTATTTCTAGGCAAGGATTAAACCAAATTTTAGCTCCTCCTCTCAAGGAGAAAGGAAAAAGCTTAAGCTTAACAATATTACCATCTAATTCTTGGTACTTTTGCATATCACAGAGTTCAACAAAATTGTTCAAGTGTAAAGCAGCATCATCTCCAGCACCGGAGAATTGATCTTCCATAACTAGGTTTAGTAAAGCAGGTTTAATTTCATAAGAAGGTGCTGAAGTGGCAGGTGTAGTGATAGGCGTGCAAATAAAGTCATCGTTGTTATGACTAGTGAAGTCACACAACTTGGTGTTCTCGGTGGAACCCATAGCAGCAAGCAAGCAAGATAACTATTTTTGTGATTTTCGATAAAAGATACTAAAGCAAAACTGAAAGGTAAACTAACAAGACTAAAAAGCAAAGGTAAAAGATAGCGTGCAACTCCCCTATCTTGAAGAGTGGAATCCCCGGCAACGGCGCCAGAAAATTTTGCTTGATGGCTTCTCGCCCCTCGTTGGTTACCCCAAGTGGAAGGTTTGAGATGCAGTGTAGCGGTAGTTTTCCCTTGGCAAAGATACCAAGGATCGAATTCCCCTGAGACTCCAAGGTTCAACAAGAAGGTGTCAACTACTAATGGTGCAGATACTTAGCAATTAACTGGACCTGCACACAGATACAAATAACTTTGCTCCCAACGAGTACAGAGAGGTTGTCAATCCCTCCGGCCTTGTCGTTTACAAAGAATCAAACGCAAGAGATAATAGTGATAGGTATAATTGCAACTAGTAAGTAAAAGCAGAAAGTAAATAGCGGATGTGATCAGTGATGGTAATATGGACCGGGGTCCCATGATGTTCACTAGTGATGTCTCTCTCCCAAAAGACGATAAAACAGCTATGTGAGGTAAACGAATTACAGCTGGGTAATTGACAGAATTATGTGCGCAAACCAATGCTAACTATGCTGCAAGAAAGGTTGAGGCTCAAAAGCATGGGCGGTACGCCAAGGTAAGTAGACCGAAATCCATCTGCATCTACTACTAATCATCCACCTTGAGATATCTATCCAGAACATCTCACTGGTATTAAGTTGCGAGTCCCACCCATAGTGTAAACTCAAAGCAACAGACAACTGCATTAAAAGAACTTTGCGTAAAGTAAACAATCCTTGCACCCGCGAGTACAAGCACCGTTGTTTTCCCCCTTGTGGCAATAGCACATCCCCTAGTCTCATGTTTCTGTCACTCAAACTAGTCATCGAGGGGCATGAACCCACAATCAAGCATAACGTTCCCTCTTGGAGTTACTAACTACTACTTGGCCAAAGCAATAAACAGCAGCGGAGAACATGCAAGAATTACTCAAGAACATAAATATAAAAGAGGTAGATCAAATATATTACTCACACATAATCTGAACATAATCTCACAATCCATCGGATCCCAGCAAACTCAACATAGCAACAGCATAAGGATTACATATGTGCCTCGATCATGTAGGGCAGCTCACGAGGTCTAATTAGTGAAGAACAAAGAGGGGAGGAGAACATCACATAGCTACTGGTCATGGACCCATGGTCCAAGGGAGACTACTCACAACTCATCCGGGAGGCGTCCATGGTGGTGGAGAGGCTCCCGGTGGTGATCCTCCCCTCCGGCAGGGTGCCGGGAAGAGTTCTCCTGGTGCTCCCGATCTTGGAAGCGCGGCGGCGGCGGAACAGAGATGAGATCGCGAAAAAGGGTTCCGTCCTCGAGGGTTTTGGGGCGCGGTGTAAATATATGCCAAAGGGGGGGGGCATTAGCGGAGACCTAGGGGGCCCAGGCGCCCCCCGGCGCGGCCAGGAGGGGGGCCGCGCCACCAGGGCGCCTGGAGCCCTGGTGGCCCCCCTCCGGCCCTACTTTGGCCGCAAGGAAGCTTCCGGAACGCTGATTTTTTATATAATTTTTCCAGGATTTTTCTGGCAGTTTACGTAATGGGAAAACCTGAAATTCAAAAACAGCAGAAAACAGAAACTGGCACTGGGGTGCACTGAGTTAATAGGTTAGTCCAAATATGATCAAAAGTGTATGGAAGTGTATAAATATCATAGCAATATCACACAAAAGAGGCATGGAGCAAGCAGAAATTATAGATACGTTTTGGACGTATCAATCGCAAACAGTTCATCCGAGTTAACTGTATGCCCTCCGTCGCATACACCTTGATCTGGTTAATCGTTTCTATTGTGTTGCCTAATGACACACAGTTCATCCTAGTGAACTATATGCCGTATATCGCACACGCCCTCATCTAGCTGCCCATTTCTGTTGTTCTTCCTCATCGCAAACAGTTCTTCTGGATTAACCGTTTACCACGAATCGCACACGCAACTCTAATCTGAACCGTGTTTGATGTGACTGCCATCGCAAACATTTTTATCTTTTTTGACGGTTTTATTACATCACTGTTTATGATTAATGCATCACACACATTTTCTTCGAAAGGTCTCTGATTGGACTATCGCGTTCGGACCAACATGCAGTACCCTACTGCAGGATCCTGCTAACACGACACTACAATCAGAGACCCTTTGACGAAGCTGTGTGCAATGCATTAATCATAAACGGTTATGTAAAAACCCCGTCAAAAAAGGTGCAAAATGTTTGCGATGGCGGATACATCAAACACGGTTCATATGTTAGTTGCGTGTGCGATGCGAGGCATACGATTCAGTTCAGCGAAGTGTTTGTGATGAGGTAGAACAACAGAAACGGGCAGCCAAATGAATCTGTTTGCAATATACAACATGTCGTTCACTCGGATGAACTGTTTGTGATTAGGCAACACAAAAGAAACGGTCAGCCAGATCAAGGTGTGTGAGATATACATCATATGGTTCACCCGGATGAACTTTTTGCGTTGAGCCAAGACAACAGAAACGGTTCAGTTTAACAAGATGTGTGTGGTACATGGCAAACATGCCTCTAATCAGAAATGTGTGCAAAGACCGATAATAACACAGACTATTGCTGCTAATAAGCCGTGTGTGTTGTGGGAAAACGCTTGCTGGTATACAATCGTCAGCAATTGATGAAATCTTCACCGACGGGTTCCCTAGTATGGTCCGTGTGCGATGTCATTGCACACAGAACAACAACATATGTACTTGACTATAACTTATAAGGACTTGATTCCATAAATAGATTGAACATCCATTTACATAGGTGGCTAGTACACACATGACCTTTGCACACACCAAAGTATGTTCCAAAATGCCTAGAAAACTCAAATAATGTATAAAAAGGCAAAACGAACCCTGAGTAATTTCATATTTTTAGGACGACGCTCCTATAGTTGCATGTTGCCTCTGTAAAATCAATCAAGGCGGGAAGAGACATCGTATGTCGTTTCGTACACATAGGTGACAAGTTCCCTCTCGGAACCATGAGCCTTTTTGAGAGAAGCTTCGGTTTGTAAAAAGTTCATGCCTAAAACATGTCCCAAATTGTACTAAATGTTTACCACGGCATGTTGGTGCCATGTCATAACACCATGCCAAGTTTCATGATTTTGAGGCGAGTTTTGGATTTACAGTAATTTTAAAACCAGGTTTCTTAATGGTTACTGTCGAGTCGGCACCGCCTTGGATAGGCTTTTTCCTCGTGGGTCCCAAATGACAAATCCAATTATGTCACTACCATGCAACTTTTCTTATTAAGAATTACAAGCCCATTTGGTGTGCTAGCTGAAAATAAGTTTGTGGGTGTTGGTGCGCGCCAAGAAATTGCGGGTTTATGTAATGAACAAAGATCTCAAGGATCCCGCGAGAGTGATGTTCTTTCCCTATGTTGTGAATGCTTATAATAGTTATGTCTTAATTAAAGAAATGGCAAGCCATTTTCCCAATATGAAAGAAAATATGGGTCAGCCAAGTTGAAAAGGGCAAACAATATCTAACTCCAACTTACAAACAGTACAAAAGCACGAGGATTAATTGCTCATCAGGTTTAGACAAAATCCAGATTGAACAGGACAATGACATCTAACTCAACCAAAGTTTTTGGCAGTCACAATCAAATGGATCCGTCTGATCCATAAAATCAAGATCCCAGTACAAAATTCTAGTGCTCCATGATGATGTCAAGCTATTGTAAATAGAAGCCGAGCACGATCAGAAGCCCTTAGGTCCACCTGAAACTTCTTTTTATGTTGTTCAACACTTGTCACTGTGAGAAATTTCTTGTCAAAAAACTTAATCCTCACGGACAATAGTGCCCTCGCATTCAACATGAAAAATGTGACGAAGTTACTATTTGCATTGTTGGATGCATATCCTTCCAGCATTATTGTCTTCAAACGGATGCCATTAGATCTGAGAAAAGCTCGGTGCTTATTGCACCATCGATTGGTTATACCTTTTTATCCATGTGTTGGCGCCTAAATAGAGATGAAGATTAAAAATAGTTAATGTCTTAAAAAGATAATGTTGAAAGAGCAATAGTTGAATGATTAATTATAGTACATTATATATGGGCTTTCAATGTGCGCGAAATCATCACTTTTGTATACAAATTCTCCAGACATGGAAATCATTACATCGAGGCAATAGTGATGTTGAGATCAAAACACCACATACTGATATATAAGGTCTTGGCAGAATCCACCACCATTGATAGGATGGACAAGCTCTTCATTGAGCATAGAACATAATATTAACACTGAAAGTGTACTCCAAGATGATACTTAACTTATGCGCACAAATGAAAAATGCAAATTACAAAAGTGTACGTGAATAATATACAGTACCTCCATAGGTATGGAGGCAAACACCATCTCGAACCATTTAAACAGATCATGAGTTGCACCCAAGGTCTTCAGTTTAGGCGTAGAGACCATAGTTATTTGCGAAGGTTTATAACAACAATCAAGGAGCAACCTTTGGAGTGAAGGGGCATCTTTGATGATTGAGCTCATGTCCTTCAAAATTAATTCCAATGCATACAAGGTGAGGCGGTTTTATTTTGAGACAAGGGATATGGATTACTTTTCCAAAAAACAAGCACCAGACGCTCCAGTGCAGGGCAGCTAGAGTGGATGATGCTATGCAGTGAGGCCACGATAGATCAACCAACACAAGCGCAAGTTTTTTCAGCAGTGGGAGTCGAAGCATTTGTACCAGATTGTCTGCTAGATGGCATCGGGTCAAGGTGGCGGTGTGGAGAGAGGAGGAAAACCATGATATGGACATCGATGGTGAGGGCACAAATGCAATGTGGTAACCTATCGCCGTAGTAATGGTAGAACTCATGTTGCTAGAATTTATCGAATTGACGAGATGTCAGCCAGGCGGCCACCATGTAGGGTATGTCCAGCATTTAACATGCCGGGATGCAGATGTGTTGAATGGAGCCCTGGTGGGACGAGATGATGGCTCCGGGGAGTTCTGAATCATCATCGACATATAGCTGACGACAGTCGAGATTAAGAGGCATGACACGCCATTGAGTGCATCACCGAGATGCGAGGACTTGTCTGCGGCAGCCATCCTTGGTGGGGAGAAGGTAGATGATCTCCCCAAAGATGGCGTCCGGGAGATCGTTGATGCGGTCCGCCAGAGATTCTACTTGTTCCTCAGCTCCAGGGTGGGGGTGTGGCCACTTCTGGCCGTGCAACCAGGTGCATGATCTACATCTGGCGGTGGCGCTAGCCGGAGCCTCATCTGTGTACATACCAATTTGAAAGAAAAAATGGCGGAAACATACATGTAGGACATTCAAAATCAATTCTCAAGATCTAGAAGAAAAAAGCACAAACATATATGTAGGATATTCAAAAACAAATCTGAAGATCTGGCCACAAATTATTTGCACACACGCTAACCTAGACGGATTATTAGCATCAATCATTGGGAGTGCCTAGAACTCATCTAGATGAGATATAATTTGGTCTCATTCACCTGGAAAACAAAAACAGATAAAAAGGAGTACCAACCCACGTCAGCACACACGCATCTTATAGCATCACATTCAATGGCTATAAAAGTGAATGAGACATAACTAGAAATCAGCTAGATGAGTTCAAGAAAAATCGAAAATCATCTGTACAGAACAAATAATTAATCACTAACCCTATACGGATACCATTCAAACAATCAATACACTACATGCATCTAACGGGTCTTAATTACTCTGATTTCATGGACTGAGAGAAGATAACCATAGGATTTGTATTCCAAATAAAATAGAGAGGGGAAGTAACCAAAGAAAACACATGATATGTTTGCCGCACAAATGGGTATATAGATGACTAACCGCTTTTTCGTCGGAGTCGCAGCCGTTGCCGGAGTTGTTGGTGACCTCCAACTCCAGTTGAGGGGGGGGGCACGGCAGCACCAACAAAGTCACGGTCGTGTTGCTGCCCACGCGAGACCTCGTCTGCGGCGACGGCAACCTCTGTGCCCAGCTTCACGAGTTGCGGAGGTGCTTCACCAACCCCGGCGTCGTCACTCCCTCTGATGGTGGGCTTTGGCGGCATCCTCATACACTCCAGAGTCCAGACGTTGGTGATCACCGTGGACCGGTGGTGCGGCCGCCTATTATGGCCGGTGGCTCGGGCGCGCCATTAATACGAACCAGTGGGAGCAAGGCGGGCAGCGGTCAAAGGCTATCTTGCCTCCCGGTGAGCCTGCGCGGCGAACTTCTGGCATTCCTACCATCATTTCACATAGCTACTCGCACGCCTCCGAGTGACACGGCGTAGCGAAAAGGCCTCCCATCAATTCACACACCTGCACACACGCCTCCCGGTCTGCCTGCGCGGCGGACTGCTGACTGCTCGCGTGCGTCCCTTCAACTCACGCCCACTCCCATGGCACAAGTACGAGGCGCATGGCAGGACATATTTTATTTTTATTTTTTGATGATTCATTATGCTGCTTTACTGCTTAAATGAAGCATGGCATGGTCTAAGCACATGGTCCGAATAAATAATCCGTATGAGATATATGTTGCAGTTATTAACACTCTCCCGTTTGTAAGAAGATTATATTAAAATGTGTCTCAAATTTGTTGAAAAATTACAATATCACAGTCTACTGGTGTCCATATATGACACCACGATAAGTTTCATGAATTTCAACGAAGTTTTGGATTTAATGAATTTTAAAAATCTATATTCTGAATGTTTTAAAATCTCTTGCATGGGGAAACATGCACCCTGGGACACACATATGATTTTGCAATCCATTTGGGTGCACATGTAGCTCAAATTTGATTTTTGCACATTAAAACCCTAGGAAATCAATCAATGTATAAAAATGGTCGAATGATCTCTGGTTTTTTTTTCAAATTTTAACACGACACTTCTTTGGTCACATGTTCACTGCAGAAAAAGTTTGAAATGCCTCAGAGTGGCTGTGGTGGTGCGGGATGTGTGTGTCTGTGTGTGTGGGGGCAGCAGTACACTATGATTCATGAGCCTCTGTGATTGATCATTTTGTGAGTCATATATGCCACATCAAAGTCGTGAATTGGTTATTTAAAGCATTACACAACCCTTTTGTACATACATGTTCGGGCAACATGCATGCATTGGTTGTCCTCTCGGACACTCCCTCGTGCGGTTATCAGTGACGTGCCCATTCATTAGCCCGTAAAGGTTATCAGTCTCCACCGACAGCGATAGGCATTTGACCAAAGGTGTATTCATCTTGCCATGTGTGTGGTGTGGATCATGGTGAGATTCCATATCAAAGTTCGAGCACGTGCGTACACATGAGTCCCTCCCGCCGGCTTGAAGTGATGGGGCTACGCATCGTGGTGTGGTGCGTTTACGGTTGGTGAAGCATGTGTGCCCATCAAAGTTGTGCATTAGGTGTTAAAACATCACATATATACCACACGGGCACATGCACGCGGTGGTTTTGTCCTATGGCACTCACTCGCGTGTGACTCTCTGTGTGGGCCCACGAGGTCGTCGTCGATCAGTTGAACGTACAGCGAGAGAGAGGTTAATTTGACCAACAAAGATGGTTCTTTTTTGGTTCCTGTTACATATATGCACAGTAGGAGTATGTAGTACATGTCAAAGAGGGGCAACATGAATACTATATATATGCGTATGTCATAACCTCGCTCCATGTGGGGACTTTTTGGTTCCCTAGGCAGGTGCCACATCGTAGTTGTGCATTGGTATTCAAACATCACGCAATATGCAGGTGGTCGTTGCCCTATAGGAACTCACTCGCATGTGGCGCTTCCATCTGTGGGCCTACGAGGTTGTCCTCCATCAGTTTGACCAAACGAGAGAGAGGTTAATTGACCATCAAGGAATGATTCTTTTTTGGTTTTTGCTATTCAGTACAAGTGCATATATACCACGCGTCGAATGTGGGCGTACATATAGCACTACCACGCATCATGAACCTCACTCTCTGTGAGGACTTTTTGGTTTTCGAGGTATGTGCGTGTGTGTGTGTGTGTGTTTGTTTGTTTGTTTGTGTGTGTGAGTCCACACCACCTCCATATACATACTAGGACACATACACAGAGTGGGTTTGTCTTCATATAGTACTCCCTCGCGAGGTTATCGGCAACAAGCTAGCCCATTTCGCGGGGTCGTGTGGACGTCCATCACTTCGACCAACAACGAGCGAGAGAGGTTGTACAACCAAGTTGGATTCTTCTTGGTACGTGTTACAATACGTCTTGGTGAGATGCCCTCCCCCCCTCCCCGACGTGTGTGTGGGGGGAGCTACTTTTCACTACCTGCAACCTCCGTGGTGTCGGGGAAGTCTGGTTAATTTGCGAGGCACACGTGCCACATCAAAGTTGTGAATGGTAGTTAAATATCAGAGCACACCCTTTTCATACATATAGTAGGGCCACCCGCAGGTGGTTTCGTATGTGGTCTCACCCATCTCATGCCACAAGCACACATTTGAGGGTCGGCACACGGTCCACCTTTGTCGGAAACAGAAAGGGGAAGTTTGACCATATGTATATGGACTCCTATAGGTTTTGTGTTATGGTAGGGTGAGATTTTAGACCTAGGTACTTGGGGGCATGCATTCGTAACTAGGATTCCCTTACCACCGACATGAAGTGGGGTTCATAGGGGGTGGCTGACTAGCAAGACTGTGCTTTTGTCCGACAGGTGCCACATCAAAGTAGTTCATTGGATATTCGAACATCAAATCACCCTTTTCATACATATATTTGGTCCACATGCAAGTGTGTTTGTGTTCTGACCCTTTCCCGCGTTATTCTTGTTGCCAAATTTATAAAGAGCACACTAGTTGGATGCAGAAACCGTTTGCGATTGGGGACGCAACAGACATGGTTCGTCCAGACTACCCGTGTACCATGCTCGTGCCCCTGCAACCACTCACATCAGCACAATA
The DNA here is from genome assembly GCA_902687465.1 of Secale cereale. NCBI lineage: Eukaryota > Viridiplantae > Streptophyta > Magnoliopsida > Poales > Poaceae > Secale > Secale cereale. Next base: position 353,330,364 of record LR738713.1, read on the forward strand.
GATTGGGCTCCATGAGGGTTGCCTCCCGCTCTCAAAAATATCTACTGCCTCATAATCTCGAAAATATCTACTGCGTGAAAGGTTTTTATGTTTGATAGCACACGATTTTTATGTGTGGACCGTGTGTGATGTTTGTTACTCCCACTCTGCTTCAATCCATTGATTCAAAATTTCAGTAGCCCCGGCATTTTACTCCCGCCTATGCATGCCTCGCAATCTCAAAAATATCTGCCCGCCCTTGATCCAAATTTTTTGCAGCCCGGCATTTTACTCCCAGCTAGTAAAATTTTCACTTGCCGCGGTATTTTCTCAAACACCACCTTGCCCTCCTCCAAACACACCACACACACACACCCCAAAACCTCGCTCACACAGACACATCGTCGTCGTCTCCATCCTCAACCTCTGCTTGTGTGCCCGGGAGCTCGAGGAGCCAATAGCCCAAAAGAGGTTTATCGCAGCCTCTTCGTCCGACGCCGGCGAGGTGGCCGCCGAGGAGTCCCCGTCGTCCTCCACAGGCTCTTTATCGACCCGCTATCATCGATCGCCTGATCCACCCGCCGCCACACCCCTACGCCGTTTCGAGGACTTCCCCATCCTCCCTCAGGACCGTCCGCCAACGAGGTCCTACCTCGGGGTCCGGCACCGGCGGTGGGGGACGTGGGTCGCTAAGATTACGGATCGTGAAACCCACACCCACCGGTGCTTGGTAGTTTCCACACGACCAAGCTCGCGGCCATGGAGTACGACCGCTGGCAGGTACGCTACCACGGCGCGACGGCTAGGCTCAATTTCCCGTCAGCACACGTCTGGTCAACCTCGTTCCATTGAAGCCAAGGTGGTGAGCTCGTCTATGGCGCGTGATGATCGCCAGGCGTGGGAGAGACTCAAGGCCGAGGCCACCGACATGGCCTACATGCAAGAGCTCCGCTGGCAGCACCCGAATCTCGTGGAGGTGGAGCGGATGATCTTTGCCAGTGCAGAGGGCGGCGAGGTTATCGTGCTCTCCTTCGACGATGAGGTCGAAGGCGGCGAGGAAGGGTGCCCGGACGAGGAGATCGATGTCAATGAGTGGAGGAGTGTCTTCCCCAATGACCCCGACGATGGAATCGGCCCGGACCCGGCTCGTGGCACACTGTACCTCACGGGGAAGGATTGGCTCGACCCCCACTTCAATCGAAAGTATTTTAGTTTAGTTAAAATCTATGTTTTATGTTCGGTTATGCAAAACTATCTATGTTTATGTTTGAATGCATGCTACTTTCTGTTGAACCTACTTTGAACTTCATCAAATTGAAGTCTACAACGTTAATTTTAGGGGATCGACTAGAAATGGCCAAAAATTGTTGGAGTATATATATACTCCAGTAAGGGTTTTAGTCCATTAACTTTTAGGGAATCGGCTAGAGATGGCCTCATGCCTTGTTTATTTCAGTTCTTCACAATGTGATGCTCTATATGTGCAACTATTTGTTGTGCAGTTCAATTTCATCAATAATAGTTTCAACAATACCACTATAATTACGATATTTGGTTGCTGTTAAGGATGTTGCAGTTAACACACCTTTTCATCTTTTAACAATAACTAGTGTACTTTAGACCTACACAATACCAGTTTGAATGACTATATTTGCTTGTTTTAAAATATTATGCCTGTTTCGGTTAACACACATTTCCACTTCTTGTTTTGCTTAACTAGCATGCTTAAACCTGCACACGGAAGCTATCATTTGTAGATTATGTTGTCTACCATGGATATATTTGGTTGATGTTTATCGTATTGTGCTTAACATGCCTTTATATGTACTCATGCAAGACAATATTGAGAAGAACTGTTGTTTTCCATCGAGATCAGTTTCATCACATTGCTTATATATACTCACTAATCAGGATATCGGTAGCTAGTACCATATAGCCTGGGGGCTGATAAGGGATTAATCGTCGAATCGGACATTTCACTGAATATATCTTTAAGCCATTTATCGGTAGATTAACTAGGGCCATATTTAATATACTAGCAAAAGAGCCCGTGCGTTGCAATGGGAGAAAAAGCACAACACACACTCTTAACCCAACAACCATCACTCAAGACCACAAATAGGTCCATCTCCTTTATTTTAGCGAGGCATCATATTTGTGATGTCGCTTATCCTCACACCCTCGCCGGTGGTGGACTCAGTGTTCACACAAAATCAAAACATGTTTGAATATGGTTAATCTTAAGGCGTCGCTCTCTCCCTCTCTCTCCTCCCTCTCCCTCTCTCTCTCGCTTTCTCTCACACTCGCCATGATAAATTTCTTGTTTTCCCCTGTGACATTTTCAAATTTATGCATGTGTAGTTATCGATGTTTTTTTCCTTATATGGTTATAGTGGGTGTTTATTTGCAATCCGAATCGCCGCGGGTACGAAAGAAAAACGGATCGTGCGCTATAGATTATAAGTTTTAGATCGAAATTAAACAATCATGTAGATGCTATAGAGCTAACCACGATAAAGAAAAGAATTTAAAAATATATGCCAACTCGTTGGAATCCAGTTGACGCCATGTACATTCACGTGTAGTTCAAGCGACGCATTCTATTTGTCTATCACACTGTCAAGCGGCTGCCACTTCAAAATTTATCCACTCATCATGATGTGAGGCAGCGCTGAGAGATGTGTTGCGTACCTGCTAGCCTCGGCGCTATGAGGTGCGTACCTAGGAGCCCGATCTCGCGCGCCTACGCGCTCCAACCCCTCCGCCAGCTCATCTCGCCGGAGGAGCAACACCAGTGTCGCCGCCCTGGTGCCTTACCTCCCTTCCCGCATGGTTGGCCGCCTCATGTTACTTCGTCGCGGAAGGACGCGGTGCCTTCCTTTCCTAAACACGATAAAGAAAAGAATTTAACATGCACACACTTTTAGAATTACATGAACACGTTTTTTAGACGGGCATTTAAAAAATATGCACAATATTTCAATACATGAAATCTTTTTTGAACAATACAAACTTTTGAAATGCAAGTTCACCTTTTGAAAAAACACGTATTTTCTTTTTCAAAAAGCATTTAAAAAATAACCAACATGTAAAATTAACATCATATTCATATTTCACACGTTTTTCTAATCAAATTGCGTATATAACATGTTAAAATCGGAGTTACGGTTTAAAAGATAAGGATGATTTAGAAAACAATTTGTTTGACTATAATATATTCTATACTAATATTTAGAAAAAATTTAACAAGTTAAAATAATCTCATATTCATATTCTACATATTTTTCTAATAAAAAATCATATATAACATGCTGAAATCGGAATTACGGTTTAAAAGATACGGATAATTTAGAAAACCATTTGTTTGACTAATATATGCTAAAATAATATTTAGAAATACATAACAGATTAAAATAATCTCATATTCATATTCTACATATTTTTCTAATCAAATTTCATATATAACATGTTTAAATCGGGGTTACGGTCCAAAAGATATGGATGATTTAGAAAATCATTTGTTTGAGTTAAATATGAGCCGCGGATGAATTACCTAAAAGGTCAGGGGTGTTTTCGAAAAAATGTAAAATAACGGTTCAGATGACTTAACTCCGGAGTGCGGGTTGATTTCAGGAAAATACAGGGGCGTTTTTGTAAAATGGTAAAATAACGGTTCGGCTGACTTATGTTTGGACTGCGGGTTGATTTCAAGAAAGTATAGGGGCTTTTTTTGCAAAATGATCTGACAGACGGGCTGAAACCCTATTTTCTTTATTATTAGGTAAAGATTTGAGGCTACATAGCAACATGCATTGTACTGAATGACTAAATATGCAATCCCAAGCTACATAGCAACAAGGAAGAGTGTTACCTTAATGTTCTGATGATGTCTAGATATACATGTAATAAGATCTTATATAATGGGATGGGGGAGTGTTGTACTACATCATTTTGCAATTGTTGTTTAGCTTCTAATATTAACTTGGTGCTTTTAGGTACATATGTCATTGCCAAAGATCCACACTTCAACCCTTTCTGCGTATGAGGCAATGAGATATTCATGAACCAACATCAAGTGAGGAAACTGATAAAGATTGTTATTAAAATGGACCAAAAGATGTCAATCGAACTATTTATTTACACTTCATGCAAGACAACAATGAACTGCATAATGGTAATTAAGAACTTTGTAGCCTTCTTCTTACTGCCCGTAATGAGTTGTGTTAGATGACAATGTCTGATTTTTTCCTTTGCAGTGGATCCTAAAGCAGTTTACTCAAGATTACCTCTCAAACTACATGATTGGCGGCCGGCCATCACAAGGGGTTGGACTAGAGTCGTGCGTGCCTTCTGCATCAAGGAGAGCACAATAGGGCCATTCCACTTCACCTTATTTAGCAACCAGAATGTCTCTCGCCTCTTTCTTTAACATCTTTAATAGTACAAGTATACAACCATGGTTCATCATTCTTTATTTGGTGCTTATGTTATTCTCGAACATATGTACCTATGAATAGAATAATGCATTGGTTGTTTGAACCTGATGGATATGAATAAAGCTACAGCCTACTTTCAAATTCAAATTAGGTATAATTTTAAATAGCAGCAATTAAATTAAGGTGAAATTAGGCTCTGCAGGTCATTACGGTGCACACGGTCTATAAAGCACAGCGTGTGTGGTATACATCATAATCCGACATGGTTCACGGAGAGGAAACATGTGTAACCATGCACACATTTGTCTTCTTCAAAGCGTGTGTGATGTCAGACAATATCACAAACGATGCGGGAAAACTAATGTGTGTGATTGTCAACCTATCATACACTGTTTACAATAACGAACTCTTCGTGATGTGCCAGGCATCATAAACGTAGAGCCAGTTTGGTACGTGCCTGGAAAAATCATGTGCCTGGAATGTTCCTGGAGTGCTCTTGGTTTTAGGTAAACCCACAGAACTCCGACTGCGATGGCAATGCGAGCACCAACGAGTAGCAAGGATGAAGTGTTTGGGATATTCGAGATATCAGAAACAGTTTTATAGGGACAACTGTATGCATCAAGACTCCCTATCCCCGACGAATTCTGGGTCGTGTGGGAAAGACCCCCCTATCGCAGTCACTCACTTGGCGGCGGTTCAAAACACCGCCGAGGAAAGGGGTTAAAAACCGTTTGTATAGCACCTCGTTGTACAAGTGGTAGTATTTATGAACCAATATGGGCATCTGTAAGTGCATCTAGTGCCACCCCTAGTTGGTTTTGGAGTACTAACGGCAAACGTGGTTTAGGGACAAATGTGTTTGTGGGAATTGCAGGATAACACAGGTAGTTGTCCCTCACTGATTCGGTTTACCTACCAGAGATGCCCCCTAAAAATGTGTGAAGACATTGATGATAATGGTGGTTCGTGAAGACATTCACTTGAAGATAATGACATGTGAGGACATTCACTTGAAGACTATAGAGTGCGAAGACATAGTTTCTTTCGTAGTTCCTTTTCTTCTTTCTTGAGTCATAGGAACCACCGTACTATTAAGTGGGGTCTAAGTTAACATAGTCAGATGACTGATGTGATGCTCGACCAAAATCCTATTTCTTTGAGCGACGACAATGAGAGCAAATCTTATCCAGAGTTGGATGAGTTAGCTTTTCTTGTGTCCAAACAAAGTTGTCGCGTGTGTTTGAAATCCGACCGTTGGACACATGTCAGTTCCTTAGTGACCAATGGTCATTTCGGACATATCATGTGGGGTTGCCTCCTAGCTATAAATAGCCCACCCCCTACACAATAAATTGGTGGCTGCTCAGCATTAGTGCACGGCTTTTGTTGTTTGAGAGCAACCCACCTCCGAAGCCTTTGAGAGAAAGATCCTTGCGAGGACAAAGCCCAAAACACCCAGAGCCAGAGAGAGTTAGGCATCACTAAAGTCTTTCTGTCTATGTGATCTGAAGACTTGTTACACTTGAGGACTATGCATCCTCCAGCCGGTTAGGAGTCACGTTCCGATCATCCAAGAGTGATTGTGGATTGCTTGTGAACGAAATCTATGAAGGTTTGGAAGTCTACCTTGAAGACTTACTAGAGTGATTGGGCGAGGACTGGGTATCCTTAGCTCAAGGGGAATAAGGTGAAGACACGGTCTTCTGAGTTCAATCTCAGCCTCCCTAACCAGACGTACAGTTGTCACAGGAACTAGAACCGGTCTACCAAATTCCCGTCGTCTGACCAAAGACAGTACAGATGTGTGAGTGCACTGGAATCCGCCAAGCTAGTATGGGACTGGCTGTCCAAGGTCAACGAAGGCGTCTCAACTCACAGAGACTCAAGGATTGACGTTCTTCGCAATCTCTTCAATCGCTTCAAGAGAAATGACAATGAAAATGTATAGCTCACATTTGATCACCTCACTGATATCACCAATGAGCTTCACGCCCTTAGTACCACTCAAATCACCAAGCATGAAGTTGTCAAGAAGCTATTAAGGTCTCTTGACAGTTCATTTGACACCTTGGCCCTGATGATTCAAGAACGCCCTGACTTCAAGAGTCTTAATCCGTCTGACATACTTGAGAGCCTCAACACACATGAGTTCCAGCTATCTGAGAAGAGAGATATCTATGGCCCCAACTACGGTTGATCTCGTGCCTTGAAGGCAAAAGTTGTGTCCTCATCTGAAGAAGACTCTGACTGCAGTTCTGATGATCGTGAAGACATTGGCGAAGAACTAGCAATGCTTGTGAGAAAATTCCAAAGGTTCTCCAAGAAGGAAAGCTTTGGAAAGTCTTTGAGATCCAGCTCAAGAAATGATGAGGCTTCCTCTCGTGACTACAAGAAGAGAACATGCCACAAGTGCAAGAAGCCTGGCCACTACATATCTAAATGTACTCAATGGGATAATGAATCCAAGAAAAATAAGAAGAGCAAGGAATATGATTCTGATGACAGGAAGAAGAAGAAATCTTCAAAGTCTTCTTCCAAGTCTTCATCAAGGTCTTCGTCTTACAAGAAGATTTCATCTTGCAATGCTCGTGCATTCATTGGCAAGGTGTCGGGGGAAACTGTCCACCACAAACACCTATGGGACCGGAGCCCCTTGTACGTTGCGGTAAGGGAGCGGAGGGAGCACAAAGAGCAGATCGAGGAGAGCACGCGGGCAGTTTACCCAGGTTCGGGCCGCGCGGACGCGTAAAACCCTACTCCTGCTTGGTTTGTATTGAGTTTGTGAGCTCGGGAGCTTGAAGAACGAGCTACACCGAGCAAGAAAGCTGTCTAGGTTCCGAACCCCTCCTACGTTGTGCATGGGCCTCCTTTTATAGCTCAAGGGGTCACCGACAGGTGTCAACGTAGAAGAAGGGCAAAAATGTAACTTTGGTGGTAGTTGTAACAGTGCAGGAACAGTGCATGAACAGTGCGTGAACAGTGGTCTTCACCTAACTTGATAGTGGGGGACAAGGGCATTAAATGCCCGTCACCGTCGACCCCAAAAGCACCCGTCCATGCGTCTCCGTTCGCCACGGCGATAGCCTCGGCACCGTGGAGTGCCACCGTGTCCCCCAGGCTGCACAGCCATCCGCCACGCGTCCCTGGAAGGGCCCCAGGGCGACGCGTGGGCCGATGAGCTGGAGCGCGGGCACACAGTGCAGGCTTCCCCCGGCAAGCACCTTGCCGGGGTCTTGATCTTGCCGGGCCCTGGAGCTTGTCGCTCCCCGGGCCCTGCCGGGGCGCATGATGCGCCAAGGCATGTCTTCTGAGATGCAGTCTTCCGGTTTTCCAGGCAAGCTCCTCTTGCCAGGGTCTCGTGCTAATGTTACAGTCTTGAGCCTGGGACGGCCTTCCCGGCAAGCTCCACTTGCCGGAGTCTTGATCTTCTGTCTTGTATACTTTGTTTTTGAATGGCTTAATAAGGACTGGAAAGGTTTCCGGCAAGCGCGTGGTGAGCCCTGCCGCGGGAAGCTGCTACTGCCCGTGCACAAGTTGGGGTACTAAGGTACCCCTATCTTAGTACACCGACAGGAGCCCCCGGGCCTGGGCCACACACGGTGCCGAGCGCTGTTGGGCCAGGCCCAAAACAGTGCACGGGCACGCGCGGCCCACGGCGAGCCGTAGATTCCCTTTCCGCATCCGCCGCGTCCCTCCCTAACGGCACGCGTCGATTGCGGCGTCGTGGGAGAGATCGTGGCCACGTTCTTTAATGGGAAATGCGGAGCGTCCCCCACTCCCTCCTTAAAAGCAGAGGGAACAGAGGCAGTTTCCCTCCTCCGCTTTCACTTCGTCTTCAACCTCCAGAAATCCCCCGCTGCGCTTTGCCTCCACACATCCTCTGCCCTCTTCCGCACCCGCGGCGCCGTCGAACTCCTCGCCCCTTCCCCCGCCGCCTCTGCCATGGCTTCGAAGGCCGAGAAGGCGAAAGCGGAGAAGGCCAAGAGGGAGAAATCCGAACAGGCGGCGAAGCTCGCCGCCCTGCGGAAGAAGAATGTAGTCTTCGCGCCGAGGATCAGCGCGAGGGAACTCTGGAACAATTATTACCTCTTCTGGGCCAAGGAGACCAAAGCTCATCCCCGGACCAGAGTCTACCCCGCCATCGCCAAAGATCTGCTTCCCGGCGGGTACTTCTTCTTTGCTGTCTTCTTTCACTGCGGCTTGTGCCCTCCGTTCTCGGAGTTTTTCTGCGACATCATGAATACATACGGCCTCCACCTCTTAGACTTCACCCCCAACGCCATCCTTACGATGGCGGTTTTCGCACATCTTTGCAAAAACTATATAGGGATCTATCCAAACGTAGCGCTTTTTCGCCATTTCTTCATGCCTAGAGTAGAGGCCGGCGCTCCCCTCTCCGGAGGCATCTCCTGGATCTTCCGCTTGAACAAGAAGGAATCATATCTGAAAGGAGAACTCCGCGGCAAGTGGGAAGAGTGGCGCGCAGATTGGTGTTGGATAGTGGAGGACCAGCCGGAGCCTTTCACAGCGCCGCGCACAACAGCCATAGTGCGCGGCAGGGACTGGAGCGAGTTGGCCCCGGATGATGTCAAGCTCAATGTCGCCCTTGTCAGGATACTTCGTCTCCGGGTAGCCAAACTGACCATCGGAGAGGTAGGGGCAGATTTCCTCCGCCGCCGCATTGCCCCTTTACAAGAGAGGAAAAGGCCAGCATGGGAGTTTGGCAATGCGGCGGACATTATGAGGCTGCGCCCGGGTTTGAACTTCAACTTCACGGCTTTGGAGCTGAAGGGGATGGTCCGGGAGCTTTTTAAGCACGACCCGGCCCATCCGGAGTGGTTTAGATCTCCCCGGGGAGTGGTGCCGCTGTGCAACAGCACCGCCCGGGATGCCTTGCGCGCAATGATGCCCGCGTGTGACTCTCACGGCGTCGACCCCACCTGGATAGTGCCCACGCCGGATGCAATTATGAGTTTCTTCGATAACTTGGTCGAGGTGCCGAAGAACACCGAGGAGAACAAGGGTCTCACTCGGGCCACCACAGAGCGGGACATAGCCTATATTGCTTCCCGGATGGAAGAGGCCGCCGCAGCTGCAGCAGCAGGAGACTTCGGATTCACCATGGACGAGGCGCAGGCCGAGGACGAGGTGTGCCAAGCAGAGGAGGCTGAGATCCGCAGACTGCTCAAGCTTCCGCCCGACGAGCTTGCCGGAGTTCCTTCCCTGAGGCACGCCGGGATTCCCGGGGTCGTGAGCGAGGCCGCGGAAAGCGAGGTTGCCGGAGGGAACAGAGGTGCCGGAGGGAGCGGAGCCACCGGAGGGAGCGGAGCCACCGGAGAGAGCGGGGCCGCAGGACAAGATGCTGGACCCAGCGAGCCTGCCGGGGAGGAGGAGGAGGACACCGAGGCCGATGAGGACACCGGTGGGTCTCTGGGACTTGATGACGACGCCTCATCGTCCTCGGAGAACTCCCCGCCTCGGGCAAGTCCCCAGCGAACACCGCTGAAGCGTCTCCGCAAGGCGGCTACAGCGACAAGGACGCAGGCGCCCCGACAACAGCCTGCTCGCCGGGCGACGCGTGCCACCAGAGCGAGCCAAGCCGCGACGGAGGCGTCCCGCGCAGCGGCCGCGGCGGAGGCGCCCCGCGCACCAGCTGCGGCGGAGGCGCCCCGCGCACCAGCGCCAAACGGAGGGGGATCTTCCCAGAGCGGAGCAGCCGCTCCGCCTGCTCCTCGGGCCTCGGCGTCGGCGGAGGCCGGGTCTTCGCAGCCCCCAGCCCCGGGGACCGCCAAGCGCCCGAGGGAGCCTTCTCCTCCTGCTCCTCGCGCCGGAGCAACTCAGGTGGAGTTCGATTTCTCCGCCCTTAGCAACGACGACGAGGAAGAGGAGTAAGCATCTGTAACTTATAGCTTCTTCAATTCTGACTTGATCTTTCTTCGTGATTCTGATCTTATTCTTGCTTTGCTTGTAGGACCCTGACCCAGCGGATGGCGAAAAGGGCCAAGATCCCTGTGGTTGAGGTCGAGGACGACTCGCCCGTCGCGGCGACAGGGGACACGCCGGCGACAGGCTCGTCGGACCAACCTGCTGCTCCGAGGAGCAGCCCCCAGCGCAGCCCCCAGCGTAAGTCTGGGTTTTAGATTTTTTTGTTCTTCGGGCGCGCTTGAGGTTTTAACTTGTACTGATATCTTGCTGCTTCATTTGTCTTGTGCAGAAGTGGAGCCGCAGCTACAGGAACGACCGGAGGTCACCCCCGAGGAGCCACAGGTCCCGCCATCCCCGCCAAGGGCGAACTCCCCGGCGAGGGAGAGCGCTCCGCCAAGGACAGGTACTCCGCCAAGGGCGAGTACCCCGCCAAGGGCGAGCAGCCCGGCGAGGGTGGCCACCCCGCCAAGGGAGGACTCCCCGGCGAGGGAGCCCGTCGTCGAGGAAGTCCGCGAAGGTGAGTCTTGTAACTTCGTCTTCTTGGACTTGTCTTTTTTGGATATTTGCTTGACCTTCTTCTTTTCTTCTTTTTCTTCTAGATCCTCCTCCCCCGGAGCGGATGGAAACGGAGGTCATCATCGAGGAGGAGGGCGCGCAAGGCGACGCCGGCAATGCCACTGTCGTTGAGGACATGGCAGGAGCCGACGAGCCTGCCGCTGAGGAGACTGCCCCGTCCGCAGACGCCGCGGCCGGGGAGGGGGACGGCGACCACACTGCCGGCCCGGAGGCGGCAGGAGCGTCAAGCGCTGCGCCGGCCGCCGACCCCTCCGCCGGCAAGGAGCAGTCGGGCATCTACCTTGAGGCCCCCAATGGCGTCTTCATACAAGTGTCGTGGGGATCCTCGTCGCGAGCCCCCGTGGAGGGAGAGACCTTTTATGGAGAGGTCCTCGCCTCCGCGGGGTTGAAGATCGTTGAAGCGCCTTGCGGGAGCGATGAGCCCGAAGAGGAGAAACTTCTCCGCCAGCTCCTGGCCCTTTACCGGGCCAGGCAGGCGAAACTGGAGTCACGAGAAGCCCTCACCGCCAAGGCCGGAGCGGACTTGGAGAAACGCGCCGCAGAGCTCCGCGCCGCCAATCGGGCAGCTCTCCGCGACTTGGCGGAGGAGCGCGAGAGGCTTGCCGGAGAGCAGCAGGAGTTTCTTCTGGAGAAAGCTGAGGCCGAGGAGCAGCAGCGACTGGTCGGTGAAGCGCTGTCCCAGCGAGAAGGCGCGCTCAACCAGCGGAAGTTCGACCTCGACGCTCATGAGGACGACCTTACCGCCCGGGAGCAGGCCCTTGGCGGAGAGTTGAAGGAAGGGAAAGCCGCCGCAGCCACCGCGGAGACCGCCAAGAAGGACCTTGAAGCCAAGGTGGCGCAGCTGGAGGAGTACCTGAAGGCGAGCACGGAAAGGGTCACCGCTCTCAACATAGAGCGCGAGAAAGACGCCCACACCAACTCTGATCTTCAGGTACGCCTCTCCAAGCAGGGCGACGAGCTCAAGGCCGCCAAGGACTCAATTGCTGGTCTAGAGTTGAAGGTATCCACGCTGAGAGATTCACTGGACGCCGCCCGGGACCGCGAGACCAAGCTGAAGGAGGAGGTCCGCAAGGAGCGAGGGCTGGTGGAGAGCGCCGCCACTTCCGCGAACAACTTCAATCGGGCGGTGGAGCAATGGAAGGAGGACCTGGTCACCTCCGCCGCCAATATCGACAAGGAGCTGATGGCGCTGAGGGTGGAGCACCTCGTGTACTCTCCGGACCCGAACCTCCCCCACAGCGCCAAGCTCAGTCTTTTCTTCAGGGGAATCGCGCCGGCGCTTGCACGGCTGCAAGAGAAGCTCCCCGCGCAGCTGGCCGAGGAGTCGCGCCAGCTCTGCGCGGGTACCTTGGAGCGTGTCTTGACCAAGATTGTTTACCGCAATCCTGGTATTAATCTTGTCAACGTCCTCCGCAGCTTGCCGGCTGACGCAGATCAGGAGGCGCTGAAGGCGCAGGTCGCCCACATCATCGCCAAGGTGAACAAGATCTCCAGGCGTGAAGGCGATCGCGTAGACTAGGCCTCTTTCTTCTTATTTCCTTTGTTGCTGCAAAGTGTGCCATGAACATGAACCTATTAGTCATTGCGACAAGTTATCTCTGTAATATATTATCTTATTTCCGAGTGATTGATGCAGTGTTATCTCCCTTGTTTTTGGTCCTTTACTTTGTATGCTTTTTACCCTACGCTTTTAGGGAACTTGCCGGCAAGGGACCCTTGCCGCGAGCGCTGAGTGCTGGACTCTTAGCAGCCTGCTGGCAAAGGCCTTATCGGCAAGCAACCTTGCCGCAGCTAGTCGCAACGCACTTAGCTTGCTGAGCGAACTCGAAAACGAAGTAAGGGCGCGACACTTGTCGCAGCTCACTTAAGCCGTTGAGCGTACTCGAAAACAAGATAAGGGTGCGGCTAGCCACGGGTAGGTTCCTCCGCGCACAGGTTTTCCATACAAAGTGTGGTTGTTCAAGGAAGATAACTAAAATTTTAAAAATTTGAACTGCTCAAATTCTGGTAACTTAGCTTTCATAGTCTGTTCGTTCTCCGGTAAGCTTCTCTTTTTTTAACATCACTTGGTTCGTCCTCCACCTCTTTCCCCCCCCCGGCAAACTTGTGCGCGAGGAACGTTTCTTCTGCTTAAGAGGGAAAGAAAAGGAGAAGAGGGAACAAGTATAGGGTTTCTCGGCATGGTAATGCTTACCGGATATGTGTGTTGCACAAGATGCCAAACAATGCATGCAAATATCAAAGAAAAGCATGAAAATGGCAAATAGTGCGAAACACAAAAGCTTTACTGATGCACGGGATCTGCGTCCGGCTTTGTACAAAGGTTTACATGCAACAGCGGCAAGACTCGTACAAAAGGTGGTTGCCGGAGCGGATCACGGCAACCGCGCCTTATGGGTGAAACTTGCGAAGATGCTCTATGTTCCAGGAGTTGCTCACCGGTAAGCCTTCTTCGGTCTCAAGGCGGACAGCGCCGGGCCTTGTGACTTGTCTCACCCGATAAGGGCCTTCCCACTTCGGCGTCAACTTGTTGGAATTCTTGGCTGACTGAACACGCCGAAGAACAAGGTCGCCTTCCTCGAGACTCCTGGCCTTAACCTTGCGGCTATGATAGCGGCGCAAGGCTTGCTGGTATCGAGCAGCTCGTACAGCAGCCTGGAGACGTTCCTCCTCGAGGAGCAATGCATCATCTTGTCGCAGTTGCTCTTGCTCGAGCTCATCATAAGCGAGCACCCGAGGAGATCCGTATACGAGTTCCGTGGGGAGAACTGCCTCTGCCCCATAGACAAGGGCAAAGGGTGTCTGTCCGGTGGCTCGACTTGGTGTCGTTCTGATTGACCAAAGAGCCGCCGGCAACTCCTCTATCCAGTTTCTTCCGCACTTGCGCAGCCTGTCGAAGGTTCTTGTCTTGAGTCCGCGCAGCACTTCAGCATTGGCCCTCTCCGCTTGACCATTGCTCCTCGGGTGAGCAACAGAAGCGAATCAGACCTTGGCGCCAAGCTCTTGGACGTACTGCATGAAGGTGCGACTAGTGAATTGTGTACCATTGTCGGTGATGATCCTGTTAGGGATTCCGAAACGGCAAACAATTGCTCTGAAGAACCTGACCGCTGACTGTGCTGTCACCTTTCTCACCGGTTCCACTTCTGGCCACTTTGTGAACTTGTCGATTGCTACGTACAAGTACTCAAAGCCCCCGACAGCTCGGGGGAAGGGGCCGAGGATATCGAGCCCCCAGACCGAGAAGGGCCAGGACAAAGGGATCGTCTGGAGAGCTTGAGCTGGCTGATGAATTTGCTTGGCATGGAACTGGCACGCTTCACACTTGGTTACTTGTGCAGTTGCATCTTGGAGGGCTTCTTGCCAAAAGAACCCTTGCCGGAATGCCTTCCCGGCAAGTGCCCTTGCGCCAATGTGGTGGCCACATATGCCTCCATGTATTTCTGCCAACAGCTTCTGTCCATCTTCTCTGGAAATGCACTTCAACCTGACACCATTGAGCCTTCTTCTGTACAGTTCATTGTCCACGAACTGGTACATACTTGACTGCCTGGTTATTTTCTCTATCTCTGCTGGGTCGTCGGGAAGTTCTCCAGTTTGCAGAAAACGGACGATCTGCTGTGCCCATGCCGGAGCCTGAGGCTCCACGGCAAGGACTAAAGGCATGAGGGTCGCTGCGGGGACCCCAGCTTCTACGGCAAGAACCTCTGGTTCTTCCTGGAGCTGAAGGTCCCCCGGCAAGCCTGCCGGGGCAAGGCTTGTCGGGAACGCTTGCTTCAACTGTACAGACCCTTGGGTCCGCAGGAGCAAACTGTTCCTCAGCATTCTGGTTGTTGATCTTGGGGACCTTGGCGGCGGCTTCGGGAAGATCCGCGGGCAAGTAGTCGCCGGAGACCAACTTTCTCTTCTTGGGCTGCCCAATTGATGGTGTAACGGATGGCTGAGTCAGCTTGAGCAGGAAGGTCCCTGGTTCCACAGGTAACTTCATTGCAGCACACTTTGAAAGGACATCTGCTATATCATTCTGAGCTCTCGGGACGTGCTCCATTTGCAGACCTTCAAAGTGCTCTTCAAGCTTCCTCACTTCATCTACATAAGCTTCCATCAAAGGGCTCTGATAACTTTTGTTCACTTGTCGGACCACCAACTGAGAATCTCCCCGCACAATCAGCTTCTTGATCCCAAGTTCAGCTGCAATTATGAGGCCGGCAAGCAGACCTTCATACTCAGCAGTGTTGTTTGTCGCTTGTTCTCTGGGAAAGTGCATCTGGATAACATACTTGAGGTTCTCTCCGGTAGGCACTATGAGTACCACGCCGGCACCGGCGCCTTGCAGCGAGAAAGCACCATCAAAGTACATCATCCATTCGCTTGTCGCTTCTTGCACGGGGACGCTTGTCTCTGGAACTTCTTCATCTGGCGTTGGGGTCCATTCAGCTATGAATTCTGCCAAAGCTCTGCTCTGTATAGTTGAAGTACTTTCAAACTTGAGACCAAAGCTCGATAGTTCCAGTGCCCACTCGACGATCCTGCCTGTTGCTTCTGGATTTTGCAGTATCCTTTTCAACGGAAAGCGAGTGACCACTGTTATCTCATGTGCTTGGAAGTAATGGCGCAGCTTTCTCGAGGCCATGAGGAGGCCGAAAAGCAACTTCTGCACTCCGGAGTATCTTGATCTAGCCCCCTGCAAGAGGGAACTCAAAAATACACCGGGCGCTGCACCATCTTCTTCCGCACTTCTCCTTGCTCCTGCGCAGAGTTGTCCTTGTCGGGGCCAGAGCTTGTCGGAGCAGCCCCCTGCTTATCGCTGGATTCGCTTGCCGGTGGTGTAGACTCCTCATCGGCCTCCCTCTCCGCTACTAACGCAGCACTAACCACTTGATTGGTTGCCGCTAAGTACAGCAGCAACTTCTCTTGTGGTCTAGGTGCGACAAGTATTGGAGTGGAGGATAGGTATCCTTTCAAGTCTTGCAGCGCTGCCTCCGCTTCCGGAGTCCATTTCATAGGACCTGCCTTTTTCAAGATTTTGAAGAAAGGCAGGGCGCGTTCTGCAGATTTTGAAATAAACCTACTGAGGGCGGCCACACAACCTGCTAGTCTCCTTACGTCCTTGACACGCTTCGGGGCTTCGATCTGCTCGATGGCTTTTATCTTGTCGGGATTGGCTTCAATCCCCCTCTGGGACACAAAGAACCCGAGAAGCTTGCCGGAGGGGACTCCGAAGACGCACTTCTCGGGGTTCAACTTGAGCTGGATCTTGCGCAGGTTTGCAAATGTTTCTTCTAAGTCTTGGATCAGGGTATCTTTGCTCTTGCTCTTGACCACTATGTCATCCATGTAAGCTTCTACATTTCTGTGGATCTGCGGCTCAAAAGCAGTGTGCACCACCCTTGCAAATGTTGAGCCTGCATTCTTCAATCCGAAAGGCATGCGAATGAAGCAATATGTGCCACATGGAGTAATGAATGCAGTCTTCTCTTCATCTTCCTTGGCCATAAAGATCTGGTGGTAGCCTGAGTATGCATCAAGGAAGGAGAGCAGCTCACATCCAGCAGTGGAGTCAACAATCTGGTCAATGCGCGGCAAGGGAAATGGATCCTTGGGACATGCTTTATTCACATCAGTGAAGTCTATACACAACCTCCACTTCCCGTTAGCCTTACGCACGACAACTGGATTTGCTAACCACGTCGGATGGATCACGCCTCTAACTAGGCCCGCTGCTTCTAGCTTCTTGATCTCTTCGGCAATGAATTCTTGGCGCTCCACGGCTTGCTTCCTGACCTTCTGCTTGACGGGTCGCGCATGAGGACAAACAGCAAGCTTGTGCTCAATTACCTTCCTGGGAACGCCGGGGATATCAGATGGTTGCCATGGAAACACATCGACATTCGCCCGCAGGAAGGCAACGAGCGCGCTTTCCTATTTGCTATCAAGTGTAGCACTGATGGTGAAGGTACCACCAGTGCCGTCCTCCTTGGCGGACACCTTCTAGGTTGCCGGTGGAGCGGCCATCCCCTTCTTGCACTTGCCGGTGGAGCTCGATGGAACGTCCTCGACGGCAGCGCAGCACTCTGAAGAGGTGCATTTGCCGGAGTGGGCCCCAGAGCACTTGCCGGACTTGGTCTTGGTTTTCTTCCCCCCGGGAGCTTCAGCGGCAAGTGTGTTGCTCTCCGCCGCGGCTGCTGCATCCCGGTATATCTTGTCGGCGCAGATAAGCGCGTCCTTCTTGTCGCCATGGACAGAGATGACGCTTATCAGCCCCGGTATCTTGAGTATGTTGTAGGCATAGTGGGAAGCTGCCATGAACTTGGCGAGGGCAGGACGTCCAAGTATCCCATTATATGGCAATGGGATATCGGCCACGTCAAAGGTTATCCTCTCCGTCCTGAAGTTGAGTTCCCCGCCAAAGGTCACTGGCAGAGTGATCTTCCCCTTCGGCTTGCTCCTCCCCGGGTTTATTCCTTGGAACGAACCGGTTTCTTCGAGCTCGCCGTCTGGGATCTGGAGTTTCTTGATCACAGCCGAGGAGATCAAGTTCAGGCCGGCCCCGCCGTCAACCAACATTTTGGTGACCTTGAGGTTGCGGATGGTGGGAGAGACCAACATCGGCAAGCACCCGACCGCAGTGGTGCGGTCAGGGTGATCCTCAAGATCAAAAATGATGGGCGTGCTGGACCACTTCAGGAGACTGCGCGACTCATCGGGCGGCTCTGCTGCGTTTACTTCCCGCACCCACTGCTTGAGTTGGCGGTGGGAAGTGTGCAGAGAGGCGCCTCCGTCGACACACAGCACTTCTGTGGCCTTCTGGAACTCCTGCTCGCTGTTATCACCTTCCTCCATGTCATCGTCGTCGTCTTCTTCCTCATCCTTGTCGCGGCCCCGGGGAGGTCGATCACCTTGCCGCTGCTTGGCCTTGCCGCGGCGTCCTCCCCGGCCATTGAATGGCCGCTTCTTGCTTGGCTCTCCTCCGCCACCTTGGGCCTTCTCCTTGTCGCGCCGCTCGTATTCAGCTTTCTGCTGCTCTATGAGGTACTCGACGCGCTTGCAGTTGGAAAGGTCGTGGCCCTTGGTGCGGTGGATCTTGCAATATTGCTTGTCGGAGCCGTCCTGCTTGTCGGCCGCCGCTACAGGGGCAGGCTCCTTGCCGGAGCCGCCAGCCTGTGCTGTCTTGGCGGGAGCCTCCTTGCCGGACTTCTCGACGACCAGCACTTCCTTGCTCTTCTTCTTTCTATTGTTCCGCCGCCGGCTCTTCTTTGCTGGGGCGGCATCCTCGCTGTCGCTTCCCCCCGCGCCAGCATCCTTTCCGGGGAGTCTCCTCCCCTCTTCGGCGCGCGCGCACTTGTCAGCCAGAGCGTAGAGCTCGCTGACATCCCGTATCTTGGTCATGGCCATCTCTTCCCGCATGCGACGGTTACGCACGTTCTGGTGGAACGCGCTGATAACCGTGGCGGGGTGGACGTCGGGAATGTTGTGCTGCACGCGGCTGAACCGTTGAATGTACTTGCGCAGGGATTCTCCTTCCTTCTGGGCCAAGATGTGGAGATCACTCTCCTGGCCGTGGGGTTTGTGGCCGCCCATGAAGGCGCCAACAAATTGGTGGCACAAATCCGCCCACGAAGAAATAGAGCCTTCCGGCAAGTGCATAAGCCAAGAACGAACGTTCGGGTTAAGCACCAGCGGGAAGTAATTCGCCAGTATCTTCTCGTCGCGCCCCCCGGCAGCCTGCACCGCGATGGTGTAGATACTGAGGAACTCCGAGGGGTGCGTCTTGCCGTCGTACTTCTCTGGTACGTCAGACTTGAAGTTTTTCATGCTGGGCCACTGGACGCGCCGCAGCTCACGGGTAAACGCAGGGCAACCTGCCGCGTACGGCAAGTCGCCTGGTTCACCGAGCGCGTGCGTGTCGACAGCAGTCCCAGCACGTTGGTCCGATTGTCGCCGGGCGTCTCGCCGGCGCTCGATCGTTGTTCGAGCATCTTCTTGTCGCCGATCGTCAAGGACTTGGCGCTGGTCCCGACGAGCCCGCGGATCCGACGACGCCGTGGAGTCGTCGTCGACGTTAATCCGGCGGGGAGGCGTCTTTTGCTTCCGCGGCGGGGAGTGCACGGTGGTTGCACCCCCGGCGGTCTTGTTGCCGTCGGCCTTCGCTTGGTCGACTTGCCGTGGCCGCGAGGTCGCCGGCTGCTGCGGCGTGTCGTTGTTGGCGAAGGCGATGAGGCTTTGGATTGTTGCCCTCCAGTCTTCGGCCTTGTCTGCCGCTGGAGGGAAATCGAGGAGCAGTTGCGCTCTTGCGAGAGCTTCTGCTGGAGAGGAGGGGAGCGGTGGCGAGCGGTGCGAGGAGCGAGATATGCTCGGACTTCTAACAGGGTTAGAAGGAGCAGTCTCTCGCCCCGGCGACCGCACCTTGCTCGTGCCAGGACGATGGCCTAGAGCATCCCGCGAGCCTCCGGTTTGTCCTTGGCCCAGCAAGCGGATGGTACCTCCTGTACCACGGCGCTGCTGGCCTGTCGTCTGCTGAGATGGACGTGGCGCGTCTACGGACACCGAGGCCTTGGAGTTGGTCCGGTCGTCA
Source organism: Secale cereale (assembly GCA_902687465.1). Taxonomy (NCBI): domain Eukaryota; kingdom Viridiplantae; phylum Streptophyta; class Magnoliopsida; order Poales; family Poaceae; genus Secale; species Secale cereale. Next base: position 353,349,858 of record LR738713.1, read on the forward strand.
GCCTTGTCCTTGGATTTGGCGGTGCCGTGAGTTTCCTCAGCGGCGACCACCCTTCCGCCGGCGTCTCCTCCACCCACCGTTGGTTCTAGTGGCGGGGGAATCGACGCAGACGGGCCTGCGACCTCCGAAGCCTTCTTCTTCGGGGCCATGTTGCTGTTGCTGATGAAGTTGATGAAGTTGGAGAGGTTGATGAAGAATGCGCCCGCGTGAGCGCCGGATCAGGTTCGCACAACCTCGACGCCCCCTACCTGGCGCGCCAAAGATGTCGGGGGAAACTGTCCACCACGAACACCTATGGGACCGGAGCCCCTTGTACGTTGCGGTAAGGGAGCGGAGGGAGCACAAAGAGCAGATCGAGGAGAGCACGCGGGCAGTTTACCCAGGTTCG
>LR738713.1:353351057-353363648 GCA_902687465.1 Secale cereale
GAGGTACTCGACGCGCTTGCAGTTGGAAAGGTCGTGGCCCTTGGTGCGGTGGATCTTGCAATATTGCTTGTCGGAGCCGTCCTGCTTGTCGGCCGCCGCTACAGGGGCAGGCTCCTTGCCGGAGCCGCCAGCCTGTGCTGTCTTGGCGGGAGCCTCCTTGCCGGACTTCTCGACGACCAGCACTTCCTTGCTCTTCTTCTTTCTATTGTTCCGCCGCCGGCTCTTCTTTGCTGGGGCGGCATCCTCGCTGTCGCTTCCCCCCGCGCCAGCATCCTCTCCGGGGAGTCTCCTCCCCTCTTCGGCGCGCGCGCACTTGTCAGCCAGAGCGTAGAGCTCGCTGACATCCCGTATCTTGGTCATGGCCATCTCTTCCCGCATGCGACGGTTACGCACGTTCTGGTGGAACGCGCTGATAACCGTGGCGGGGTGGACATCGGGAATGTTGTGCTGCACGCGGCTGAACCGTTGAATGTACTTGCGCAGGGATTCTCCTTCCTTCTGGGCCAAGATGTGGAGATCACTCTCCTGGCCGTGGGGTTTGTGGCCGCCCATGAAGGCGCCAACAAATTGGTGGCACAAATCCGCCCACGAAGAAATAGAGCCTTCCGGCAAGTGCATATGCCAAGAACGAACATTCGGGTTAAGCACCAGCGGGAAGTAATTCGCCAGTATCTTCTCGTCGCGCCCCCCGGCAGCCTGCACCGCGATGGTGTAGATACTGAGGAACTCCGAGGGGTGCGTCTTGCCGTCGTACTTCTCTGGTACGTCAGGCTTGACGTTTTTCATGCTGGGCCACTGGACGCGCCGCAGCTCACGGGTAAACGCAGGGCAACCTGCCGCGTACGGCAAGTCGCCTGGTTCACCGGGTGCGTGCGTGTCGACAGCAGTCCCAGCACGTTGGTCCGATTGTCGCCAGGCGTCTCGCCGGCGCTCGATCGTTGTTCGAGCATCTTCTTGTCGCCGATCGTCAAGGACTTGGCGCTGGTCCCGACGAGCCCGCGGATCCGACGACGCCGTGGAGTCGTCGTCGACGTTAATCCGGCGGGGAGGCGTCTTTTGCTTCCGCGGCGGGGAGTGCACGGTGGTTGCACCCCCGGCGGTCTTGTTGCCGTCGGCCTTCGCTTGGTCGACTTGCCGTGGCCGCGAGGTCGCCGGCTGCTGCGGCGTGTCGTTGTTGGTGAAGGCGATGAGGCTTTGGATTGTTGCCCTCCAGTCTTCGGCCTTGTCTGCCGCTGGAGGGAAATCGAGGAGCAGTTGCGCTCTTGCGAGAGCTTCTGCTGGAGAGGAGGGGAGCGGTGGCGAGCGGTGCGAGGAGCGAGATATGCTCGGACTTCTAACAGGGTTAGAAGGAGCAGTCTCTCGCCCCGGCGACCGCACCTTGCTCGTGCCAGGACGATGGCCTAGAGCATCCCGCGAGCCTCCGGTTTGTCCTTGGCCCAGCAAGCGGATGGTACCTCCTGTACCACGACGATGCTGGCCTGTCGTCTGCTGAGATGGACGTGGCGCGTCTACGGACACCGAGGCCTTGGAGTTGGTCCGGTCGTCAGCCTTGTCCTTGGATTTGGCGGTGCCGTGAGTTTCCTCAGCGGCGACCACCCTTCCGCCGGCGTCTCCTCCACCCACCGTTGGTTCTAGTGGCGGGGGAATCGACGCAGACGGGCCTGCGACCTCCGAAGCCTTCTTCTTCGGGGCCATGTTGCTGTTGCTGATGAAGTTGATGAAGTTGGAGAGGTTGATGAAGAATGCGCCCGCGTGAGCGCCGGATCAGGTTCGCACAACCTCGACGCCCCCTACCTGGCGCGCCAAAGATGTCGGGGGAAACTGTCCACCACGAACACCTATGGGACCGGAGCCCCTTGTACGTTGCGGTAAGGGAGCGGAGGGAGCACAAAGAGCAGATCGAGGAGAGCACGCGGGCAGTTTACCCAGGTTCGGGCCGCGCGGACGCGTAAAACCCTACTCCTGCTTGGTTTGTATTGAGTTTGTGAGCTCGGGAGCTTGAAGAACTAGCTACACCGAGCAAGAAAGCTGTCTAGGTTCCGAACCCCTCCTACGTTGTGCATGGGCCTCCTTTTATAGCTCAAGGGGTCACCGACAGGTGTCAACGTAGAAGAAGGGCAAAAATGTAACTTTGGTGGTAGTTGTAACAGTGCGGGAACAGTGCATGAACAGTGCGTGAACAGTGGTCTTCACCTAACTTGACAGTGGGGGACAAGGGCATTAAATGCCCGTCACCGTCGACCCCAAAAGCACCCGTCCATGCGTCTCCGTTCGCCACGGCGATAGCCTCATCACCGTGGAGTGCCACCGTGTCCCCCAGGCTGCACAGCCATCCGCCACGCGTCCCTGGAAGGGCCCCAGGGCGACGCGTGGGCCGATGAGCTGGAGCGCGGGCACACAGTGCAGGCTTCCCCCGGCAAGCACCTTGCCGGGGTCTTGATATTGCCGGGCCCTGGAGCTTGTCGCTCCCCGAGCCCTGCCGGGGCGCATGATGCGCCAAGGCATGTCTTCTGAGATGCAGTCTTCCGGTTTTCCTGGCAAGCTCCTCTTGCCAGGGTCTCGTGCTAATGTGACAGTCTTGAGCCTGGGACGGCCTTCCCGGCAAGCTCCACTTGCCGGAGTATTGATCTTCTGTCTTGTATACTTTGTTTTTGAATGGCTTAATAAGGACTGGAAAGGTTTCCGGCAAGCGCGTGGTGAGCCCTGCCGCGGGAAGCTGCTACTGCCCGTGCACAAGTTGGGGTACTAAGGTACCCCTATCTTAGTACACCGACACAAGGAAATGAATTCAGAGGAGGAGTCCGCTTCTCAGGAGGCAGAGGTGGAGTCTGAAGAGGAGTCTGCCTCAGGCATGGCTAGCATGGCTCTAGCTTCAACGTTAGTCGCCAAGTCCATCTTCAACACTGAAGACGATGGTCACACAGCCGACGCTGAAGCCGATGATGAGGATGACTCTGCTCCAACCTACTTCTTCATGGCACGTGGTGCAAAGGTAAACTCACACGATGCCTACTTTCAAACCTCTAGTGAAGATGACTCTGAATGTGAATCCAAACCCACCTATAAAACTCTTGCTAAAATTGCAACTAAACAAAGAAATGCTATGGAACATATTCAGAAGTTGCTAGAAAAAGCGATGATCTGTTGGATGCGGAAATGAATCGAACTCAGTCCTTAATTGAAGACATAAAAATCTTCATGTTAAGTACACAGAGCTTGAAAGTCGTCATGAAGCCCTCTCAACAACTCATGAGAAGCTTTCCTATGATTATCTTCAAAGGAAGCAAGATCTAGAGAAACTGAGGGCGTCTCATGAAGATATTCAAAAGGAGAAGGATTCACTACTCGCTCAACAGATCAGTTCCGCTCAGGAAGACTTTGTGCCACATTGTCTAAAATGTCTTGAGCGTGACAATGTTGTTTCTGTTGCTGAATGATCCAATGCTTCTGAAGTTGCAATATCTTCAACTGTTAATGTGGTAACTAACCCCTCTTCTGAGGAAACCACTACTATTGTAGATGAGAATGCTAGGTTGAAGACATTTCTTGAAACATGCATGTACAAAATCCTAAAAGGGCATCACACACTATGTGATGTTCTCAAGAAACAGATTCTGAACCGAAACCCTGGGAAAGAGGGTGTTGGTTTCGACAGGAAAATGAATGTTGATGGTTCCTACTATAAGCCTGAGCAGTACCCCGAAACCGCATGGGTTGCTGCAAAGGGCCCACCTGTAGATCCATCTACCTTATGTGGCTTCACTTGTGCTAATCCTATTGTCATTGACAAGTCATTTGACTCAAACTATAAAATGTTCAAGGATCAGAATGGTAAAGTGCTTGCCGTGTTCATTGGAACTAACTGCTAGAATGGGTCACCTAAGAAGATATTGGTTCCAAAATGTCTTCTCGAAAAGCTTCCAGTGAATGTCATCATGACACCACCAGGGAAGAAGACAAACCCCAGACCAAAGGCTTCATATGTCCCAAATGCTTCATACAGACAGAGGGCCTCACAAGGTCACCCTAACGCAAATGTTTTGCAGGGAGATTATCATCAGACTCATGAATATGAGCATGTCGCATCTAACCGCTATGTTCATAAAACAAATAATTTCTCTTCATATTCATATGAGTATTATTCACCTCCTACAAAGCTATTTGCTCGGTCTCCCAAGCCAAAGTTCTCAGATGCTTCACTTAGACTTAGTACTTATAAGCCACCCCTAAAGATATGGGTGGTTAAGAAGAAGTAACTTCTCTTGTAGGGAAAGGTCTCCAGTCGGAAATCAAAGACTTCAAACGCCAATGCCGGGGACCTAAAACATCTTGTCTGATGATAAAGTGGTCTTACCATGTATTTTGTCCCATGGCTTCTTGACAAGCTTCCTATCATGACAAACAAGGACCTTAACTTTGATAGCATGCTTGTTCGCCAAATGTTTATGCTTCACACTTCCCTTTGTGAAGCCTATCTCGCTAACTGCACTGTAGAGTACAACACCGGAAGCTACTAAGTGGATAATTGACAATGGATGCGCCAACCACATGACTGGTGATCAACGTCTTCTCATGGATTCAACCCTATGTCCTTCTACTAAGAGCCACATCACATTCGTTGACACTGGTAAATGCAAGGTATTGGGTCTAGGTAGAGTTGCTATCTCAAAGGATCAACACATGGATAAAGTGATGCTTGTTGAATCCCTTGGATACAACTTAATGGCAGTATCAATGTTGTGTGATCTTAACATGATTGTAATATTTGGAAAATATCGTTTCCTTGTACATATGGAATCCGACAAGTCTCTAGTCTTCGAAGGATATCGAAGAGGTGATCTGTATATGGTAAATTTCTCCGCAGGACCACAACTTGCCTTATGTCTTCTTGTAAAAGCTTCAGAGTGCTGGTTTCGGCATCAAAGACTAGGACATGCGGGCATGAGGAACTTGCACACTCTCGTGAAGAAGAAGCATGTCATAAGCATCGAGGGTGTCAAATTCAAGAAGGATCATATATGTGGTGTTGGTGAAGCTGGGAAGATGACAAGGGCCAAGAATCCCTCGAAGACAATCATGACTACATCACGTCCCTTCGAGCTACTTCACATGGAATTATTTGGCCCTACTCACTACTCTACTCTTTCCACTACTGCTTGTTTATATGGCTTCATGATCGTTGATGATTATTCTAGATATACATGGGTGCACATAATTCTCTATAAGACTGAAGTGCAGGATGTCTTCAGACGATTTGCCAATCGCGCCATGAACAACTATGGCATCAAGCTCAAGCACATCAGAAGTGACAATGGAACCGAGTTCAAGAACACAGGCCTCGATACTTATCTTAATACACTGGGCATCACTCATGAGTTCTCTGCTCCATACACATCTCAGTAGAATGGCGTCCTGGAGTGCAAGAACAGGACCCTCATTGAGATGGCACATACGATGCTCTATGAGTACAAGACTCCAAGAGAGTTCTGGTGTGAAGCCATTAATACTACATGCTATATCATCAACAAAGTTTATCTTCACAAGTTCTTCAAGAAAGCCTCCTATGAGCTTCTGACTGGTAAGAAGCCAAACATTAGCTATTTCAAGGTCTTTGGTGCCAGGTGCTGGATCAAAGGTCCACATCACACTTCCAAATTTAAACCGAAGGCACATGAAGGTTTGATGCTTGGTTACGGAAAGGATTCACACACCTACCCAGTCTTCAACCTCTTTCACTATAAAGTGGTTGAAACCATAGATGTGTGGTTCGATGAGACTAACGGCTCGCAAAGAGAGCACCTGTCAAATGTGCTAGATGAAGGTTTACCAAGTGAATCGATCAAGCAAATGGTTACTGGAGAAATCATACCCACTAAGGAATAGACTGAAGAGGAAATCACCATTTCAGCATCTAATCAACATGAAGACAATGCATAGTCTGAAGCCAATACTGAACATGAAGATAACCAACAGCAAGAGCAAAGTCTTCGCCCTGTTCATCCTCGGGTGGCAAATGAATTACAAGTTGAGAATATCATTGATAGCATCAATGCAACTGGTCCACTCACTCAGTCAAGAGCAACTCAGCTAGCAAACTTCTGTGGGCATTCTGCATTCGTCTCAATATCTGAACCCAAGTAAGTTGATGAAGCCTTTATGGAACCTGAATGGATTCAAGCTATGCAAGAAGATCTTCAACAGTTTGAGCTGAATAATGTCTGGGAGCTAGTCAAACGTTCTGATCCCCGCAAGCACAATATCATTGGCACCAAATGTATCTATCGCAACAAGCAAGATGAGCATGGTCAAGTTGTCATTAGCATGGCTCGTCTCGTTGCTCAAGGTTACATGCAAGTGGAAGGAATTGACTTTGATGAAACCTTTGCTCCTGTGGCTAGGCTTGAAGCCATTCGCATAATGCTAGCCTATGCTAATCACAACAACATTCTTCTGTATCAAATGGATGTGAAAATTGCCTTCCTCAACCAAAAAAATGAAAAAGAAGTGTATGCTGGTCAACCTCCTAGTTTTGAAGATCCAAAGCATCCTGATATGGTGTACAAGCTTAACAAGGCATTGTATGTCCTCAAACAAGCACCTCGCGCTTGGTATGACACACTCAAGGACTTCCTAAAAAGCAAAGGCTTCAAACCTGGTTCTCTAGATCCCACTCTCTTCACGAAGACATATGATGGTGAACTATTTGTATGCCATATCTATGTGGATGACATTATCTTCAGATGCACTGATAATAGATACAGTGATGAGGTTGGGTACATGATGCAAGAGCAATATTAGATGTCTATGATGGGTGAGCCGAAGTTCGTCCTTGGTCTTCAAATTCGTCAGCAGAAAAATGGCATCTTCATATCTCAAGAGTAATATCTCAAAGACTGCCTGAAGAAGTTTGGAATGCAAGACTTCAGAGGGTACACCACACCAATGCCAACCGAAGGTCAATTGGGCTCCGATGACAATGGTAAAGATTTTGATCAAAAGGTATACCGATCCATGATTGGTTCTTTACTCTACTTGTGTGCATCTAGGCATGATATACTGCTTAGCGTTTGCATTTGTGCCCGATTCCAAGCGGAACCAAAGGAATCACATCACCTCACAGTGAAGCGAATTCTTCGATATTTGGCTCACATCCCAACACTAGGATTATGGTATCCCAAGGGCTCTATATTTGATCTAGTTGGATTCTCAGATGCTGATTATGCTGGTGAGAAGGTTGATCGCAAGTCCACATTAGGCACATGTCACTTTCTTGGACGATCACTTGTCTGTTGGTCTTCAAAGAAGCAGAACCCAGTGTCTCTCTCCACCGCTGAAGTTGAATACATTGTTGTTGGATCCTGTTGCGCTCAGCTCCTCTGGGTGAAGTAAACTCTGAAGGACTATGGCATCAACGTGATAAAGGTTCCTCTCTACTGTGATAATGAAAGCGCCATAAAGATTGCTCACAATCTAGTTAAGCACTCGAAAACAAAGCACATTCAAATTTGTCAGCACTTTCTCAGGGATCATGTGATTGAGAAAGACATTGAGATCATTCACGTCAACACTGAAGAGCAATTGGCAGATATCTTCACGAAGCCCTTGGATGAGAAAAGGTTTTGCAAACTGTGGTGTGGGCTAAATATCCTTGAATCCTCCAATGTCCTGTGAATGGGTACACATCCTAACACTTATGCATATTGTTGACTTAGATGTGCAACACACGAAGTAACGTAGGTCTTGAACTCATGAAGACATACACTATAAGTGTGAATACATTAATTTGGAATTCGACTCTGGAGCGTCACGATAATTATGCGCCGTGTCCTGGTCTAATACTTCCTATACGGTGGGTAACGCCACCACCAAACCACTTGAAGATTTTATTTTGTCGTCATGATTGCATTAACTTTACATTTGGTTTGTCTTCAACATTGATTTGACTTCAGAGTTTATCTTCGCAATGTTGATTTGGTCTTTTTGATATATATATATATATATATGTGTGTGTGTGTGTGTGTGTGTGTGTGTGTGTGTGTGTGTTCTGTCTATGTGAATGTGATCGGACCCTAACCCCTTCTGTGCTTCCCTCTCAAATTATTTCTATCTCTTCATATGCATTTTGTTGACACGTGTCAAGTGTCTTCACTGTGTCCTTGTCAGCTGAAGATATAGAGGCACACATTTAAAACTGTTTCAATGCCTTATCTTTTTTGCCTGAAAACCAGAGAAGCCGGAATGACCATCCGACAAACCAGGCGCGCGTGGGATCATGGCTCAACTCTCCATAAGTTGCAAGCATGCCACGTGTCCTTCAGATGTGAACCGACAGGGGCACCTGCGTAATTGCACTGCGCCGCCCTTCTCCTTATAAATATTCCACCCACGCGGTCACTATTTCCTCTCCCACCTCGCCATCTCGCTCAAACCCTAGCGCCACCGCTAGCTCGAGTCGACGCCGGAGATGAAGCGCTTAGCTGCCGCAACTTCTTAGACGTCGTCTTCACGCCGGTCGCGGACCTCATCTTCTCCCCCGATGTCTTAGGTGTCTTCCACCGCCAAGTTAGGGCACGGAATATCGAACTGCTCGACTTCCCCCTCGTCTCGTCTAGCAGTCCCTCGAGTGGTAAATAAATTTCGCTTTTTATCATGCAAGTATGTTCACATATGCCTCATAACTAGTTAGATTCCTCACTTGTACCTATTCTTGGATCTAGAACCAACTCACTTCAAATAAGTGAATGTCTTCGCACTATGAGGTCAATGTCTTCAAATTGTTTTATCTCCAAAATCTTCTAAGAATGCATATGACCGCTGCCCCTTCCCTCGCATCTCTAATGCTATCATAGGTACATGTCCGTGGGAGAATTCCTTGGTTCTCATAGTTTGCATTCATTTCCAGAATTCTTACAATGTCATATTGAATCTCCTGAAGCTAGTTCTTGTCTCACCAGTTGTCGGAAGACAAACTCCTTTGTGAAGCCTTTCTGCCTGAACCCAATGGCCTCTGAAAAATCTTCAAAGAAGAGTGGCAGACAAAGACACACTCATACTGCCAAGGATCTTCCTCCTGATCTGTTCACGTTGTACAAGTCTAACCCTGAAGAAACATATGGTGAACGCAAGTCCCGAATCAAATGGATTCGAAGATATTGGGCGGAGCAATGGTTCTTATATCACTTCGTGACACCAGAGTATGCAACCAAGAATGCTATGAAGGAAATATGCCCAAGAGGCAATAATAAAGTTGTTATTTGTATTTCCTTATATCATGATAAATGTTTATTATTCATGCCAGAATTCTATTAAACCAGAAACTTAGTACATGTGTGAGTACATAGACAAAACAGAGTGTCCCTAGCATGCCTCTACTAGACTAGCTCATTTATCAGAGATGGTTATGTTTCCTAACCATAGACATGAGTTGTCATTTGATCAAAGGGATCACATCATTAGGAGAATGATGTGATGGACAAGACCCATCCATTAGCTTAGCAACTTGATCGTTTAGTTTTACTGTTATTGCTTTCTTCATGACTTATACGTGTTCCTATGACTATGAGATTATGTAACCCCCGAGTACCGGAGGAACACCTTGTGTGCTATCAAACGTCACAGCGTAACTGGGTGATTATAAAAATGCTCTAAAGGTGTCTCCGAAGGTGTTTGTGGTGTTGGCATAGATCAAGAATAGGATTTGTCACTCCAAGTGTCGGAGAGGTATCTCTGGGCCCTCTCGGTAATACACATCATAATAAGCCTTGCAAACAAATGAGTAATGAGTTAGTCACGAGATGATGTATTACGGAACGAGTAAAGAGACTTGTCGGTAACGAGATTGAACTAGGTATGATGATACCAACGATCGAATCTCGGGCAAGTAACATACCGATGACAAAGGTAACAACGTATGTTGTTATGCGGTTTGACCAATAAAGATCTTTGTAGAATATGAAGGAACCAATATGAGCATACATGTTATGCTATTGGTTATTGACCGGAGATAAGTCTCGGTCATGTCTACATAGTTCTCGAACCCGTAGGGTCCGGACTCTTAACATATGATGACGATCGGTATTATGAGTTTATGTGTTTTGTTGTACCGAAGGTAGTTTGGAGTCCCGGATGTGATCACGGACATGACGAGGAGCCTTGGAATGTCCGAGACATAAAGATTCATATATCGGAAGGTTATATTCGGACACCAGATGAGTTCTGGGGGTTATTGGATAAATACCTGAGTACCGAGAGGTTACCGGAACCTCCCCGGGGGTTATTGGGCCACATGGGCCCAAGTGCAGGAAGAGGAGACGCGGCCAGCTAGGGGTGCGTCCCCCGTAGCCCAAACTGAATTGGACTAGGGGGCGGCCCCCCTTCCTTCTTCTTCTCCTCCCATTCCTTCCCCCCTCTCCTACCAGGACTAGGAAAGGGGGGAATCATACTTGGAGTAGGATTGTCCCCCGTAGGGCGCGCGCCACCCCTTGGGCCGGCCGACCTCCTCCTCCTCCTCCTCCCTCCCTCCTTTATATACGTGGGGAGGCGCACCCCATAGACACACAAGTTGATTTTAGCCGTGTGCGGTGCCCCTCCCCACAGTTACACACCTCGGTCATATTGTTGCAGTGCTTAGGCGAAGCCCTGCGCCGGTAGCTTCATCATCACCGTCACCACGTCATCGTGCTGATGAAACTCTCCCATGACACTCAACTAGATCAAGAGCTCGTGGGACTTCATCGACCAGGACATGTGCTGAATGCGGAGGTGCCGTACGTTCGGTGCTTGGATCAGTTGGATCACGAAGACGTTTGACTAGATCAACCGCGTCACTAGACGCTTCCGCTTTCGGTCTACGAGGGTACGTAGACACACTCTCCCCACTCGTTGCTATGCTTCTCCTAGATAAACTACTGGAATCTGGCACTTTGCCATCTGCCATGGCAGATGGCAAAGGCATGGTCGACGGATGGCAAAGGCTTTGCCATCAGCCAGCAGATGGCAAACAGTTTGTCTGAATTCCAGTGGGCAAAGGCTTCTTTGCCATCTGCTGGCTGATGGCAAAGAGCCTGTGCCTTTGCCATCAGCTGGCAGATGGCAAAGCCTCTTAACGGGGTTAGCCCCGTTGGAAGGATAACGGCATACTTTGCCATCAGCCAGCAGATGGCAAAGGCGCCAGGCTCTTTGCCATCTGCCAGCAGATGGCAAAGGATGCAGGCTCTTTGCCATCTACTGGCTGATGGCAAAGGCTGCAGGCTCTTTGCCATCTGCCAGCAGATGGCAAAGGCTGGCAAAGAGCTTTGCCATCTGCTGGCAGATGGCAAAGAGCCCAAATAGGCCAGTCCAAATTTTTTCTCTGGATGACACGTGGTTTCTTTGCCATCTGCCAGCTGATGGCAAAGCTCTTTGCCATCTGCCAGCAGATGGCAAAGTGTCTATATTGCCTCGTTTAATTTTGTTTTTCTTATATCAATTCATTTTCATAGAAAATCAAACACAAATATATTTATATGACCAATATAGCATCTTCAACACATATTACCAATAGTCATGAACACATATATATATCCAACACATGTTACCAATAGTATCAAGTTTCATCCGTACATATACATAGTTTCATCAATATTACACAGTTTGATCCATAGGTAGCAAGTTTCACAAGGTCAAAACAAAAACTAAATACAAGCACTCCATCAACCCAAGCTTCCGTGATCTTAAGCAAATCTGTAAAATGGGAAAGAAGGAAGTTAGAAGAAGAAGACTAGAAGAAGAAGATTATTAGGATGCAACTAAAATGTGAAGATTATTATGATGCAACTTATATGTGTAAAATATGTCATTTTGGAGCTAAGTAAGGTCATTATGTCATTTTGGAGGTTGCTAAGCATATGAAGTCATTTAGGAGCTAAAATATGACATTTCTTAAGCATATTATGTCATTTTAGAGCCAGTTAAGCATATTAAGTGATTTTGGAGGAAAAGATGCTAAGTATAGGTCATTTTAGAGCTATCCAAGGTTAAATAGGTCATTTTTAAGCTAGCTAAGCATATTAAGTCCTTTTGGAGGGAAAAATGCGAAGTATAGGTCATTTTAGAGCTATCATTGGTTAAATAAGTCATTTTGGAGCTAATCAAGCTTATTATGTCATTTTTGAGCTAGCTAAGCATATTGAGTTATTTAGGACGGAAAAATGCTAAGTATAGGTCATTTTAGAGCTAGCCTAGGTTAAATAGGTCATTTTGGAGCTAAGTAAGGTTATTATGTCATTTTGAAGCTAGCTAAGCATATGAAGTCATTCAGGACCTAAAATATGTCATTTCTTAAGCATATTATGTCATTTTAGAGTTAGCTAAGCATATTAAGTCATTTTGGAGGAAAAGATACTAAGTATAGGTCATTTTAGAGCTATCCTAGGTTAAATAGGTCATTTTTAAGCTAGCTGAGCATATTAAGTCATTTTGGAGGAAAAAATGCTAAGTATAGGTCATTTTAGAGCTATCCTAAGTTAAATAGGTCATTTTGGAGCTAATTAAGCTTATTATGTAATTATTATTGAGCTAGCTAAGCATATTGAGTCATTTAGGAGGAAAAAA
>LR738713.1:353375182-353393781 GCA_902687465.1 Secale cereale
GGGCCGGCGACAGGGTAGGCGAGCTAGAGCGATGGCGACGGGGTGGGCGAGCTGGACGTTCGATCTGTGGGGCTGTTTGGATGGCGCCTGCACCCGCCCTGCCAAATCGGGGCGCGCCAATAATTTCCTTTTTGTCGCCGCTGGCTCGCCCGGGAGTTGGCGTAAAATCTGAAAAGCTAGCCAAAAATTTGGCGTGGAACCGGAATTTCGACGGCGATCCAAACGCCTGCCCACCTCCTCAGTCAACGCCAAGATTTTGGTAGGGTAGTTGTTGGTAACGATCCAAACAGCCTCTGTGTTATCGGGTCTGTTTGGTTGACGCGGGCTAGCCAATTTTTTGGTGCAGGATTTTGCCGCCGTCGGCTCGCCAAAGACCTGGCGCAAAAACTGAACGCATGACCAAAACATTGGCACAGATCCGAAATTTTGGCTTCCAACCAAACGCTTGCCATCGAGTGGGTCAACGACCAAAAAATTGGTAGGGCTGGCAACGGCTGTGATCCAAACAGCCCCGCATAGGCTAGTTTCCTTTTTTTTGGAGGATTAGGCTAGTTTCCTTGTTAAATGAGTGATTTATGAGTGTACTAGTAAAGGATTTGTGTGTGCACGATATACTATCTCCTGTTTGTTTGATCTGTAGCCGGGCATGTTCGCTGAATCACTGGCCTGATCAGGGAGAGAAAAAGATCCCTGAGACAAGAGGCAAAAAAAGAACTGGCGTGACAAGTATACTGATGCGTTGTCTGCTATATGTGGCACACACACACCAAGTTTTTGATTCTCTCTCTTTTGAACATCTCCTGCAAACTCACAAAAGAAATTGTAAAACTTACAAAGAATAGTAGTGTGGCTGTGGTCTGACGATCTCAAGTAAGATGGAAGCATACACATACAATTACATACACCAGCAAATGGATTGACAATCGCGTCGTCATAATTTTCTTAAGCATGAAGTCATATTGTTACAAACGATGATGGAGATACCGCGTATGAGTGGTCTGACGATTTTGTTTTGTAGGAAATATGATAGGAAGTGTTTCCCTTTTTTTACATATGTGGATGGGTGGGGAGAGAGGGAGGGGATAATTAACCCCACATTTTTTTCTTACCTCAAAAAAATAACCCATCTCTTTGCCATCTGCCAGCAGATGGCAAAGAGGTGGGGCTGGTACGCTGTTGCCCACTTAACGGCAACAGGAGTTGGCTACCTCTTTGTCATCTGCTGGCAGATGGCAAAGATTGTTTGCCATCTGCTGGAAGATGGCAAAGAATTGGCTGATGGCAACCATGTTCTTTGCCATCTGTCAGTTCTTTGCCATCTGTTTTTTATAAGCATATGGCAAAGAAGTTCTTTGCCATCAGCTGACAGATGGCAAAGAGCTGGCTGATGGCAAAAACCCAGATTCCAGTAGTGATAGATCTTGCGTAATCATACGAAATTTTATGAAATTTTACATTCCCGAATAGTGGCATCATGAGCCAGGTCTATGCGTAGATGATATGCACGAGTAGAACACAATGAGTTGTGGGCGATAATAGTCATACTGCTTACCAGCATGTCATACTTTGATTGGGCGGTATTGTGGGATGAAACGGCCCGGACCGACATTACGTGTACGCTTACGCGAGACTAGTTTCACCGTTACGAGAACTCATTGCTTAACGGTGACCAGCGGGTGTCTTTCTCTCTCACTTTAGTTGAATCGAGTGTGGCCACGCCCGGTCCTTGTGAAGGTGAAAGCATCACACTTGATGAAAAATGTTGTGGTTTTTGTATGCGTAGGTAAGAACGGTTCTTGCTAAGCCCGTAGCAGCCACGTAAAACTTGTAACAACAAAGTAGAGGACATCTAACTTGTTTTTGCAGGGCATGTTGTGATGTGATATGTTCAAGGTGTGATGAGTTATACGTTATTGTATGAGATGATCATGTTTTGTAAAATTATCGGCAACCGGCAGGACCCTTATGGTTGTCTCTTTATTGTATGAATTGCAAAGGCCATGTAATTGCTTTACTTTATCACTATGAGTTAGCAATAGTTGTAGTAGCAATAGTTGGCGAGACGACCACGACGCTACGATGAAGATCATGGTGTCTAGCCGGTGACGATGGAGATCATGACGATGCTTTGGAGATGGAGATCAAAAGCACAAGATGATGATGGCCATATCATGTCCCATATTTTGATTGCATGTGATGTTTATCTTATTATTCTTCTTATTTTTCTTAGTATGGCGGTAGCATTATAAGATGATCCCTTACAAAATTTCAAGGTACAAGTGTTCACACTGAGTATGCACCGTTGCGAAAGTTCATCGTGCCGAGACACCACGTGATGATCGGGTGTGATAAGCTCTACGTTCAAATACAACGGGTGTAAGACAGTTTTGCACATGCATAATACTCGGGATAAACTTGACGAGCCTAGCATGTACAGACATGGCCTCGGAACACTAGAGACCGAAAGGTCGAGCGCGAATCATATAGTAGATATGATCAACATAAGATGTTCACCATTGAAAACTACTCCATCTCACGTGATGGTCGGACATGGTTTAGTTGATTTGGATCACGTGATCATTTAGATGACTGGAGGGATGTCTATCTAAGTGGGAATTCTTTAGTAATACGATTAATTGAACTTTAATTTATCATGAACTTAGTCCTGGAAGTTTTTGCATATCTATGTTATTGTAGATCAATGGCCCGTGCTACCGTTCCCTTGAATTTTAATGCGTTCCTAGAGAAAGCTAAGTTGAAAGATGATGGTAGTAACTACACAGATTGGGTCCGTAACTTGAGGATTATCCTCATTGCTGCACAGAAGAATTATGTCCTGGAAGCACCGCTAGGTGACAGGCCTGCTGCAGAAGCAACTCCGGACGTTATGAACATCTGGCAAGCTCATTCTGATGACTACTCAATAGTTCAGTGTGGCATGCTTTACGTCTTAGAATCGGGACTTCAACGACGTTTTGAACGTCATGGAGCATATGATATGTTCCAAGAGTTGAAGTTAATATTTCAAGAAAATTCCCGAATTGACAGATATGAAGTCTCCAATAAGTTGTATAGCTGCAAGATGGAGGAGAACAGTTCTATCAGTGAACACTTGCTCAGAATGTCTGGGTACTACAATTATATGACTCAATTTGGTTGCAAAGTTGACGAAGATAGTGTTATTGATAGAGTTCTTCAATCACTGCCACCAAGCTATAAAGGCTTCGTGATGAACTATAATATGCAAGGGATGCAGAAGACAATTCGAGAGCTCTTTGCTATGCTCAAAGCTGCGGAGGTACAAATCAAAAGGAGCATCAAGTGTTGATGGTTAACAAGACCACTAGTTTCAAGAAAAAGGTAAGGGAAAGAAAAGGAACTTCAAGAAGAATAGCAAGACAGTTGCTACTCCCGCGAAGAAACCCAAATCTAGAGCCAAGCCCAAAACTGAGTGCTTCTACTACAAAGGGACTGGACATTGGAAGCGGAACTGCCCCAAGTATTTGGCGGATAAGAAGGATGGCAAAGTGAACAAAGGTATATTTGATATACATGTTATTGATGTGTACCTTACTAATGCTCATAGTAGCACCTGGGTATTTGATACTGGTTCGGTTGCTGATATTTGTAACTCGAAACAGGGGCTACGGATTAAACAAAGATTAGCTAAGGACGAGGTGACGATGCGCGTGGGAAATGGTTCCAAAGTCGATGTGATAGCCGTTGGCACGCTACCTCTACATCTACCTTCGGGATTAGTTTTAGACCTAAATAATTGTTATTTGGTTCCAGCGTTGAGCATGAGCATTATATCTGGATCTTGTTTGTTGCGAGACGGTTATTCATTTTCAAAGAATAATGGTTGTTCTATTTTTATGAGTAACATCTTTTATGGTCATGCACCATTGAAGAGTGGTCTATTCTTGTTGGATCTCGATCGTAGTGATACACATATTCATAATATTGAAGCCAAAAGATGCAAGGTTGATAATGGTAGTGTAACTTATTTGTGGCACTGCCGTTTAGGTCATATTGGCGTAAAGAGCGTGAAGAAACTCCATGTTGATGGACTATTGGAATCACTTTATTATGAATCACTTGGTGCTTGCAAACCATGCCTCATGGGCAAGATGACTAAACCTCCATTCTCCGGAACAATGGAGTGAGCAACAGATTTGTTGGAAATCATACATACTGATGTATGTGGACCGATGAGCGTTGAGGCTCGCGGCGGGTATCATTATTTTCTGACCTTCACTGATGATTTGAGCAGATATGGGTATATCTACTTAATGAAGCACAAGTCTAAAACATTTGAAAAGTGCAAAGAATTTCAAAGTGAAGTAGAGAATCATCGTAACAAGAAAATAAAGTTTCTACGATCTGATCGTGGAGGCGAATATTTGAGTTACGAGTTTGGTCTTCATTTAAAACAATGTGGAATAGTTTCATAGCTCACGCCACCCGGAACACCACGGCGTAATGGTGTGTTCGAACGTCGTAACCGTACTTTATTAGATATGGTGCGATCTATGATGTCTCTTGCCGATTTACCACTATCATTTTGGGGTTATGCTTTAGAGACAGCTGCATTCACGTTAAATAGGGAACCATCTAAATTAGGGCTAGACCAAAAGCTCGTAGCTCAAGAGCTTAATGAGCGCTCGATAGTTTGGCTCATTAAGCTCGTAGCTCCCTTTTTAATGAACATAGCCAATCATTGATTTCAGCTCGTTATGCTTAATGAGCTTAACAAACGAGCTAACGAGTTTCACGAGTAGCTCGTTAAGCTCATTAGTAACAATACAATACATATTTTCATCTTATGTGATAATTTTCTTGTAGCACCTTAGGCCATCTATTCAATCTAACCGACATAGGAGGCAACAAAATAGTGCATTTCTTTTCGGAATCACCATATTTCATTTTAAAAACCACACCTACACAGTCATCCTGTAGACCATAGCACATTATAATCTGTTAACGAGCGCTCACGAGCTTAACGAGCTTCAAACGAACCGAGCTGAGCAGGGTTTTTGCTCATTAATCTTAACGAGGTTAACGAGTCAAGCCTTAACGAGCATGAGTTTAACGAGTACGAGCTTAACGAGCCGAGTAGCTCATTAGTCCACCCCTAATCTAAATCCATTGAGACGACGCCTTATGAACTATGGTTTGGCAAGAAACCAAAGTTGTCGTTTCTTAAAGTTTGGGGCTGCAATGCTTATGTGAAAAAGCTTCAACCTGATAAGCTCGAACCCAAGTCGGAGAAATGTGTCTTCATAGGATACCCAAAGTAAACTGTTGGGTACACCTTCTATCACAGATTCGAAGGCAAGATATTCGTTGCTAAGAATGGATCCTTTCTAGAGAAGGAGTTTCTCTCGAAAGAAGTGAGTGGGAGGAAACTAGAACTTGATGAGGTAATTGTACCTTCTCCTGAATTGGAAAGTACTACATCACAGAGAATAGTTCCAGTCATTCCTGCACCAATCAGCGAGGAAGCCAATGATGATGATCATGAAAATTCAGATCAAGTTACTACTGAACCTCGTAGGTTAACCAGAGTATGTTTCGCACCAGAGTGGTACGGTAACCCGGTTCTGGAAGTCATGTTACTAGACCATGATGAACCTGCAAACTATGAGGAAGCGATGATGAGCCCAAATTCCGCAAAAATGGCTTGAGGCCATGAAATCTGAGATGGGATCCATGCATGAGAACAAAGTGTGGACTTTGGTTGACTTGACCGATGATCGGCAAGCCATTGAAAATATATAGATCTTTAAGAGGAAGACTGCCGCCGATGGTAATGTTACTGTCTACAAAGCTCGACTTGTTGCGAAAGGTTTTCGACAAGTTCAAGGAGTTGACTACGATGAGATTTTCTCACCTGTAGTGATGCTTAAGTCTGTCTGAATCATGTTAGCAATTGCCGCATTTTATGATTATGAAATCTAGCAAATGGATGTCAAAACTGCATTCCTTAATGGATACCTCTAAGATGAGTTGTATATGATGCAACCAGAAGGTTTTGTCGATCCTAAAGGTGCTAACAAAGTGTGCAAGCTCTATCGATCCATCTATGGACTGGTGCAAGCATCTCGGAGTTGGAATATACGCTTTGATGGGGTGATCAAGGCATATGGTTTTATATAGACTTTTGGAGAAGCCGGTATTTACAAGAAAGTGAGTGGGAGCTCTATAGCATTTCTGATATTATATGTGGATGACATATTGTTGATTGGAAATAATATAGAATTTCTGGATGGCATAAAGGGATACTTGGATAAGAATTTTTCAATGAAATACCTCGGTGAAGCTACTTATATATTAGGCATCAAGATCTATAGAGATAGATCAAGACGCTTAATTGGACTTTCACAAAGCACATACCTTGATAAAGTTTTGAAGAAGTTCAAAATGGATCAGTCAAAGAAAGGGTTCTTGCCTATGTTACCAAAGTCATTCCCTATGCCTCAGCCATAGGATCTATCATGTATGCAATGTTGTGTACCAGACCTGATGTGTGCCTTGCTATAAGTTTAGCAGGGAGGTACCAAAGTAATCCAGGAGTGGATCACTGGACAGCGGTCAAGAACATCATGAAGTACCTGAAAAGGACAAAGGATATGTTTCTCATTTATGGAGGTGACAAAGAGCTCGTCGTAAATGGTTACGTCGATTACAGCTTTGACACTGATCCGGATGACTCTGAGTCACAAACAGAATAAGTATTTTTATTGAACGGTGGAGCTGTCAGTTGGTGCAGTTCCAAGCAGAGCCTCGTGGCGGAATCTACGTGTGAAGCGGAGTACATAGCTGCTTTGGAAGCAGCAAATGAAGGAGTCTGGATGAAGGAGTTCATATCCGATCTACGTGTAATACCTAGTGCATCGGGTCCAATGAAAATCTTTTGTGACAACACTTGAGCAATAGCCTCGGCGAAGGAATCCAGGTTTCACAAGAGAACCAAGCACATCAAGGGATGCTTCAATTCCATCCGCGGTCAAGTTAAGGAGGGAGACATAGAAATTTGCAAGATACATAAGGATCTGAATGTCGCAGACCCGTTGACTACGCCTCTTCCACGAGCAAAACATGATCAGCACCAAGACTCCATGGGTGTTAAAATCATTACTATGTAATCTAGATTATTGACTCAAGTTCAAGTGGGAGAATGAAGGAAATATGCCCTAGATGCAATAATAAAGTTGTTATTTTCATTTCCTTATATCATGATAAATGTTTATTATTCATGCTAGAATTATATTAAACCGGAAACTTAGTACATGTGTGAATACAAAGACAAAACAGAGTGTCCCTAGTATGCCTCTACTAGACTAGCTCATTGATCAAAGATGGTTATGTTTCCTAACTATAGACATGAGTTGTCATTTGACCGAAGGGATCACATCATTAGGAGAATGATGTGATGGACAAGGCCCATACGTTAGCTTAGCAACTTGATCGTTTAGTTTTACTGATATTGCTTTCTTCATGACTTATACATGTTCCTATGACTATGAGATTATGTAACTCTCGAATACCGAAGCAACACCTTGTGTGCTATCAAAAGTCACAGCATAACTGGGTGATTATAAAGATTCCCTACAGGTGTCTCCGAAGGTGTTTGTGGTGTTGGCATAGATCGAGAATAGGATTTGTCACTCCAAGTGTCGGAGAGGTATCTCTGGGCCTACTCGGTAATACACATCATAATAAGCCTTGCAAGCAAATGACTAATGAGTTAGTCACAAGATGATGTATTACGGAACGAGTAAAGAGACTTATCGGTAACGAGATTCAACTAGGTATGATGATACCAACGATCGAATCTCTGGCAAGTAACATACCGCTGACAAAGCGAACAACGTATGTTGTTATGTGGTTTGACCGATAAAGATCTTCGTAGAATATGTAGGAACCAATATGAGCATCCAGGATCCGCTATTGGTTATTGACCGGAAATAAGTCTCGGTCATGTCTACATAGTTCTCGAACCCGTAGGGTCCGCACACTTAACGTTTGATGACGATCGGTATTATGAGTTTATGTGTTTTGATGTACCGAAGGTAGTTCGGAGTCCCGGATGTGATCACGGACATGACGAGGAGTCTCGGAATGTCCGATAGATAAAGATTTATATATTGGAAGGTTATATACGGACACCGGATGAGTTCTTGCGGTTATCGGATAAATACCGGAGTACCGGGAGGTTACCGGAACCTCCCGGGGGGTTATTGGGCCACATGAGCCCAACTGGAGGAAGAGGAGGCGCGGCCAGCTAGGGGTGCGCGGCACCCCTAGCCCAAACCGAATTGGACTAGGGGGTCGGCCCCCCTTTCCTTCTTCTTGTCCTCCCCTTCCTTCCCCCTCTCCTACTAGGACTAGGAAAGGGGGGAATCCTACTTGGAGTAGGATTGCCCCCCTAGGGCGTGCGCCACCCCTTGGGCCGGCCGGCCTCCTCCTCCTCCTCACTCCCTCGTTTATATACGTGGAGAGGGGGCACCCTATAGACACACAAGTTGATTTTAGCCATGTGTGGTGCCCCTCCCCACAGTTACACACCTCGGTCATATCGTTGCAATGCTTAAGCAAAGCCCTGCGCCGGTAGCTTCACCATCACCGTCACCATGCCGTCGTGCTGACGAAACTCTCCCGTGACGCTCAACTGGTTCAAGAGCTCGTGGGACGTCATCGAGCTGAAAGTGTGCTTAACATGGAGGTGCCGTATGTTCGGTGCTTGGATCGGTTGGATCGCGAAGACGTTCGACTACATCAACCGCGTCTCTAGACGCTTCCGCTTTCGGTCTACGAGGGTACATAGACACACCCTCCCCGCTCGTTGGTATGATTCTCCTAGATAGTTCTTGCATGATCGTAGGATTTTTTTTGAAATACTACGTTCCCCAACATGCTATACGCCCTCCATGGGGCGATGTCCTCTACAAGAAGCTTCAGCCCAAGAACAAGGCAAAAGCCATTGCCAAATATTTCTACCCTTGTATGGTCAGAGGACATATGCCAGAGAATGCTGACCCATCCAGTCTTAGATGGTGTCGTGACGATGATCTTTTTGAAGAGAACTATAAGTTTGCCAAGAACTGTGCGACGCTGAACAAGAAGGAGTTCGGTCTTAACTTCAATCCTGGCCCAGCTCGGCCTCGTTATGATGACACTCGTGAAGCCAATCAGAATCGCATTAGCCCCTTTAGTGTCCTTGATGGGATACTCTCCCACATATCTTCGTAATGGGATACTGTGGAACATGTTGCTGTTGATGAGGAACCGGAAGATGTTCCTGAGCCAGCGAAGCCAAAGAAGAAGTCAAAGGCTTCAAAACTTCCGGCTGCCCCAAAAGCTTCAAGTGTGAAGCCATTGAAAATTGTACCTCCTGAATCAAGTGTGCAGTCTGAGGACCACTTTCGCATCTCTAAGAAGTCCAAAGAGCTCATAAAGCCATCAGGTCAAGGGCTCACTCCTGGCAGCATTCTGCGCAATGATGAAGACATTATTGACCTATCAAGTGATGAGGACCTTGCTGATGACGCCCTTGAGATACTGATCAAGAGCAATCAGCATGCTAAAATCTTCAATGATCTGCCTTTGTTCGATGCTGATATCATCAATAACTTCATTGATGAGTGGTTTGAGGATACCTCTCTTTCCCTCGATGATCTCCAGCTCCCTATTGATATCAGCGTGACCTTTGAGGGATACATTGCCCAAGAACTAATGATTGCACAAATGGTCATTGAGCAAAAGAACAAGATTGACCATGAAAAGGCTCTCTTCAAGAAGCATATGGCCAATCTCAGCGCTCAAGAGGTTCAAAACTTCAAAATTATGTTGGTAGATCTCAAGGCTGAATTTCTCAAGCACCGTGATGTTGCAAAGGGTTCAAGAGAATGTCTCAAGCACTATGCTGAGAAACGTGTTCAGGCTCATAATGTGTGACGCCCGGATAATTAAGCTACAGTAACCCTCGGTTAACGATGCCACATCACCATGATTACTGTTATTAATCTCGTGTTAGATCGAAACCGATTATAATTCAAAATTCTAAATCAAGCTAATAATAAAAGTTTTCATATATGAAAATTAAAATGTTCAATAAACAGTAGATAAATCAGAGGCTATGATAAAATTGTAAACAACATTAATGAAATTTGTTAAGTGACTTAAACAACCTCAATCAGTGGCTGAAAACATTATTTAATAACCTTTTTCTTAATAAAAAAATATGAAATGATATTTCCCCCAAACTAGTTTTTGGTGGTAGAATATATTGTGCTGTGATTTATGGGCCAGCTCTCATATTTTACAAAACTCATTTGGTGCCCAAGCAATTAGCCGAAACAGAAAAGAATAAATAAAAAGTAAAAACAAAACAAAACAGAAGAAAAAGGACCCCCCCCCACTGGGCCAGTCGGCCCAGCAGCTAGCCAGGACGGCCCAAACTGGCCCACCCCGTCGCCCTTTTTCCCCACTCCCTACCGAAACCCTAACCCAATCCCCCCACTCCTCACGGTCCTCCCTCCCTCTCCCTCGCGTCGTCGCACACCCAGAGGCGAGGCGCCTCACGCCCGAGCCCCCCCCCTCGCCACCTCTCCTCACTCCATTCCCTCCCGCTCCGTCGTAGTCGCCATGCCACCCTCCCGACGACCTGCTCGCCTCCCGGCCCGACCTCGACAGGCGCCGTCCTCTGCCTCCGCTGAGCTACGCCGCCCCGGCGACCTCGACGGCAAGCTGCCGTGGGTCCTAGCGCCTGACCCTCCTCTTCATGTCGCCGCTGCTCTTGGAGGCCCCGACGAGCACTCTCGCACCTGAGAGCCTCCTCCTCTGCCCCGACGGTCATCGTCGTCGATCCCATGCCGCCACTACTCCATCGTCTCCATCAAATGCGCTTCCGAGCTCCTGTGAGCTCCCGGTCCTCAGTGACCTTCCCCTCCCTCCGTGTCTCGTAGCTCCGTCGCCGACAAGGCCGTACCTCGGCCTCCGCTCGCCACCGCCGTCACGGTCGACTTTTCGGCCATTGTTTTTCTTCGCCCGAACCACATGCGCCATAGCACTTGTCTCACAGATGTTCGATCTTCACGCGGGCTCGGACGTCCGTTTGGTCGCCGGAGCCGCCGCCTCCCGGCGTTCAGTGCTCGCCGGCGGGCACGCACGCGCGTTCAAACCACTGGGTTTAACCACTGACGTGTGGCCCGGTTTAACCATCCCCCCCTAATCAACTAATTAGGACCTAATAAAATGGATTAGATGAATAACTGAATATGACATGTGGACCCTATTCATTTAAAAGCATGTTTAAAAGTATTGAAGACAATGACATGTGCCCCCCCCCCACCTAATCTGCTAAATTAATTAAGCTTTAGAAAAACTGTGCTACAGACTGCTGGGCCCCACAGCTAATAACATAAATTAACATAACCGAATTTGTTAATTGAAATGTCTCACTGACACATCGGTCCCACTGGTCTTTTGACCAGTCAAACCGCTGACTGGGCAATCGTAGTCAGTGACAGGTGGAACCTAGCGCCCCCTTGACCAGTCAATGTTGACCCAGTCAACTGCTGACTGGGCAGTTGACTAGGCCCACCTGTCAGCCTCATGCGCCCACTTCTGGGTACACTTATGTGTACCCATAGCAGTTTCTCTTTTATTTTCGAATTAAATAAAATCCATAATTTCAAAAGAATGATTAAAACTTTAAAAATTAATATAAAATTAACCGTAAGTCGGATGAAAATAATTTATATATGAAAGTTGCTCAGAACGACGAGTCGAACCCGAATACGCGGTCCGTTCGTCCGCCACACATCTTTATCATATCGAACCTGCAACCTTCCCCCTCCGTTTCATCTGCCCGAAAACGCGAAACACCGGGAATACTTTCCCGGATGTTTTTCATCCTCGCCAGTATCACCTCCTATCGCGTTAGGTCACACGTAGCACCGCGTATTGCCATGTTATGCTTTGTGTTGCTTTGATTGCTCTATATTGATTGTATTCCCCCTCTGTTACTTCCTTTCCGGTAGAACCTGAGACGATGCCGATGCCCCCGTGATCTACTACATCGACGACGACCCCTCCTTCTTGCCAGATCAACCAGGCAAGCCCCCCTTAGATCACCAGATATCGCCTATTCTTCTCTCTACTGCTTGCATTAGAGTAGTGTAGCATGTTACTGTTCGTTTACTCCTATTCTGCTGCATAGCCTGTCATTGTTGCTACAACTGTTGATACTTTACCTGCCATCCTAATGCTTAGTATAGGATGCTAGTACTCCATCAGTGGCCCTACACCCTTGTCCGTCTGCCCTGCTATTCTATCGGGCCGTGATCACTTGGGTGTGATCACGGGTATATACTACATACACTTTACATGATACATGATGTGACTAAAGTCGGGTCGGCTCTTTGAGTACCCGCAAGTGATTCCGATATGGGGGCTGAAAGGACAGGTGGCTCCATCCAGGTAGTGGTGGGCCTGAGTTCCCGACGGCCCCTGAGTGGATCTTTGTGGCGGAGCGACAGGGCAGGTTGAGACACCCAGTGGAGAGGTGGCCTGGCCCTGGTCGTTATCCGCGGTTATTTCATAATAACACGCTTAACGAGTTTGGATATTTGATTTGAGTCTGGCCGTAGGCCTATACGCACTAACCAGCTACGTGGGAATAGTTATGGGTACTCGACGTCGTGGTATCAGCCGGAGCCTTCTTGACGTCAGCGGTTTAGCGGCGCGCGCCGGGTTGGACCGCGTAACGTAACTTCCTTAGTAATGGAGGTTGCTAGGTCTGCTCACTGGCCGCCCTCGCAACGTGCAGGTGTGCATTGGGCGATGGGCCCAGACCCCTGTGTGCTTAGGACTTAGACCGACGTGCTGACCTCTCTGCTGTGCTTAGGTAGGGCTGCGATGTGTTGATCTTCCGAGGCCGGGCATGACCCTGGAAAGTGTGTCCGGCCAAATGGGATCAAGCGTGCTGGGTTATGTGGTGCACCCCTACAGGGAAGTTAATCTATTCGAATAGTCGTGTACCTCGGTAAAAGGACGACCCGGAGTTGTATTCCGACCTCATGACAACTAGAACCGGATACTTAATAAAACACACCCTTACCAGTGCCAGATACAACTCGATGGTTGCTCTCTCACAGGGTGATGCGCGGGAGGATCGTCGAGTAGGATTATGCTATACGATGTTACTTGGTGAACTAACCATCTACCCCCTTCTACTGCTGCAAGATGGAGGCTGCGAGAAGCAAGGATACTTGTTACTTTCCAGCTACCCTCATCTTCTGCTGCAAGATGGAGGTTACGAGAAGCGTAGTCTTCGATTGGATTAGCTATCCCCCTCTTATTCTGCTTTCTGCAGTTCAGTCCACATATATTACCCCTTTACACAGATACCTTTGCATATGTAGCATAGATCCTTGCTTGCGAGTACTTTGGATGAGTACTCACGGTTGCTTTGCTCCCCCCCCTTTTCCCCCTTTCTTCCTTTCTTCTCAGATGATGCAACCAGGTGGTGTAGTCCAGGACCCAGAGGATCCCGATAATGTTTCTACGTGGAGTTCGGCTTCGAGGAGTAGTTAGGAGGTCCCAGGCAGGAGGCCTTGCCTTTTCGATCGTTGCTATTTTTGTGCTAGCCTTCTTAAGGCAAACTTGTTTAACTTATGTCTGTACTCAGATATTATTTCTTCCGCTGACTCTTGTGTTTTCGAGCTTATGTATTCGAGCCCTCGAGGCCCCTGGCTTGTAATATAAAGCTTGTATTATTTTAATTTGTGTCTAGAGTTGTGTTGTGATATCTTCCAGTGAGTCCTTGATCTTGGTCGTACACATTTGCGTGCATGATTAGTGTACGGTCAAATCGGGGGAGTCACAAGTTGGTATCAGAGCCGACTGCCTGTAGGAATCCCCCTTTCCAACTCCTTGGCCGAAGTTGAGTCTAGTATTAGAGAAACAAATTTACTAACTTGTTGTGTGGCTTACGGGCCCACAACACCAATGGGTGGTATTAGGATCTTTTACTCCTCGTCTATACTCTGTGACTCTGATCTCTCTTCTATTCGGGATAAATGAATTTTGCAAAATCTAACATTAGGATCTCGTTATCACTTCACCCGGAGAGCACCTTATTACCGATGATCGTCTGCTGCACCAGAAGACCCTGAAGATACTCTCCGTTGTTAACTCGAGAACTTGGGTTCCTCGCATTGCAATTCCCCTTGCATCGTCAACTCTAAATGGATAGCTAAATGCAGTTGTCATTCTTACATTCATCCCCAGTTGGTCTTGTTCTTACAAGATACCCCGACATACTGGCCGTTGTTTCGAGAATCCTTTGTGCCTACTGCCTTGCAGTTCCTTGTCGACTGAATACACCTACAAATTAATCCTCACACATATGTTTCACTAAAGTCTTCGAAATCCTATTCGAGCTTTAGAAAATCCTCAACAACATATTTATCTTGAAATTCTTGCTTGCGTGCTATATGGTTTATCCCATAAGTCTGGCAATCTTATTGCCATCCTTGTCACTATCGTTTCGAGTCTGTTGGTTCAAAATGTTGCGGATGTTCGCAATCCCCAATCAGATCCTAGAATTCATCCTTCCGACGCAGACTTCATTTTAAACCTGGTTGGATCTCGACCAATCAAATTGCCATCGATTGTATCCCCAAGCATATTCAACTTATCCATCCTTGATCAGAGCGTTTGCTTCTGATCTCTTGATTCGGAACACATAATTCCTTTACATTTGGTTGAATTAGTCAGTTGTTTCTATAATCTGATCTCCTTTAATTATTTCTTCTTCTGGTTGAGTATCGATACTCACATCTGACTCCTTGCGGTCCGCTAGGTCCTTTTGTGGATTATTTTCCGACCGTTCCGACATATCAAAACCTTGAGTTCTTCCCCTGTTACATAATGCCTTTAGTAAATTGCATCCTCTGCTTGGCCAACCATGCTCTGCTTTCGAGCTTGTGTTTTTACTTTTGAAACTTGTGGGATATGTTACTAAGATGCCCGATGGGTTGAACCTATGCCTTCCCCTAATCCGTGAGAACCCAAAAGTTTTCACAAGTCATACCCTTTCGGTGTTCTACCGGATAAAATTCCCACACTACAATTTTATCAAAGCAAGAGGTAAATGAAACGTATGCATTGGAGAAATGGGAGTCGACCTTGAGCTTTCGTTCATGCCCATGGAAACAATGTAGACCGTCTCGGGAGCTTCTTGCAAAATGATTTTTCATCTAAATAATTCTTTCGGTGTCAATAAATTTGATCCCTTGCAGTTATGGTTTCGACCATGCTGTCCTTATTCAATATATCTGGAATAAATCCATTCCACGCCTCGTCAATTTTTGACAAGGTTAAATCATCTACTGTCATAGGTCAATGACCTAGTTCAACTTCTATCGTGTTCTACCTTCGAGTTTTACCCTCTAATATCTCGAGGATATCATGCCTTTGCACCACACCTTTTGAACTTTTGATGAAGTAATACATTTGCTTGTCGTAATCACTCTACGGGTTCTAGGTTGCCGTCACCCGAGGACACTGTTTAGTAAATCAAATCTGCTCTAAAAATTCAACACCCCTAGTAGATGTTACTGGGAAATTTTTAAACTCAATCTGGTTTATTCCTTGACTATCGGGTACATCCCTTGTCTAGCTATCTTTGGTGCATGAATTCTTCAGTGTGTGAGCACGACTTATGTCGAGCTTTCAACATCATGTTGCTTGTCTCGAAAGGCAACGTTGGTTCCGATCTTGCATCTTTTATATTGATCCTATAACTTGCCACTTCGTCATTCTCTTGCTTGTTGCCGTTGTTGTTTGATTGCATCCTCTTGAAACTTCCTGGCAAATGTGTCGGATCACCTTCAACACTTTGACTTCTTTCAAGATGTCAACTGTGTTCATGATGAGAAATACCTTCCTTGCCCTCGATGATTTTTATTATCATCGACAACACCCTTGACTTCATTTCATTGTGAACTTGTGTGCATTATGAATACAACTTGCTCTCCAGCTAGTGTTGTGTTTTGCCTTGAAGTATTACTGTCTTTTATGTCGAGAATGTTGAGGGTTTGCTCCACCTCTTAGAAATTCTTGGTATGATGAAACTTCTCACCATCACCATTCTTCCTTGGTCCCTGTGTTGTTTTCAACCAGGATACCAATATGCTAAAGATGCTGCTTGAGTTCTGCACTTCTAGTAACCCTATTGGTTTGAAGTTAACGATCGACAGTTCGTTCTTAGACTGTTGGTTATTGAATTGTCACTCTAACATTGATCTTGCTGCCTAAGGTCATATTTCGGGCACACCTTTCAACTAATGATTAATGGTGTATGTTTTTCTCGAGCATACAACATTATATCATTTGAATTGACAATTGTCATTTTCTTGTTCACATTATTATGGAAATCCATTCGTTTGGAATTCTCGATGAATTGTCGCTGAGCCCATCAGCCACCTCCTCATCCTATCCTTGGCTTAATGATGAACTATTGTTTTGGGAACCCTCTCCCATAGTTCATTTCTCGATAATCTTTCAATGTCATTTCGTCGATTTGTGATGCACCTTTTTTTCTCGAACATCCCGAGTCTGAGGTATCATAACACCAATCGGATCTGAATCTTGGTCAGATATGATGGTTGGGACAACTTTCCAGTAGTTATAATGTTGGACCTTTGATGACCCGGTAATATGATGTCATGCCTAGCACCCGGGCTAGAGGATCCTTCATTATAATTTCTTTTGTAAGGATAGCTATTCTTCTAGGAGGAAATTGTAAGACTTATTCTATAAGTTGCTTCTGGTGGATCATTTGTGTATCCAAGGTCTGGCCCTTAATTGAAACACCATATCATTGCTACCTCGAAACATGACTATGATACCCCCGCTCATCAACAAGAACATTGGAGGCACGATGCTAAATGTTTCTTGGTCAGTTATCCAAACACCGTTGTATGGGTAACATCTTGATTAATCCTTGCCTCTTTATCTGAATGGTTGGGTGCTTGCTCTCCTACCCTGTCTGCCATGATTCTTCTTGTCCATGGGATGGGTATACTCCTAATAATTGTGTGTAATCACAATTTTCCTTTCCATTTGTTTGTTTAACCTTTCCTTGATCAACATATAATCTAAGCAGTAATAATACTCTGCTTATGTAAACACCTTGTTATACAACTCTGTCGGTAAGACCCTGTTACCATGGTTGGTAACATTCTGGTAACCACCGCTGGAAGAAAACCTTGCCTACCGGTCCGCCTCGTTTCAACGAGCAAGACAATGGTTCTCTTTGTTCCCCGTCCTTGGTGCCGACATTGTTGCCAACTTAGCTGACAGACTATTCTCTGACATGCCTTGCTTTCTGTGCAAGATGTCATCACCCTTCCTACTTTCAACCCACATGGTGGGCCCATAACCCACAGGTCCACCGGATCGAAACCTGACTCTTCTTTAAAACCTGAATTCTATGGTATCCTTTGCACCTGGCTTCGTATATGATTCACGAGCTAAATTCTACTATGTTTCATCCTCGTATCAAACACCATGTTATTCACATTGTTCAAGCCCCATTCCAGCTTCTGTCTAGGCATCGAAAGATTGCCTACCCATTTGAAACTTTGGTACCACCGTATAGTGAACTCAATGAATTCACCGAAATACTACTCGTAGGGTACTTCGTGTATCACTTTCTGAATTCGCCGTCGTATGCACAGACTTCGTGGAGATACGTTCCTCCAAAGTTTTTCCCCCTGGTCACGTTCGTACGACGTTGGAGACCCCGAAGAAAGGATGACGACTTGATCACGATGACTTGAAGCAGAGATATGAAGACTTCAGCGAAAGGGATCAACCTCTTCGAAAGGGCAGCCAAAACCGAGAAGACTCGTTAGGTTTTCGCTACCTTCAATTTTTCCCCCTTACTTCACCGCTTAAATCTCGAGACGAGATTTCTTGTAGTGGAGGAGAATTGTGAGGCTCGGATAATTAAGCTACAGTAAACCTCGGTTAACGATGCCACATCACCATGATTACTGTTATTAATCTCGTTTTAGATCGAAACCGATTATAATTCAAAATTCTAAATCAAGCTAATAATAAAAGTTTTCAAATATGAAAATTAAAATGTTCAATAAACAGTAGATAAATCAGAGGCTATGATAAAATTGTAAACAACATTAATGAAATTTGCTAAGTGACTTAAACAACCTCAATCAGTGGCTGAAAACATTATATAATAACCTTTTTCTTAATAAAAAAATATGAAATGATATTTCCCCCAAACTAGTTTTTGGTGGTAGAATATATTGTGTTGTGATTTATGGGCCAGCTCTCATATTTTACAAAACTCATTTGGTGCCCAAGCAATTAGCCAAAACAGAAAAGAATAAATAAAAAGTAAAAACAAAACAAAACAAAAGAAAAAGGAACCCCCCCCACTGGGCCAGTCGGCCCAGCTGCTAGCCAAGCCGGCCCACCCCGTCGCCCTTTTTCCCCACTCCCTACCGAAACCCTAACCCAATCCCCCCACTCCTCACGCTCCTCCCTCCCTCTCCCTCGCG
>LR738713.1:353400961-353415059 GCA_902687465.1 Secale cereale
GTTATCAATGACATCCAATGTCCATGGTCAGGAAACCATAACCATCTATTGATTAACGAGCTATTCAACTAGAGGGTTACATGGGACATGTTGTAGTCTATGTATTCACACATGCATTACGATTTTCGGATAATACAATTATATCATGAACACTAGACAATTATCATGAACAAGGAAATATAATAATAACCATTTTATTATTGCCTCTAGGGCATATTTCCAACAGTCTCCCACTTGCACTAGAGTCAATAATCTAGTTACATTGTGATGAATCGAACACCCATAGAGTTCTGGTGTTGATCATGTTTTGCTCGTGGAAGAGGTTTAGTCAAAGGATCTGCGACATTCAGATCCGTATGCACTTTACAAATATCTATGTCTCTATCTTGAATATAATTTCGGATGGAGTTGAAGCGGCGCTTGATGTGCTTGGTCTTCTTGTGAAACCTGGGCTCCTTGGCAATGGCAATAGCTCCAGTGTTGTCACAAAAGAGAGTCATCGGACCCGACGCGCTTGGAATAACTCCTAGGTCGGTGATGAACTCCTTCATCCAGACTCCTTCATGTGCTGCTTCAGAAGCTGCTATGTACTCCGCTTCACATGTAGATCCCGCCACGATGCTTTGATTGCAACAGCACCAGCTGACTGCCCCACCATTCAAAATATACACGTATCTGGTTTGTGACTTTGAGTCATCCAGATCTTTGTCGAAGCTAGCATCGACGTAACCCTTTACGACGAGCTCTTCGTCACCTCCATAAACGAGAAACATATCCTTAGTCCTTTTCAGGTACTTCAGGATGTTCTTGACCGCTGTCCAGTGTTCCTTTCCGAGATCACTTTGGTACCTCCCTACCAAACTTATGGCAAGGTTCACATCAGGTCTGGTACACAGCATGTCATACATAATAGAACCTATGGCTGAGGCATAGGGGATGACACTCATCTTTTCTCTATCTTCTATCGAGGTCGGGCATTGAGCTGTGCTCAATTTCACACCTTGCAATACAGGCAAGAACCCTTTCTTGACTGATCCATATTAAACTTCTTCAATATCTTGTCAAGGTATGTGCTTTGTGAAAGACCAATGAGGCGTCTCGATCTATCTCTATAGATCTTGATGCCTAATATGTAAGCAGCTTCTCCAAGGTCCTTCATTGAAAAACACTTATTCAAGTAGGCCTTTATGCTTTCCAAGAGTTCTACAACATATCCCATCAGCAATATGTCATCCACATATAATATGAGAAATGCTACAGAGCTCCCACTCACTTTCTTGTAAATACATGCTTCCCCATAAGTCTGTATGAACCCAAACGGTTTGATCACCTCATCAAAGCGAATGTTCCAACTCCGAGATGCTTGCACCAGCCCATAGATGGAGCGCCGGAGCTTGCATACCTTGTTAGCATTCTTAGGATCGACAAAACCTTCCGGCTGCATCATATACAATTCTTCCTTAAGGAAGCCATTAAGGAATGCCGTTTTGACGTCCATTTGCCATATCTCATAATCATAGTATGCGGCAATTGCTAACATGATTCGGACGGACTTCAGCACCGCTACGGGAGAGAAAGTCTCATCGTAGTCAATCCCTTGAACTTGTCGATAACCCTTAGCGACAAGCCGAGCCTTATAGATGGTCACATTTCCATCCGCGTCAGTCTTCTTCTTAAAGATCCATTTATTTTCTATGGCTCGCCGATCATCGGGAAAATTCAACCAAAGTCCATACTTTGTTGTCATACATGGATCCTATCTCGGATTTCATGGCCAAGCCATTTGTTGGAATCTGTGCCCGCCATCGCTTCTTCATAGTTCAAAGGTTCACCGTTGTCTAACAACATGATTTCCAGGACAGGGTTGCCGTACCACTCTGGTGCGGAACGTGTCCTCGTGGACCTACGAAGTTCAGCAGTGAATTGATCCAAAGTTTCATGATCATTGTCATTAACTTCCTCTCTAGTCGGTGCAAGCACCACAAAATCTTCCTGTGCTGCGCTACTTTCCGGTTCGAGAAGGGTGACAATCACCTCATCAAGTTCCACTTTCCTCCCACTTACTTCTTTCGAGAGAAACTCTTTCTCCAGAAAGGATCCATTCTTGTCAACAAAGACCTTGCCTTCGGATCTGAGGTAGAAGGTATACCCTATAGTTTCCTTAGGGTATCCTATGAAGACGCATTTTTCTGATTTGGGTTCGAGCTTTTCAGGTTGAAGTTTCTTGACATAAGCATCGCACCCCCAAACTTTTAGAAACGACAACTTAGGTTTCTTCCCAAACCATAGTTCATACGGTGTCGTCTCAACGGATTTAGACGGTGCCCTATTTAAAGTGAATGCGGCAGTCTCTAAAGCATAACCCCAAAATGATAGCGGTAAGTCGGTAAGAGACATCATAGATCGCACCATGTCCAACAGAGTACGATTACGACGTTCGGACACACCATTACGCTGAGGTGTTCCAGGCGGCGTCAATTGTGAAACAATTCCATATTTCCTTAGGTGCGTGCCAAATTCATGACTTAAATATTTTCCTCCATGATCTGATCGTAAGAACTTTATTTTTCTGTCACGTTGATTCTCAACCTCATTCTGAAATTCCTTGAACTTTTCAAAGGTCTCAGACTTGTGTTTCATCAAGTAGACATATCCATATCTACTTAAGTCATCAGTGAGTGTGAGAACATAACGATAGCCACCGCGAGCTTCAACACTCATTGGACCGTACACATCAGTATGTATGATTTCCAACAAGTTGGTTGCTCGCTCCATTGTTCCAGAGAACGGAGTCTTGGTCATCTTGCCCAAGAGGCATGGCTCGCACGTGTCAAATTATTCATAATCAAGAGACTCCAAAAGTCCATATGCATGGAGCTTCTTCATACGTTTGACACCAATATGACCAAGGCGGCAGTGCCACAAGTATGTGGGACTATCATTATCAACCTTACATCTATTGGCATTCACACTATGAATATGTGTAACATCACATTCGAGATTCAATAAGAATAAACCATTGACCAGCGGGGCATGACCATAAAACATTTCTCTCATAAAAATAGAACAACCATTATTCTCAGATTTAAATGAGTAGCCATCTCGCATTAAACAAGATCCAGATACAATGTTCATGCTCAAAGCTGATACTAAATAACAATTATTAAGGTTTAAAACTAATCTCGAAGGTAGACGCAGAGGTAGCGTGCCGATGGCGATCACATCGACCTTGGAACCATTCCAGATGTGCATCGTCACCTCGTCCTTTGCCAGTCTTCGCTTATTCCGCAGCTCCTGTTTTGAGTTACAAATGTGAGCAACTGCATCAGTATCAAATACCCAGGAGCTACTACGAGCGCTGGTGAGGTATGCATCAATAACATGTATATCACATATACCTTTGACGTTGCCGGCCTTCTTATCCGCTAAGTATTTGGGACAATTCCGCTTCAAGTGACCCGTTCCCTTGCAACAAAAGCACTCAGTCTCAGGCTTGGGTCCACTCTTTGGCTTCTCCCCGGCAACTGGCTTACCGGGCGCGGCAACTCCTTTGATGTCCTTCTTGAATTTCTTCTTACCCTTGCCTTTCTTGAACTTAGTGGTTTTATTCACCATCAACACTTGATGTTCCTTTTTGATCTCCACCTCTGCTGATTTCAGCATTGAATATACCTCGGGAATGGACTTCTCCATCCCTTGCATATCGAAGTTCATCACGAAGCTTTTGTAGCTAGGTGGGAGCGACTGAAGGATTCTGTCAACGACCGTGTCATCTAGGAGATTAACTCCTAGCTGAGACAAGCGATTTTGCAACCCACACATTTTGAGTATATGCTCGCTGACAGAACTATTCTCCTCCATCTTACAACTATAGAACTTGTCGGAGACTTCATATCTCTCAACTCGGGCATGAGCTTGGAAAACCATTTTCAGCTCTTGGAACATCATATGTGCTCCGTGTTGCTCAAAACGCTTTTGGAGCCCCGATTCTAAGCTGTAAAGCATGCCACACTGAACCAGAGAGTAATCATCACTACGCGACTGACAGGCATCCATAACGTCTTGAGTTGCTGGGAAAACGGGTGCATCACCTAGCGGTGCTTCAAGCACATATGCTTTCTTGGCAGCTATGAGGATGATCCTCAAGTTACGGACCCAATCTGTATAGTTGCTACCATCGTCTTTCAGCTTGGTTTTCTCTAGGAACGCGTTGAAGTTGAGGGCAACATTAGCGTGGGCCATTGGATCTACAAGACATATTGTAAAGATTTTAGACTATGTTCATGACAATTAAGTTCATCTAAACAAATTTAATGAACTCCCACTCAGATAGACATCTCTCTAGTCATCTAAGTGATACATGATTTGAATCGACTAGGCCGTGTCCGATCATCACGTGAGACGGATTAGTCATCAACGATGGACATCTTCACGTTGATCGTATCTTCTATACGACTCATGTTCGGCCTTTCGGTTTCCGTGTTCCGAGGCCATGTCTGTACATGCTAGGCTCATCAAGTCAACCCTAAGTGTATTGCATGTGTAAATCTGGCTTACACCCATTGTATGCGAACGTTAGAGCCTATCACACCCGATCATCACGTGGTGCTTTGGAACAACGAACCTTAGCAACGGTGCACAGTTAGGGGGAACATAATTCTTGAAATTTTAGTGAGAGATCATCTTATTTATGCTATCGTCGTTCTAAGCAAATAAGATGTAAAACATGATAAACATCACATGCAATCAAATAGTGACATGATATGGCCAATATCATTTTGCTCCTTTTGATCTCCATCTTCGGGGCTCCATGATCATCATCGTCACCGGCATGACACCATGATCTCCATCATCGTGTTTTCATGAAGTTGTCTCGCCAAACGTTACTTCTACTACTATGGCTAACGGTTAGCAATAAAGTAAAGTAATTACATGGCGTTTTCAATGACACGCAGGCCATACAATAAAATAAGACAACTCCTATGGCTCCTGCCGGTTGTCATACTCATCGACATGCAAGTCGTGATTCCTATTACAAGAACATGATCAATCTCATACATCACATATATATCATTCATCACATCCTTTTGGCCATATCACATCACACGGCACATGCTGCAAGAACAAGTTAGACGTCCTCTAATTGTTGTTGCAAGTTTTTACGTGACTGCTATAGGTCTGTAGCAAGAACGTTTCTTACCAACGTGATATGCCAATTACTATTTACCCTTCATAAGGACCCTTTACATCAAATCCGATCCGACTAAAGTGGGAAAGACAGACACCCGCTAGCCACATTATGCAACTAGTGCATGTCAGTCGGTGGAATCTGTCTCACGTAAGCGTCGTGGAAGGTCGGTCCGGGCCGCTTCATCCCACGATGCCGCCGAATCAAGATAAGACTAGTAGCGCCAAGTAAATTGACAAAATCTACGCCCACAACAACTTGTGTTCTACTCATGCATAATAACTACGCATAGACCTAGCTCATGATGCCACCGTTGGGTATCATTGCAGAAAATCAAAAAAAATCCTACGCATCACCAAGATCTATCTATGGAGTTTACTAGCAATGAGAGGGGAGTGCATATTCATACCTTTGAAGATTGCGATGCGGAAGCGTTGCAAGAACGCGGTCGGTGGAGTCGTACACGAAGCGATTCATATCACGGCCGAATCCGATCTAATAACCGAACAACGGTGCCTACGCGTTCAACACACGTGCAGCCCGGTGACGGCTCCCATGCCTTGATCCAGCAAGTGAAGAGGGAGAGGTTGGGGAAGACTCCGTCCAGCAGCAGCACGACGACGTGGTGATGATGGAGGAGCGTGGCACTCCAGCAGGGCTTCGCCAAGCACCGCGGGAGAGCAGGGGGAGGGCTACACCAGGGCTTGGGTACGGCTGCCCTCCTACCCCCCACATATATATAGGGGCAAGGGAGAGGGGGGCGCTCCCCTCAGATCTGATCTGAGGAGGGGGCGGCGGCCAGAGGGGGTGGCTTGCCCCCCAAGCCAAGGGGGGACGCCCCCCTTAGGGTCCCCCCAACCCTAGGCGCATGGGCCCTAAGGGGAGGCGCCCAGCCCACTTAGGGGATGGTCTCTCTCCATATACAGCCCATAAGGCCCTCCGGGGCAGGTGGACCCTCCCGGTGGACCCCCGAAACCCATTCGGTGGTCCCGGTACCCCCCGAACTATTCCGGTGACCGTATAGTGACTTCCCATATATAAATCTTTGCCTATGGACCATTCCGGAACTCCTCATGACGTTCGGGATCTCATATGGGACTCCGAACAACATTCGGTAACCACGCACATCTATTCCCTATAACCCTAGTGTCAGGGATATTACTAGCAGGTATGAACCGGCTAGTGTAAACCGGAATATGGTAATATCGTTGTATCATTGTAATCTTTAGTAAAGGCTACGGCCCATGAAATTTTAGGGCCCATGTATAGAGTTACGGTTTGTAAACCGCCTGACCATGTAACTTGAGAGATAAGAAAGAAAGAGTAGAGACCGAGGCGGACACGAGTATGAGCCGGCCTCGGGACTCTGTAAACCGGACCGGGCATCGCCTCTATATAAAGGGACGACCCGGCAACGGTTCAAGGACAAGCAAGAAACAACCCGTCGAGACAGGCAAGCAAATCGCTCCCTGTTCATCGACGCCCAAGCAATACCAAACCAAACTAGACGTAGGCTTTTACCTTCATCGAAGGGGCCGAACTAGTATAAACCCTCTGTGTCCTTTGTGTGCTTTTAACCCCTTCAAGCTAACCCGTGCGATGGTTTCATCATCAAGTCCGCTAAACCGGACATCTGCCGTGTTAATTCCACGACAATTGGTGCTCACCGTGGGGCCTCCGCACGATGGTTTCGAGTTCTTGAAGGGCAGCTTTGAAGGGCTCAAGGGCTACGTGGCTGGCCGGATGACCAAGAGTCGCCGCGGCCGGATCTACATCGACGACGCGGGTTGGGGACCGGAGGCCGATTCAATCGAATACAGGTACCGGGTTCCCTTCGGTGGCATTCAAGTCTTCATCGGCAAGATCGGCGAACCGGGACCTGAGCCGGACATCTTCTCCAACATCATCGAGCCGGCTTAGCGTGCGAGATCGGCCCGGATTCCGCCCGCCATGAAGCACGTTTTCGTTGGAGCGGTTCACGGGGTCCAAACCGAGGACGGATCGGAATCCGACGGAGAAACAGTTGTCTACTCCGACGACGGGTCTTCATCCGGAGAGACTAAATCTCTGTATCAGTTGCAGGACGGCCGGTCTGAGGGTGAGTCCGACGGGAACAGTATTCCGGACTCCTTTGACCCGCCAAACCGGGTGGCTGTCTTTATGGCCGGTTCACAGCCCACGGTGAACGGGGTGACAGCAGAAGCTGGTGTAGGGGGGAGCGGCCCGGCCCTCTCACCTACTGACGTTCTATCCACCTTAGTCGAGGAGTCCGCGGCCAAAGCTGTGGCAGAGGTGGCTCCAGCAGACAAGGCACATCATGATGCAGAGCTCCTTCAGCTAAAGGCCCGGGTTGATCAAGCAAGGGATGATTTGAAGGCAGAGAAGGCTATGATAGCGATAAGGCAAGCGGAATTGAATGATCAGGCTTTTCACCTAAGGATGGAACAAGCCTCCACAATGGGAGTAAGAAGTTGGAAATATCAATCTCGTCTACCGTCGGTTTATGAAGCGACGGATCTGTTCAGAACACCTGGGGCTGGGACCAGCAATGATCCGGCTTTAAACCGGAGGGCACCTCCAGCCAGGGATGAGCCGGTTCAGCAGCCTACTGCGGAGCAAGATCGGCGGATCACGTCTGCACCTCACGTTCCTACCCCTCCAGGTCATTATTCAAATCCTTTGGATAACATCGTTGCTGCTGCTGCACGTTTGGCTACTTTACCCATTGAAGGGACGTCTCCGGTGGCATTGGAGGCGCGCAGGGTCAAGGATTTACTCAACACAGCGTTGATACAACAGCAAGCATATTCTCATAGCAGGGAGAGGTTACATTCAACACCACGTCACAGCCGGAGTTACACTAGGCATTGGGAGGAACCAGAAGTGTCTAGTAGTGAACGAAGGCGGCATCGGCACAGACAGGATGATCCAGCAGGCGCAGCTGCATAAGCTCAGGATGGAAACCGGGTTAGGTCGGTAGCCCGGGAGGAAATCCGTCAGACGACGCCGGTTCACACAGCCACAGCAGAGACAGGAGTCACAACAAGTTCTTTTGGGGTGCAGTGTCTTATCCCCGCTTTACGAAGCGTGAAACTGCCCAAGGACTTTAAGGGTCCGCGAAAGGTGCCTAATTACACCGCAGATTTGGCTCCCGAAGCTTGGGTAGAGAGTTACGAGATGGCCATGGAGATGCTGGATGTAGATGAAGCAGCTTGTGCAAAGTACTTTACTATGATGCTTGAAGGTACAGCCCGAACCTGGCTAAAGGGATTACCCCCAAATTCCATCGGGTCATGGGGAGAGCTACATCGCCAGTTCATCAAAAAATTTAAAGATACGTGCAAGCAACCGATGTCAGTAGTGGATCTGGCAGCCTGTGTGCAAGGAGAGCAGGAGTCTACAAGTGCTTGGGTGCGGCGAGTGTCAGAGATCTTGCACTCTTCGAATGGTATCAATCCCAACACAGCAATAGTGACTCTGGAGAACAATTGCCGGTTTGAGTCTCTAAAGTTAAAGCTAGGACGGATAAAACGGGATTGTAATGATATGGGAACTCTCATGAGTGCTCTGGTGAAGTATGGGGACTCTGACAATACTAAATATCCAGAAGCTGATGGAGACAAAGCAGGAAAGGTTAGTAAACCCGGTAAACCGGCGCAAGTTAATCCAGCTGCTGCAAGTTTCTTAGGTAAGCGAAAGGCGGAAGGTGGCTCTGATTTCGTGGCCAATACCCAAGTTCAAGAAGGATTCCAGCACAACAAGGGAAGACCGCCTCCACAAACCGGCAGAGGAGGCATCAACTGGAGCCAAGAGTTAAATCAGCCTTGTCCGAAGCTAGCTCGAGGGGACGACCAGCGAAACACACTATAGGAGAATGCAGACCCTTTATGGAAGCCATGATGGGCCGCTTTAATCCTAATGATAGGCCTCCGAATGGCGGTTCAGGCCTAGGGTTCTATGGTCCGGGTCATCAGGGGAGCAGTTCCGGATCAGGATATCGGGGCAATAACGGTGGTTATCAAGGCAGGGCAAACAATCAGTATGGTCAAGGTGGTTATAATAACCAGGGTAATCAGCCGCTTGGTCAGGGTGGTTACAACAGCCAAGGCAGCCAACAGCAGGGCCAAGGTAATCATAACAACTAGGGTAATCAGCAGCGTCAGCAACAGCAACCACAATCCGGATATCAAAGTAATCCGAAGGAGTTGAGCAGTGGGCAATATCATGTGTTCACCACGAGTCTATGTAAACAAGATCAGAAGGTTTTAAAACGGGCAGTCCACGCGGTTGAACCGGCGACCCCGCAATTCCTACGCTGGTCAGAACAGCCCATTGTATGGAGCAGGGAGGATCACCCGATGCGGGTGGATAATCCGGGACACTTGGCCTTGGTGGTGGCACCACAGGTGGGAGGTTATAAGTTCACTAAAGTTCTTATGGATGGTGGCAGCAGCATCAACATCCTGTATTATGAGACCTTCCGTCGAATGGGCTTGACGGATAAGAAACTGAGGCAGTCAAACACGGTGTTCCATGGGGTGGTTCCAGGTAAGTCAGCTTATCCAGTTGGAAAAATTGACTTGGAAGTTACCTTTGGAGATGAGCATGATTCCAGGTCAGAGATGATAACTTTCGAAGTCGTCAAGATCCGGAGCCCTTATCATGCCCTGTTTGGGAGGACGGTTTATGCCAAATTTATGGCTAGACCGTGTTATGTTTACCTGCAGCTCAAGATGCCGGGTCACAAGGGCACAATTACGGTTCACGGAAGTCGCAAGGTTGCGTTGGAGTGTGAAGAGGGAGATGCTGCTTATGCAGAGGCAGTATGTGCTACCGAGGAGTTAAAATTTTATAAGGATAGTGTTGATCCGGCAGATATGACCCCGTTGAAGAAGCCGACTACAGAGCATGATCCGGCGCTGAAATTTAAATCGGCAGAGGAGACCAAGGAAGTTGATTTTGTGCCGGACGATTCATCCAAGCAGTTCACGATCAACGCTAACCTTGATCCCAAATAGGAAAGCGCGCTCATCGAGTTCATCCGTGAGAACCGGTATATCTTTGCGTGGAAACCTTCTGACATGCCAAGTATTCCGAGGGAACTCGCTAAGCACAGTCTTAATATTGATCCGAAGTTTAAACCGGTCAAGCAATATCTGCGCCGCTTCAATGAAGAGAGGCGCAAGGCTATAGGAGAGGAAGTGGCCAGGCTTTTGGCTGCAGGGTTCATAGTAGAAGTTTTTCACCCAGAGTGGTTGGCTAATCCGGTGCTAGTGTTAAAGAAGAATGGGAAGTGGAGAATGTGTGTGGACTACACAGACCTCAACAAAGCTTGTCCAACTGATCCTTTTGCTCTCCCTCGCATTGATCAGATCATCGATGCTACAGCGGGATGTGAGCGGCTAAGTTTTTTGGATGCCTACTCAGGGTATCACCAGATCAAGATGGCAGTTAAAGACCAGGAGAAGACAGCTTTCATAACTCCTTTTGGTGCTTTTTGCTATGTATCTATGCCTTTTGGGCTCAAGAGTGCTCAAGCAACTTATCAGCGTTGCGTTCAGAATTGTCTTAAGGGACAGATAGGGAGGAATGTTCATGCCTATGTGGATGATATTGTGGTTAAATCAAGGAAGGAGGAAACGATGATAGAGGATCTTAAGGAGACTTTTGACAATCTTCGAGCCTATAAGATGATGCTTAATCCGGAGAAATGTGCTTTTGGTGTTCCGGCAGGAAAGCTCCTCGGGTTCTTAGTATCAAACAGAGGAATAGAAGCTAATCCAGAGAAGATTAAGGCGATCACATCTTTGACCAAACCGGTTTGCATCAACGATGTTCAGCGTATAGCCGGCCGGATTACAGCATTGAGCCGATTCATCAGCCGTTTGGGAGAGAAGGCGATCCCGCTTTATCAGATGTTGAGGAAAATAGACTGGTTTATATGGAGTGATGAGGCAAATGCGGCGTTTGAGGATCTGAAGCGGCAACTGGCAAAGCCGCCGGTTCTGGCTGCACCCGTTGATAATGAGTCGTTGCTGTTATACGTCGCTGCTAATGCACGGGCAGTCAGCGTCGCAATCGTGGTTGAGTGCAAGGAAGCGGGAAAGGAATACCCGGTTCAGCGTCCGGTTTATTATGTGACTGAAGTACTCATTGAGTCCAAGCAAAGGTACCCACATTGCAGAAGCTGGTATATGGTGTGTTCGTGGCAAACCGGAAGCTGAAGCACTATTTTCAAGGTCATCCAATAACTGTGGTTAGCTCAGCACCATTGGGGGATATCATCCAGAACAGAGAAGCTACAGGTAGAGTGGCGAAGTGGGCCATTGAGCTCAGCCCGCATGAGTTGAAGTATGTACCACGCACCGCTATAAAATCTCAGGCATTGGTAGATTTCATCAATGATTGGACAGAATTACAAACTCCTGAGGAGAAGCCGGATCTTACGTACTGGACGATTCACTTTGACGGTTCAAGACAGTTGGAAGGCTCGGGGGCTGGAGTTGTCTTAACTTCCCCATGAGGTGATAAATTTTGTTACGTCCTCCGTTTATTGTTTCCTTGTACTAATAACGCAGCAGAGTATGAAGCTTTGCTTCATGGCTTGCGGATGGCAAAGGAGATGAACTTGAGCCGGGTCAAGTGTTTTGGCGATTCAGACTTGGTGGCACAGCAAGTTTCAGGCAAGTGGGATTCAAGAGATCCCCTCATGGCGGCTTATAGACGAGAAGTGGATGCAGTTGCTGGATATTTCAAAGGGTATCAAGTGGATCACATAGACCGGCAAAGGAACGAAGCGGCTGATGCTTTAAGCTGGTTGGGTTCTCAACGTAAACCGGTGCCACCAAATACTTTTTTGGATGAGCTGCACAGTCCATCAGTACAAGTACCATCGAAAGAAGACCTAGCTGTTCCTGATCCGGAGGCACAGTTACTTGCAGCAATTCATGTTATTCCGGATTGGACGATGCCTTATTTGGCATATCTGAGCCGAGGAGAGCTACCGGACGATGAAATAGAAGCACGGCAGATAATTCGGAGTTCTAAATCCATGACAATTGCAAACGGGGAGCTGCATCATCGCAGCGTTTCTGGAGCGTTTCAGCGGTGTGTGTCAGCTGAGGAAGGTTGCGAGATTCTTCGTGAGATCCATGAAGGGGATTGTGGTCATCATGCCAGTTCAAAATCACTGGTGGCTAAGGCTTTTCGACATGGTTTCTATTGGTTAACAGCTCATGCTGATGCGGCAGATTTAGTCCGGAAGTGTGATGCTTGTCAGAAGTTTTCACGACGTGCTCTTGTTCCGGCGCAGGAGCTCCGGATGATACCAATAACCTGGCCGTTTGCGACTTGGGGGCTTGATATGGTTGGACCCTTTAAGCGATCTCAAGATCAGAAAACTCATCTACTAGTGGCGGTGGATAAGTTTACAAAGTGGATTGAGGCAGAGCCTGTGAGCAAGTGTGATGCGTCCACAGCAGTTAAATTCATCAAAAAGGTAATTTTCCGATTTGGTTTTCCGCACAGCATCATCACAGACAACGGTACCAATTTATCTCAGGGTGAAATGGAAGAGTTTTGTCAACGGGAACATATTCGCCTAGATGTATCTTCTGTGGCTCACCCCCAATCCAATGGTCAAGCTGAAAGAGCAAATCAGGAGATTTTGCGAGGTATCAAACCCCGGCTTCTGACTCCCTTGCAAAGAACCCCGGGATGTTGGGTCGAGGAGTTACCATCTGTCCTCTGGAGTATCAACACTACGCCAAACCGGTCCACTGGTTATACACCTTTCTTTATGGTATATGGTGCTGAAGCGGTCCTTCCAAGTGATATCCGTCATGATTCACCAAGGGTGATAGCCTATGTTGAAACGGCCAATGAACAGGCGAGACAAGACAGTTTGGACCGGCTGGATGAAGAGCGTGATATAGCAGCCGCACGGTATGCGATCTATCAACAAGACTTGCGCAGATATCACAGCCGCCGGATCAAGACAAGGACGTTCCAGGAGGGCGACTTAGTACTCCGGCTCATCCAAGATCA
This sequence comes from Secale cereale, assembly GCA_902687465.1. Classification (NCBI taxonomy): domain Eukaryota; kingdom Viridiplantae; phylum Streptophyta; class Magnoliopsida; order Poales; family Poaceae; genus Secale; species Secale cereale. Next base: position 353,414,196 of record LR738713.1, read on the forward strand.
AACAGATATGCACAAGTTATCCCCGCCTTGGGAAGGACCCTTTGTGGTCAGCAAGAATCTGCATAACGGTTCATATTACCTGGTGGACATTCGAGAACACAAGGACTCACGGACATCAGAGGAGGAGACGAAGAGGCCATGGAACATCGCCCACTTACGGCCCTACTATACTTGAGGTATGAGCTCTACTGTATCCTATGTATATATTATGATTAATGAATAAACCGGCACCCTCGGTAAACCGGGGGCTCAGCCTTTTTTCCAATACAAATATCTTATGAGGACAACCATATATGTATAATCATATGTCATATTTCAAAAATACCGATCGGTTTAAAACTGATTTTGCAGAATATATATTCAGAAGCAATAAAACTCCCTGAAGAGCAAGAGATCACATCTGGTTCAAAGAGGACGCTTCAGGAAAACCCTCTGGAAAGGCTACGGGCATCCAGTGATTGGTTAAAATTTACCCATGGTTTCATGGAACCATGGAGGCCCTCTGGAAAGGCTACGGGCATCCAGTGATTGGCTTATGTTTACCCATGGCTTCATGGAGCCATGGAGACCCTCTGGAAAGGCTACAGGCATCCAGTGATTGGTTAAAATTTACCCATGGTTTCATGGACCCATGGAGGCCCTCTGGAAAGGCTACGGGCATCCAGTGATTGGCTTATGTTTACCCATGGCTTCATGGAGCCATGGAGACCCTCTGGAAAGGCTACGGGCATCCAGTGATTGGTTAAAATTTACCCATGGTTTCATGGAACCATGGAGGCCCTCTGGAAAGGCTACGGGCATCCAGTGATCGGCTAAAGTTTTTTCTTATGGTTCCTATGGAAAGGCTACGGGCATCCATCGACC
>LR738713.1:353424918-353452344 GCA_902687465.1 Secale cereale
ATCGCATCGCAACCTGGCAACCAAAAACTCCTTTGTTGCCCATGAAGCCTATCGGCGGTCCTGGAAGAGCCTCACGCTGCTTTGCTCTAAAGCTGATCTTCACGTAGATGGCTTCACCGAGTGTTTCAAGTTTGACTCCAGGCCTCCACAATCTGAGAATTGGCGTCCCACTCCCTCCATTGAAGATTCTATGTATTCATCTTCGGCTGCAACTGTTGTTGCGTGAGTCATAGATGAAGAAGACGACACCACTTCTCTAGCAATGGCTTCACATCATCATGATTCTGTGCCAGGCCTGTCTGCACCGCCCAAATCCAATGTCGACCCGGCTACCCCAACATCTTCACCACCTGGGAATGAGTAGACACTCTATGTATTCAAACCTTTTTGGTCCTTACTGACAAAAGGGGGATAAGCATATGAGTTGATAGTCTTCAAGAGGGTTCATATATGGGTAGGGTGCTTATTTGTGCTAAGTTCTTACAACTCTCGTTTTGAAACTATTTGGCTCTTGAGTCGTAACACTTAAACTTGATGGTCGTCTGCTACATTTGCTATTGTTTCTACTGTGTGGTTAAATATCTATCTTATGTGCATGAAATCATTCAGCAGACGCCCATATTCCATTATGCATATCATTATATTCACTACATCTCTGTATGCATGATGAATTATCTTCATAAGATTGAGGCAGATCTCCACAAAGCAAAACCTGTTATGTGCATTTCCATTCAAAGGAAAATTACTTACATGCACATCTGCAGGGGGAGCCTTCTCAATCTCATGAAGCCAATGACCGTGCTATGTAACTTTCACATATTTTTAACCCCGTTGGAAACTTCAACCAGTTTGTCATCAATCACCAAAAAGGGGGAGATTGTAAGTGCCTCTAGTGCCACCCCTAATTGGTTTTGGAGTATTGACGACAAATGTGGTTGAGCGACTAATGTGTTTGTGAGAATCGCAAGATAACACAGGTAATTGTCCCTCACTGATTCGGTTTACCTACCAGAGATGACCCATAAAAATGTGTGAAGACATTGATGATAATGGTGGTTCGTGAAGACATTCACTTGAAGATAATGACATGTGAAGTCATTCACTTGAAGACTATGGAGTGCGAAGACATAGTTTCTTTCGTAGTTCCTTTTCTTCTTTCTTGAGCCATAGGAACCACCGCACTGTTAAGTGGGGTCTAAGTAAACTGATGTGATGCTCAACCAAAATCATATTTCTTCGAGCGAAGACAATGAGAGCAAATCTTATCCAGAGTTGGATCAGTCAACTTTGCTTGTAGTCCAAGCAAAGTTGCCGCGCGTGTTTGAAATCTGACCGTTGGACACGTGTCAGTTCCTTAGTGACCAAGGGTCATTTCGGACATATCATGTCGGGTTGCCTCCTAGCTATAAATAGCCCACCCCCTACACCATAAATTGGTGGCTGCTCAGAGTTAGTGCACGGCTTTTGTCGTTTGTGAGCAACCCACCTCAGAAGCCTTTGAGAGAAAGATCCTTGCAAGGACAAAGCCCAAAACACCCAGAGCAAAAGAGTGTTAGGCATCACTGAAGTCTTTATGTCTGTGTGATCCGAAGACTTGTTACACTTGAGGATTGTGCATCCTCCAGCCGGTTAGGTGTCGCGTTCTGAGCATCCAAGAGTGATTGTGGATTGCTAGTGAACGAAGTCTGTGAAGTTCTGGAAGTATACCTTGAAGACTTACCAGAATGATTGGGCGAGGACTTGGTGTCCTTAGCTCAATGGAATAAGGTGAAGACACGGTCTTCTGAGTTCAATCTCAGCCTCCCTAACCAGACGTACAGTTGTCACAGCAACTGGAACTGGTCTACCAAATTCCTGTCGTCTGCAAGCTACTGGTTCTATCTTCCAACTCATTTACATTTCAGTTTGTCTTTGTGAAGTCATTGCTTGCTTACCAGATCTGATTGACTTCACTGTGTGAAGACTGTTACCTATTTGGCTTCATTCTATCTTCCACTCTGATCCATACTATGTACCTGTTGATAGTCTTTGTACCAGCACTATACTGCTTACTTGACTATGGCTTGTCTAGTGTAGTCTATCTTCCGCTGCATATCAATAGGTTCATTCCATCTGTTTGTCTTCAAAGATCTCGTGTTTTGATGACTTTCATAAAAAATGCATATTCACCCCCCTCTAGTCAATAACTAGCACTTTCAGCATCCAGGTTCCGCTATTGGTTATTGATCGGAGAGGTGTCTCGGTCATGTCTACATAGTTCTCGAACCCGTAGGGTCCGCACGCTTAACATTTGTTGACGATATAATGTTATATGAGTTAAATGAATTGGTGACTGAATGTTGTTCAGAGTCTCGGATGACATCATGGACATGACGAGGAGTCTCTAAATGGTCGAGGGGTAAAGATTGATATATAGGACGATGATATTCGGACATCGGAATAGTTTCAGAGTGCACCGGGTACTCATCGGGTCACCGAAAAGGGTTCTGGGCACCCCCGGGAAGTGTATGGGCCTTATGAGCCAAAGGAGAAGACAGACCAGCCCTCGGCTGGTGCGCCCCATCATATGGATGGCGGGACCTAGGGGAGGGAAAGGGGAGGGGTGGTGTGACGCCCCGAGACTGATGCTCCAGTTGCCTTTCATTTATTTTCGTTGACGTCGTGTGTTTCAATTGTGTGTTGAGTGCCATTATCATATTTTTCTTCTTGCATCATGTTCATCTCTGAGTGCTCTACATTATGGTTGCATTTGCATTCATTTTAGGATGCATCTTGCCATGTTAATCTCTATTGCAAAAGTGCCAAGTGTTGTTAACTGCTGAAAACTAATATAACTTGCTCTTTTGTCTTTTTCAAAGTATTTTGTGTTATTTTATTTTCAGCATCATGTCAACATGTTTTAGGAGAACAATCATGTCATATTTGCAATGGTGTAATCCACTTTTCATGATATTCCTTGTGGTGAGTGCAACAAGCTTGCAATTTGACCTACTCGTTGTTTGTTGTTTTGTGAGACTTAGCAAATTCTGCTAAGTCTGAAACAATTATATTGTGATGCCATGTTTGCTTGATGCTACAGTCAAATCTATGCATAGTTGGAGATATCCAATTATTATGTCTTTAATTCCATGTTATGATCTATTCACACATGTCATTGTTTGCAATTATGGCATGCTGTAGCTTGTTCTTTTCATGCTCTCAACTTGCTTGAAAATATAACTGGCAGTTTGTTAACAACATGTTCCATTTGGCAAAGCTCATTGTAGATAATCTAGGCGTCGTATGGAGTTGTGCCAATGGAGTTATTTGTAGTATGCCATGCCTACTACATCTACATGACATTTTCATGCTTCATGGAATTTCTATGCTTGTTGTTATGTGCCTCCAAATTCAGCATCATGATGTTGTTGTTTTGCATCCCAGATTTTCACTAAGTCTGAGAATCTGATGTATCATGTTTGCAACTTGTTTTGATGAATGACATGAACCTGTTCTCCCATGTATATGCCATGTTGTGTTATTTGAGCTCCATATAATGGACTAGCATGCCATGCTTTTGTTTCCCATGTTATTGTGATGTAGCATCTTTGTTTCTTGCATCCAACATGTCATTATAACACTACTCATGTATATGCTTTGTTTTTCACCAAGTCATAATCCGTGATATAAAGCTGTTTGTTGCATTGATCATGTTGGTTTACTCTTGATGCCTATGAACCTGAAACTTGATGATATTTGAATCATTCTATCTGTACTTTGAATTCATGCCATGTTTGTGCCAATGTTGTACTTGTAGCATGTTGTTTTGTTGCTCGCAATGTGCCTAGTTGTTGTTTTGGACAACTTGTCCTTTAAACTTGTTTCATGTGTATGTGTTGAACCGTGGCTTCGTTTGGGGCATGATCTATATGAAACTTTCTTGGTTTTGCATATAGATGCATCATGTCATGTTGCATCTATGTTTTGAGTGTTGTGCTTGATGTTTGAATGCAGTTTGCATCAATGCCATGTTTGACTTGTTTTGCTCATATCTTCTAGGCCGTAGCTTCGAATTAAATGAACTTTATATGTAACTTGACTAGAAATTCGTGTAGATCATGATGGTGCGTGTTAATTTGTGGTTTAACAACTCTAACTTAATGTTTGATCAGTTCTGGACCAATTTCGAAAATTGCATATCAGGACTTACCGGAATTGCTATATGTTGTTTCCGGCCTCATTTAAACTTCCTTTGATGTGTTGATCTTGTATGCTTCATCCCTTGCCATGAGTAGTATCATGTAGCCTTCTCATGCATCATACTTGGTTGAGCATCATGTCTTGTTTATGTGTTGTGTGTTTACCATGTTGTTTGCTTCTTCTCGTTAGTTCATGTTTCATTGCGATCGTGAGGATACGTTCGACTACGCTTGGTTCGTCTTCGTGGCTTATTCTTCTTCATGGACTCGTTATTCTTCCTTGCGGGATTTCAGACAAGATGACCAATACCTTGGATCTCACTACTATCTTTGCTATGCTAGTTGTCTCGATGCTATCGCTATATGTCGCGCTACCCACCACTTGTATATCAAGCTTCCCAATATGCCATGAAACAACCTCTAACCTTTTCCACCATCCTAGCAAACCGTTGTTTGGCTATGTTACCGCTTGCTCAGCCCCTATTATAGCATTGCTAGTTGCAGGTGCTGTTGCAAGTTGTTCCATGTTGGAACGTGGATATGTTGGAATATCACAATATCTCTTATGTTAATTAATGCTCATATATTACTTGGTAAATGGTGGAAGGCTCGGCCTTTTGCCTGGTGTTTTGTTCCACTCTTGCCGCCTTAGGTCCCGATAAACCGGTGTTATGTTCCTTGATATTGCGTTTCTGGCACGGTTGGGGTTTATGGGCCCCCCTCGATAATTCGCTTTGTTTAAAGCTTTTCCAGTAAGGCCCAACATTGGTTTTACCATTTGCCTAATAATAACTAAAACTTGCATAGGGACCGGCTAGCACTCGAGGATTCTTAATCAACCCTCGGGCCAGTGCTCCTCATGAGTGTTGGTCCAACCCAGAGCACCTTGCGGCGCCCCCTTAGCAACTTGGGTCTCAGCGACCGTGAGCTTAGCTCATCCGATCGTGGCCTGAGACGAGATACGCGAGGCTCTTATCAGGGTGTCCGCACGTTAGGAGGTCTTCCTGGATTAGTTTTACCATTGTCGAAATATCTTGAACACGGGATTCCGAGAACACTCGGGTCTTCCTAATTTTGGAGTTGTACCTCCATTGATCGTGAGAGCTTGTGATGGGCTAAGTTGGGACACCCTGTAGGGTTATGGTCTTTCAAAAGCCATGCCCGCGGTTATGTGGCATATTGGAATTTGTTAATATCCGGTTGTAGAGAACTTGACACTAAACCCGAAACAAAATACACCAATCGAGTGAGTAACTGTGATCGTCTCTTTTGATTTTGAGAAGAGAACACGGTGGGGTTATGTTTGACGCATAGGTAGTTCAGGATCACTTAGTGATCATTACTAGTTTGCGACTGTTTGCGTAGCTTCTCATCTTATCTGGAATCGTAAGTTAGCCACCATACAATGCCTAGCCGATGCTGCAACCTCACCACTTATCCTCTCCATACCCATAAAGCTTTGCTAGTATTGATACCCATGGTAATGGGATTGCTGAGTCCTCATGGATCACAGATACTACAACAATAGTTGCAGGTACATGTTTTCCAATGACTTGACGTGAGAGCGGTGTTTCTTTGTGTTGGATTTCTTTCTTCGTCTGCATCGTCGATCATGGGATAGGTTCCTGGTCGGCGGCCTGGGATAGCAGGATGGATGTCGTTGTGCTTTCTATGTTTGTCATCCGTAGTCGGATGCCTCGTGTATGATGTTGATGTATTCATGTGGCTATTGTATGACTTGTATGTATCCCATTATGTAATGGTTAATGATATCCATCTTGCTAAGCGCCCGAAATGCGGTTGTGCCCCAGTCACGAAGTTATCACGTGATCTGGATAGAATCGCATCTTGGGCATGACAGGTGGCCCCTCCTGCCTTTCCCTCCTCAGGAGAGAAAGGTAAGGGGGCGCCACCTCCTCATTCCTTCCTCCCACACTCCAAATAAGGAAGGGGCGCAGGGCAAGGCAGCAGCCCTAGGGTTGCCGCCAGGTCACCTGGGCACCCTAGGGGTGCCTCGTCCCCTCCCACCTATATATACATGGGGAGGGGGCACCACACAAGGACACAACATTGTCTTAGCCGTGTGCGGCGCCCCCGTCCACAGTTTACTCCCTTGGTCATATTTTTGTAGTGCTTAGGTGAAGCCCTGTGGAGATCGCATCACCATCACCGTCACCATGCCGTCGTGCTACGGAACTCATCTACTACTTCGCGCGTCTTACTAGATCAAAAAGGCTAGGACGTCACTGAGATGAACGTGTGCTGAATGCGGAGGTGCCGTACATTCGGTACTTGATTGGTTGGATTGCTAAGAAGTTCGACTACATCAACCGCGTTGTCTAACGCTTCCGCTTACAGTCTACGAGGGTACGTAGACACACTCTCCCCTCGTTGCTATGCATCTCCTTGGATAGATCTTGCGTGTGTGTAGAATTTTTTTGTTTTCCATGCAAAGTTTCCCAACAGTGGCATCATGAGCCAGGTCTATGCGTAGATGATATGCATGAGTAGAACACAAAGATTTGTGGGCAGTGATGGTCATACTTCTTACCACCAACGTCTCATTTTGATTCGGCGGTATTGTAAGATGAAGCGGCCCGCACCAACCGTTCATGTCCACGTACATGAGACCGGTTCCACCAACACACATGCAACTTGTTATGCATAAAGGTTGCTGGCGGGTGTCTGTTTCTCCTACTTTAGTTGAATCGAATTTGACTATGGTCGGTCCATGATGAAGGTTAAAATAGCAAACTTGATAAATCGCCGTTGTGGTTTTTGCCGTAGGTAAGAACGGTTCTTGCTAGAAGCCCATAGCAGCCATGAAAAAACTTGCAACAACAAAGTAGGGGGCATCTAACTTGTTTTTGCAGGACATGTTATGATGTGATATGGTCAAGATGTGATGAGTTATACATTATTGTATGATATGATCATGTTTTGTAATATCGACAACCGGCAGGAGCCTTATGGTTGTCTCTTAATTATTGTATGAAATGCAAGCACCATGTAATTGCTTTACTTTATCGATATGAGTTAGCAATAGTTGTAGAAGCAATAGTTGGCGAGACGACCACGGCGCAATGATGGAGATCAAGGTGTCGAGCCGGAGACACTGGAGATCATGATGATGCTTTGGAGATGGAGATCAAAAGCACGAGATGATGATGGCCATATCATGTCATATATTTTGATTGCATGTAATGTTTATCCTTTATGCATCTTATTTTTGCTTAGAATGATGGTAGCATTATAAGATGATCCTTTCTCTTAATTTCAAGATAAATGTGTTCTCCCCGAGTATGCACCGCTGCTACACTTTGTTGTTTCAAGACACCACGTGATGATCGGGTGTGATAGACTCTACATTCACATACAATAGGTGTAAGACAGTTTTACACATGCGGAATACTTGGGTTAAACTTGACGAGCCTAGCATGTACAGACATGGCCTCTGAACACTGGAGACCGAAAGGTCGAATATGAGTCATATAGTAGATATGATCAACATAGAGATGTTCACCATTGATGATTACCCCATCTCACGTGATGATCGGACATGGGTTAGTTCATCTGGATCATGTATCACTTAGATAACCCGAGGGATGTTAATTTAATTGGGAGTTCATTAGTAATTTGATTAATTGAACTTTAATTTATCATGAACTTAGTCTTAATAGTTTTTGCATATCTTTTTTGTAGATCAATAGCTTGCGATTTAGCTCCCCTATTTTTGATATGTTCATAAAGAAAACTAAGTTGAAAGATGATAGTAGCAATAATGCGGACTAGGTCTGTGATCTGAGGATTATCCTCATTGCTGCACAGAAGAATTATGTCCTTGATGCACCACTAGGTGACTGACCTACTGCAGGAGCAGATGCAGACATTATGAACGTTTGGCAAGCTCAATATGATGGCTACTTAATAGTTTAGTGCGCCATGCTTTACGGCTTAGAACCGGGACTTCAAAAATATTTTGAACGCCATAGAGCTTATGAGATGTTTCAAGAGCTAAAATTGGTATTTCAGACTCATGCCCATGTCGAGAGGTATGATACCTCTGACAAGTACTTTGCCTACAAGATGGAGGAGAAAAAGCTCAGCTAGTGAGCATGTGCTTAGAACGTCTGGGTACTATATTCACTTAAATCAAGTTGGAGTTAATCTTCCAGATAAGATAGTGATTGACAAAGTTCTCTAGTCACTATCACCAAGCTACTAGAACTCCGTGATGAACTATAATATGCAAGGGATGAGGAAAACGATTTCCAAGCTCTTCGCGGTGCTGAAATCGGCAAAGGTAGAAATCAAGAAAGAGCATCAAGTGTTGATGGTTAATAAGACCGCTAGTTTTAAGAAAAAAGGGCAAGGGGGAGAAAGGGATCTTCAAGAAGAATGGCAAGCAAGTTGTTACTCCCGTGAAGTAACCTAAAGCGGGACCAAAGCCTGAAATTGAGTGCTTCTACTGCAAAAAGAATGGTCACTAGAAGCGGAACTACCCCAAAATATTTGGCGGATAAGAAGGATGGCAAAGTGAACAAAAGTATATTTGATATACATGTTATTGGTGTGTACCTTACTAGTACTCATACTAGCCCCTGAGTATTTTATACCGATTCAGTTGCTAAGATTAGTAACTCGAAATAGGAGTACTAGAATAAACGGAGACTAATTAAGGGCAAGGTGACGATGAGTGTTGGAAGTGGTTCCAATATTGATATGATGATCATCGCACACTCCCTCTACTTTCGGGATTAGTGTTGAGCCAAAATAAATATTATTTCGTGTTTGCGTTGAGCATGAGCAAGATTAGATCGTGTTTATGTTGGGGAACGTAGTATTTCAAAAAAAAATCCTACGATCACGCAAGATCTATCTAGGAGAAGCATAGCAACGAGCGGGAGAGTGTGTCCACGTACCCTCGTAGACCGAAAGCGGAAGCCTTTAGTAATGCGGTTGATGTAGTCGAACGTCTTCGCGATCTAATCAATCAAGCACCGAACGCACGGCACCTCCGTGATCTTCACACGTTCATCTCGGTGACGTCCCTCGAACTCTTGATCCAGTTGAGGCCGAGGGAGAGTTTCGTCAGCACGACGGTGTGGTGACGGTGTTGATGAAGTTACCGACGCAGGGCTTCGCCTAAACACCGCGACAATATGACCGAGGTGTGTAACAGTGGAGGGGTGAACCACACATGGCTAAGAAATCAACTTGTGTGTATTTGGGGTGCCTCCCTGCCACGTATATAAAGGGGTGAGGGAGTAGGAGGTCGGCCAAGGGGAGAAGGCGCGCCATGGGGGGGCAATCCTACTCCAAGCAGGTTTGCCCCCCCCCCTTTCCTATTCCTACTAGCAGAAAAGGGAAGGAGAGGGAGGAGAGAAGGAAAGGGGGCCGCCCCCCTAGTCCAATTCGGTTTGGGCTAGGGGAGGCACGTGCCACACCTTGGCCTACCTCCTCTCTTCCACATCTAATCCCATGACGCCCATTAACCCCCCGGGGGGTTGCGTTAACTCCCCGGTACTTGGGTATTTATCCGCTGACCCCCGGAACCCTTCCGGTGTCCGAATATAACCTTCCAATATATAAATCTTTATGTCTCCACCACTTCGAGACTCCTCTTCATGTATGTGATCTCATCCGGGACTCCGAACAACCTTCGGTATATCAAAACACATAAACTCATAATACCAATCGTCATCGAACGTTAAGCGTGCTGATCCTACGGGTTCGAGAACTATGTAGACATGACCGAGACTCATCTCCGGTCAGTAACCAATAGCGGAACCTGGATGCTCATATTGCTTCCTATATATTCTATGAAGATCTTCACCGGTCAAACCGCATAACAACATACGTTGTTCCCTTTGTCATCGGTATGTTACTTGCCCGAGATTCGAACATCGGTATCATTATACCTAGTTCAATCTCATTACCCGCGAGTCTCTTTACTTGTTCCGTAATACATCATCTCATGAGTAACTCATTAGTCATTTTCTTGCAAGGCTTATTATGATGTGCATTACCGGGAGGGCCGAGAGATACCTCTCGGATACTCAGAGTGACAAATCCTAATCTTGATCTATGCCAACACCACAAACACCTACGGAGACACTTGTAGAGCATCTTTATAATCACCCAGTTACGTTGTGACATTTGATAGCACACAAGGTGTTCCTCCGGTAATCGGGAGTTGCATAATCTCATAGTCCGAGGAACATGTATAAGTCATTGTCGGTGTACAAAAAGAGGGGTACACTTTTTGTACCCCTATGACTGTGCACGGGTAGTCCGAGCCACGGGCACCACCACACCAAGTATGGCAAGGGAGGTGAGCCAGGGTAAGACCGAAGCTCGATGGAGACTGAAGCCCAAAGCCAAGACCACGAAGAGCAAAGGGACGAAGCGGGATCCCCCGGCAAGATCCTTGCCGGGAGCCGGTTCTAGCAGCCCCGGCAAGGTCCTTGTCGGGGCCAGCTTTAGCAGCCCCGGCAAGACCCTCGCCGCGGCAACTTGCCCCACGCCTACGGAGCGGGTCACCCTTGAGACCACTGCCCCCATGGGGCAAGGATTCGGGAGGCATCCCCGTAGTGGCATGAAGATCTTTGTGAAGACATTCAAGATCAGATACACACTGAGAAGACGATGACCCTTAACGGGATCCCAGCCAAGGAGGACCACAAGACCTCCGGCAAACACCTTGCCGGGGATGACAGGAGGCGCCACGGCAAGACCCTTGCCGGAGCCCCGACAAGGCCCTTGCCGGGGACATCCGCGGGGCCACCATCAGGCCCGCACCAACTGAGTTTCCACCGCCCCATGCAGCTGCCGACCCAACAAGCTGGGCAGGCACCTGCGTGGCAACCTGCAGATCTTCGTGAAGACCCACCATTACGCCACCTCAGCTGTCTGCTTGCCTACATGGCATCTCAGGCATCGCTGGCCAGGGCGCATGTCAACACAAGAAGGAGCGGCGACGGACAAGACGGATGTCTCCCCCGTCCCCGATAAAGCAAGGACGCCTAAGCTAAGCGCATTAAATGCGCCTTGTCATGTAATGCGAGGGATAACCTCGCATCACTGTACCCTTTCCACCTCCTGTGTGCCACTATGGCAACCCCTTTTCCCTATAAAAGGAGGCCCGAGGCGACCAGGAGAAGGATTGCGCTCTTTAGAACTCCTCACGATTCGGCTTTTGGAGCTCCTCACGCCCCATAGCTAGTTGCAGAACACAAACATATAATCCACCAAAGCAGGAGTAGGGTTTTACGCATCTTTGTGGCCCGAACCTAAGTAAACGAACCGTGTGCTAACTGTTAGATCCGCTCTTCTCTCAACCCCGCGCCCCGCAACCGTAGTAGGGATTCTTGTGAACCCATAGGTGTCGTTCCAAATACACCGACATCTTTGGCGCGCCGGGTAGGGGGCGCAGTTGTGAGAATCGGCTCTAGCACTTAGACCAGCACTCCTTCGTCTTCGTGGCTCTTTGATAAGGAAGGAGTCCAGAAGATCAGCGCTCGAGCGGCTACAAATAGAAGCTAAGTTACATCGAACTCTGGATATTTCTATCCTATTATTTAAGGTTATTATCCTCGTAGTTGTCATTCTTTGTACGAGAAACCTGCACGCAAATGGGGCCCTTCCCGGTCGGCAACGCCTTTGCTCTGTTTCAAGTCCGCTCAACAGTTCAAACGGCTGCGTTGGAAACGGTAGGGTGGCCTTCCGCAATTGGAAAAGCTCTCGACTCTGACTCGAGTAAAACTCGATAGTTCGAGCGGCTGCGTTAAGGGCGGCAAGGTGGCTCGCCCGACAGCACGCTCGCCCGGCAGGCCAATGGGGACCCGTCCCCAAGACGCCGCCTTGGGTTTTTTCGCGCCGGCAAGCCTGCCCAGCTAGCGTAGGGTGGACATACAAAAGGGGCAGCAAACAGGGAGATAACATGCATAATTCCAAAGATATTTCAAAGTTATATTACATCATTGCTGCGGTTCTAACTAAAGATAAAATTTGTCTTGGTCATGAACCCGCAGCGGCGTAGAAGAACGGGATGCCTAATCCCGGCGCTGGCCCTCCACCCTCTTGATTTCGTCGATGCAGCTGATGACAGGCTTGATGCGCTCCTTGAGCATCGTGAGGTTAGTACCCTCCGACAAGCTGTCCATTGCGGCTTCGAAGTCGAGGGCGGGGTTCTAGAACGCCATCTTGGTGAGGACCTTGGTCATGACCCCCCGGCAAAGCCGCCGGGCCTCCCCGATGAGCGTGGCCGTTTTGTTGGAGTGAAGATCAGCCAAGGCACCGAGGACGCCCTCGAAGAACAGGGTCAGCTTGGCGTTGACGGAACCGCTCCACTCAGGGTCGTACCTCACGTTTGGCATCCCCATGAGGGCCAACTGCGAGGTGACCCTGCCGGTGACGTCCTCCAGCCGGCTGATCCACATGTTCTCGCCCGCCACGTATTCTTGGTGGGAGGCGGCCTCGTCCGCCGGCAACTGCTTCTTCTCCTCCAGGCTCTTGGTCAAGGTCTCCTCCCGAGCTGAGCTCTCCGACAACATCTTCTCGAGATTCTCCATCCTCAGCTTGAGATCTCTGATGGAGTCTTGCGCCTCGGAGAGCTCCCCAGCCCTGCTGATGACCGCTCTGTGCGCCTCTGTCAAGGCGTAGTTGAGCATGTTCTTTTCGTCGGACAGCTTGAGGGCCTGCTCCTTCAGCTCGTCCCGCTCCACCTCCAGCTCTTGCACCTTGCCGGCATGGGCCAGAGCCTGGGCATCGAGTGCTTTTTTGTGCCTCTGCCCCAGCTCACAAGTCCGCCGCTCGACAAGGACCTCGAGCTCCTCATCCTTGCCGCGGAGCGTTGCGGCAAGATTCGCCTCACGCGCGGAGAGGTCTTCCTCCTGGGAATCGAGGGCAGCTTGATGCTGGTTCCGAGCGGCCTCAGCCACGGCAGCCAAGTTCGCCGCCTCTTCCTGGGCCTTCTCGACGTCGGACATCTTCATGATGAGCTCTGCGTCGCGCTTGGCCAATTCTTCCTGGAAGGCCCTCTGCTCCTCGCGGGACTGGTGAAACCAGGTTTGCGCCTCAGCAACGTGCGCCTTGAATTCCACCTCCGCCTCGTCCACCGTTGCCATCCTGGACTTAACCTTGTCCAGACGGGCACGGTAGAGCGCTTGGAGCTTCCGGAAATTGGCCCCCATGGCCCGGAAGAGCTGCCCTTCTGGAGAGCCATCGCCGCCGACGCCCGGTTCATCAACAACCTCGATCCTGGTGGCGGCGAGCACCACGCCGTCGAAGACTTCCCCTCCGGCGGGCGCTCGGGAGCTTGACGCCCCTGCGAGATGGACGAAGAGATCGTCGCCCATCTTCAGGTACCTGCCGGGGCCCGAGGTTGTGGAGGAAGAAGGTTGATCATCAATCGCCTCTTCCTCGGCTGTGGCCTTGCTGGCCTCCCCGGCAGGCCCACCGCCGGCACCCTCGGCGGCGCCCTCAGCAGCATCCTTGGCGGCCTTATCCGCAGCGGCCCCGGCAGCGTCCTTGGCGGCTTCCTCGGCGGCAATCCTGTCGGCCTCCACCGCGGCCTCCTCAGCAACTTCCTCGATGACGGCGTCCACGTCCTCCATATCTGTTGAAGGAGGACCTGGGCAGTGATGGGGATGATGAAGCCAAGAAAAAGGATAAGGGAAAATGTCGTGGAATTAGGCCCCCAAGGTGGGCGCCAACTGTCGTGGAATTAGCACGGCAGATGTCCGGTTTAACGGACTTGATGATGGAACCATCGCACGGGTTAACTTGAAGGGGTTCATAGCACACAAAGGACACAGAGGGTTTATACTAGTTCGGCCCCTTCGATGAAGGTAAAAGCCTACGTCTAGTTGGTTTGGTATTGCTTGGGCGTCGGTTTACAGGGAGCGGATCGCTTGCCTGTAGTCTCGACGGGTTGATTCTTGCCTGTCCCTTGAACCGTCGCCAGGTCGTCCCTTTATATAGAGAGGCGACGCCCAGTCCGGTTTACAGAATCCCGAGGCCGGCTCATACTTGTGTCCGCCTCGGTCTCTGTTCTTTCTTCCTTATTCCCCAAGTTACATCATCCGGCGGTTTACAAATCGTAACTCTATACATGGGCCCTAAGATCTCATGGGCCGTAGCCTCTACTGAATATTACAACCATATAATTATAACAAGCCGGTTTACACTAGCCGGTTCATACCTGCTAGTAATATCCCTGACATTAGGCCCCAGAATGATTTGAACTTGTTCATATCAATCTCCCTTGCCTTGTGTAATTTTCTTCTGCGCCTTCTCATTTTTGTAAACCGGCTCTGACGTCATCCTCGAGAATCACTGAATCTGGACGTGACATCATCTCCGCATTTAACGCTGCGAGTTGTACTGTAACTTTGTTTAATGTTTATCCCAAAAATCGAGGCGTCAAAGGATCTTTATCTGATCTTTGCTCCCTCAAATCCCGCACCTGTCGCTTCGTATCTGACCTTCCCTTATAAATACCACCGTCCTAATTCATTTATCTTCTTCTCGCATCTTCTTCCTTCGTCCGTCGCCCGAGCTTCAAGACACCATTGACGCCCGAGCTCGAACCGCCGCCGTCGACCGCCGAGTCCGAGACTTCACTGGCCGCTGCATCAACCTGACTTTTGACCAGAAAACCTTCGCCGCTGATCCTTGCTGTTCCAAGGTACATCTTTCTTCCTCACTGTAGATCCGTATCTTCTAGGGTTCTTGCTCATGCCTCCGCCATTAGAGCCTCGATGATAACTTTGTCTTGTTCGCAGAAGTCTTGACCTTTACGTTCTGCCCTTAGATCTTACTGCTTCCATGTTTTAGATCTCGTCATTTTCATAACCTGTAGATTCATCCGCTCCGTATATCACCCTTGTAGTTCTTCCCGTATGTCCTTGTATTTATTTTCCTTTTTCTTGCATGCTCAGATCTGTTCTGCCTTTAGCTGTTTGCAAAAACCTGTTTCTTCTCCTTTGTAGATCTATTAAGTATACTCCGGTTTATACTGTCATACCCTGTTCCGGTAGGCTTTTAAAATTGAACGTGACGGTTTAGCTGTTCCTCTTTTGCTGTCATGAACCGGCAGTAACATAACTCCCTGTTATTGCCGGGTTAACCATATCATTAGTCCCTTGTCTAAACCGTTGCGTGATCTTCATATATATCTTCCGGTTTATACTGCTGTACCTGCATAATCCGGTTTTACACTTTATCTTTTTCAGTGCTTGTCCTTCTGTTGTTATGGCCAAGCAGTTTGTCTCGTGTGACTGGGTTCCTTCCATCATTACGGAAGAAGACTTGGTTAAAATTGCTGCTATTGGTACCTTAGGCCCTCAATCCGTTTTGAAGTGGCGGGCTCCAGGAAACGAATGCCCTCCTACTCCCAGAGAAGGGGAGGTTATTGTTTTCTTTGACCACATAGCTCGAGGCTTCTCACCCCCCGGTTCAAAATTCTTTCGAGACGTGCTTGCTGCCTTCCAACTCCACCCTCAGGACATTGGGCCCAATTCTGTTTCAAATATCTGTGACTTCCAAGTTTTTTCAGAGGTATACCTGCAAGAAGAACCGTCCGTTGATCTATTCCGGGATTTCTTTCACCTGAACCGGCGTACGGAATTCACCAGTGGGCCGCATCAGGAACTCGGCGGGGTTAGTATCCAGAAAAGGAGAGACGCAGTCTTTCCCCATGCCGCTCTCCACACGCACCCAAAAGAGTGGAACAAATCTTGGTTTTACTGTGTTGACACTTCTCCTGAAGGGGAGAACCCACTGCCGGGTTATCGCGAGCATCGTCTTCCGGAAGATCATCCTCTGCCACAATGACTCAGCTCTGCCGAACGGCCCCGGTTCGCATCTCAGCTTTCTAGACTGAAAGCTTTTATGGCCAACGGTTTAATTGGAACCGATCTTATGCGCGGTTGGCTCTCTTGGAGTATTCTTCCTTTAAGTCGGCGATCACAGTTGATGTGCCAGTATTCTGGTAAACCGGATGACCCTCAAAGGTTTACCAAGGATAAACTTTCTGAATCGGAGGTTATTGAATCGGCTAAGAATATGCTCAACGTCTCCTTAGAAGACTGCAACAAAGTCGGATTAGCTCCGTATTACAAGAAAAACAGACTACCTGCAGTAAGCCTTGCTTTCTTGTATAGATTTTTTAATCCGTTTATATAAACCGTCTTCTAACTGTCTCTCTGTCTGAACAGGCTGATGACCCTTTTTGGAAAAGAAAGCCTCGGGAGAAACCCGGCAAACAGGCACGCCGGAAGACCTTTGCCAATAAGAAAAGAAAAGCGGCCGTTGGCTCCAGTTCTCACGCTGAGGATGATGATCCGGATTCCGAGGTATGAATTAATCCGGTTTTAATTTGCTTGCTTGTTCTCATATCTGTATTTAATGATAACTTTCCACAGGAGTTGGCTGAAGGTGATAAACCGGCCGAAGTTGAGGTAACTATCCTTTCTTCCGATTCAGAACCACTTCCACAAAAAAGTCGTCGGTGCGGAAATACCAATTTTCTCACCCTTATGCTCAATTGGATCCTAATTTTCTTTTGAAGAAACAACAACATGAAGCTCTTCGCCGGACCACTCGCCATAGCGGCCTGGCAGTGGAGTCATCCGGAATCTCTCTCACTCCGGCTCGGAGGCGCCGTCCTGAGGTTATACTCTCTCCAACTCTCCTTCATCCCAAGGCCGGGCTTATCCGCAAACCTCTTAAACCGTCTGACCCTGATTATCAGGAGACTCCATTATCCTCCTCTGGTGAATCGACCGCCACGCAACTTCCCCCATTAAAAATTGTTCCAGGGTAAGTCTTTTTAACTTATCCGGTTTATGATTATATTTTGCTTCCCAATCTAAACTCGTTTTCCGAACTTATTCCAGCAAGCCAAAGCCTAGCAAAAAACAAAAGGCAAACAAACCCACTGCTGAGACCTCTGCAGATGATCCGGCAGTTGATCCGGCAACAACTGTCCCTCCGGAAAGCAAGCCCACGATTCCTCTTGAGAATCCTGCGCCTACGGATCATATTTCAGTGCCCGAGAACCCTACTGCTGATGATATCCACAATTCGCCAAGTCCTGCCCGGGCCAATTCTCCCCAGGTTAATCCGGAATCTCCTAGTCTGGTTCATAATACAGCCCCACCAACAGCACCTGCTTCTCCAGAAGTTGAAGTGACTGGCACTGCTTTCGTTGCTCCTGCTGAGCCCACTGTTTTAGCCAAACATACGGCTAAAGCGGAGAAGCTGTATAAAGAGAAAGGTAAGTGGAGTGCCGAGCTGTCCAGTCTTGCTGATATGAGTGCCCAGGAGCTCTATTCCGGGTATTTGAACCGGCTCCACAGCAGTCGGGATTATGAAGCGGGCTTGGTTAATCTGATGAAAGAAAAATATGAGGTAATCCTTTCCTTCTGACTTTATGCTTTTGATATGCCTCTATCTCATAGTAGCCCCCAAGTTCCGGTTTAGCTGCATGTTGAAGGTGAACCGGAACTTATGACTTAAACACATTGATTTTACATTAGCCCCCAAGTATCAGGTAGATAACTTGGTTATGTATTTGATACTTGTAAGAATTTCTTCTGATACTTCAATGTTCCATTAGCCCCCAAGTGTCAAGCAGACAACTTGCTTGTGTGCTTGAGACTTTTGTCTTTGAACTGCTGCTGTTTATTGCTTCAACTTTACATTAGCCCCCAAGTGTCAAGTAGACAACTTGTTTGTGTGCTTGAGACTTGTCTAGTTTTTGTTTCTTATCACTTGTTTTGACTTGCAGGCTGACTTAAACCGGAATGCTGATGAGATCAATGAACTTCGGAGCCGTGTTGCTGAAACGGAGTCTGCTGCCTCGAAAGCCAAGAAAGATCTGAAGGTTAGCTTAAAGACTGCTGAAGAGCTGAAAAAATTCTTTGAAGAAGAGCGGGCTGCCTTTGAGGTCCAGAAGAAAGAACTAGAGAAAAGGGCAAAAGACGCTGAGGAAGCCCTTAATCCGGTAACTGAAGAGTTAACCGGCTTAAAGCGGCAAATAGAGTTGATGACCTCTGCTGTCTTTGGTAAGTCTTTTGATCTGTATTCCTGCTTTAACCTTGTAATCTTTCATCTATACCGGTTTAACTGTAATGCTTATGTGCAGGGCGCCGTGTCACCCATCTTGGGGATGACTTGAGGAAAAAACTTAAGGCCTGTTACACTTTGGTCGAGCAGTTGTATTCCGGCGCTCAGAGGATCATAAGTGCAACATCTTTCAGTAAACCGGCCCCCACGACCATCCAAGGTACCTAAGAAAAGTTGTCTGTTTTGCCGGTGCGTTTGGAGGAAGTCAAGAAATCTGCTGCTCGAGCTGGCGCCCTCCTAGCACTTACCAGAGCTAAGGCTTGGGTTCCGGACTTTGATCCGGAAGAGGCTTTAAATGGGTGCCCAAATACCAAGGAAGATGGATCATCGTTTACTGCAAAGGATCTCTATGCTTTGACAAAGGAGATGCGTCCCCTTGCCAGCAAACTTGCAGCTGAAGTAGATTTATCCAGGTATCATCCAGGGTATGACTTGCAAAATGAGCGGGTTGAGCGGCCGGTTTATGAAACCGTCAATCTAATCCCACCAGTGTGTCCTCATACCTTCACTCCAGATATTGAACCGTCGGAACTCATCAGCGAAGAGATGTATTTTTGTACTTTGACGAAAATCGACTGGTGCACCCCAGATTTTCAACCGCTTCAGGAGGATGAGGATATTCTGGATCAAGCCGATGGCCAGCCGTCTCAGCAGGAAGGAGCATAACTCAAAATTTATTGTTGTAGTTGCAGTCTCTACTTTATCAAACAATCTTTTAATCCGTCAGGCTTGCTATGCCTTGTAATAGGATAGCTGAAACATGATCTGCTTTGAACCGGATATTCTGACTTCTTGTTTTGATGTTTGCCAAATTAAATTTCGTCTGATGTCGCTTATCTTGCGTGTCATCTGTTCCTACATAAGTAACACTGAAAACGTGTCCTAGCGGTTTACCAATGGACAGATTAAATTGTTCTCTCAGTATATCAAACAAGTATATACTTATATCAGAAATAAATTTATACCTGAGATCAAGTATGCTCAATACTCTTAATCCGGTAGAACCATAAAATTTCTTGATGAAGATCTTCATGGATCCAATAACAAACCCGGGCTTGATAGAAGACACTGGTTTATATCGTTCTGAAACTTTGTCCAGAAGTTTGTAGCATGTCGCCTGATGGATGATCCGGGTTATAATGAACACCGGTTTATTCATGCTGGTATTCATAACCCAGACTTTTCACTTTATAGATATGTGGTCAACTTCTGTAGCTGTTCCACTTCGGCTTAAAGAGTCATAAAACATAAACACCAAAGATGCAAATTTGCAAAGAAAACCATGTAGTCAAGGCTTTTTAAGAGCTGCCAGGCTCAAAGCAAGGTTCAGCCAATCACTGGATGTGGATTATCCATCTTTCCAGAGGGCCGGTGGATGTGGATTATCCATCTTTCCATATGAACCATAAGAAAAAAAATTAGCCAATCACTGGATGTGGATTATCCATCTTTCCAGAGGGCCGGTTGATGGATGCGGGTAAACCCGACTGTCCATAAGAATTTTAGCCAATCACTGAATGCGGGTAAACCCGTCTGTCCAGAGGGCCGGTCGATGGCTGTGGATTATCCATCTTTCCATATGAACCATAAGGAAAAATTTAGCCAATCACTGGATGTGGATTATCCATCTTTCCAGAGGGCCGGTTGATGGATGCGGGTAAACCCGACTGTCCATAAGAATTTTAGCCAATCACTGAATGTGGGTAAACCCGTCTGTCCAGAGGGCCGGTCGATGGATGTGGATTATCCATCTTTCCATATGAACCATAAGAAAAAATTTAGCCAATCACTGGATGCGGGTAAACCCGTCTGTCCAGAGGGCAGGTCAATGGATGCGGGTAAACCCGACTGTCCATATAGTCTTCCATGGCTCCATGAAGTCATGGGTAGATCTTGAAGCGTCCTCTCTTGAACCGGATGTGACCTCATGCTCTTCAGAGAGTTTTTATTGCTTCTGAGTATATTCTGCAAAAAATCAGTTTTAAACCGGCCAATATGTTGAAATATAACATATGATAAGACATACATGGTTGTCCTCACAAGATATTTGTATTGGAAAAAAGGTTGAGCCCCCGGTTTACCGAGGGTGCCGGTTTATTCATTGATCATAATATATACATAGGATACAGTGGAGCACATAGCTCAAGTATAGTATGGCCGTAAATGGGCGATGTTCCATGGCCTCTTCGTCTCCTCCTCTGATGTCCGTGAGTCCTTGTGTTCTCGAACGTCTAGTAGGTAATATGAACCGTTATGCAGATTCTTGCTGACCACAAAGGGCCCTTCCCAAGGCGGGGATAATTTGTGCATACCTGTTTGATCTTGGATGAGCCGGAGTACCAAGTCACCCTCCTGGAACGTCCTTGTCTTGATCCGGCGGCTGTGATATCTACGCAAGTCTTGTTGATAAATTGCAGACCGTGCCGCAGCTATATCACGCTCTTCATCCAGCCGGTGCAAACTGTCTTGCCTTGCTTGCTCATTGGCCGCGTCAACATAAGCCGTTACTCTTGGTGAATCATGACGAATGTCACTTGGAAGGACTGCTTCAGCACCATATACCATAAAGAAAGGTGTGTAACCTGTGGACCGGTTTGGTGTGGTGTTGATACTCCAAAGAACAGATGGTAACTCCTCAACCCAACATCCTGGGGTTCTCTACAAAGGAGTCATAAGCCGGGGCTTGATACCTCGCAAAATCTCCTGATTTGCTCTTTCAGCTTGACCATTGGATTGGGGGTGAGCCACAGAAGATACATCTAAGCGAATATGCTCCCGTTGACAGAATTCTTCCATCTCACCCTGAGATAAATTGGTGCCATTGTCCGTGATGATGCTGTGTGGGAAGCCAAACCGGAAAATTACCTTTTTGATGAATTTGACTGTCGTTGCCGCATCACACTTGCTTATAGGTTCTGCCTCAATCCACTTTGTAAACTTATCCACTGCCACTAGTAGATGAGTTTTCTGATCTTGGGATCGCCTGAAAGGTCCAACCATATCAAGCCCCCAAGTCGCAAACGGCCAAGTTATTGGTATCATCCGGAGCTCTTGCGCCGGAACCAGAGCACGTCTCGAAAATTTCTGACAAGCATCGCACTTCCGGACCAAATCTGCCGCGTCAGCATGAGCGGTTAACCAATAGAAACCATGCTGGAACGCTTTAGCCACCAATGATTTTGAACCGGCATGATGACCACAATCCCCTTCATGGATCTCGCGAAGAATCTCACAACCTTCCTCAGCCGATACACACCGCTGAAAAACTCCAGAAATACTGCGATGATGAAGTTCTCTGTTTGCAATTGTCATGGATTTAGAACGCCGGACTATCTGTCGTGCCTCTATTTCATCATCCGGTGGCTCTCCTCGGCTCAGATATGCCAAGTAAGGCAGTGTCCAATTCGGAATAACATGAAGTGCCGCCACTAGCTGCGCCTCCGGATCAGGAACCGCTAGGTCTTCTTCCGACGGTACTTGTACTGACGGACTGTGTAGCTCATCCAAAAAGTATTTGGTGGCACCGGTTTACGTTGAGAACCCAACCGGCTTAAAGCATCAGCCGCTTCGTTCCTTCGCCGGTCTATGTGTTCCACTTCATACCCTTTAAAATATCCAGCAACTGCTTCCACTTCCCGTCTGTAAGCTGCCATGAGGGGATCTCTCGAATCCCACTTGCCTGAAACTTGTTGTGCCACCAGATCTGAATCACCGAAACATTTAACCCGGCTCAAGTTCATCTCCTTTGCCATCCGTAATCCATGAAGTAATGCTTCGTATTCTGCCGCATTATTAGTACAAGGAAACAATAAACGGAGGACATAGCAAAACTTATCACCTCGGGGGGAAGTTAAAACAACTCCAGCCCCCGAGCCTTCCAACTGTCTTGAACCGTCGAAGTGAATCGTCCAGTACGTAAGATCCGGTTTCTCCTCAGGGGTTTGCAACTCTGTCCAATCATTGATGAAATCCACCAATGCCTGAGATTTTATAGCGGTGCGTGGCACATACTTCAACTCATGCGGGCTGAGCTCAATGGCCCACTTCGCCACTTTACTTGTTGCTTCCCTGTTCTGGATTATGTCCCCCAACGGCGCTGAACTAACCACGGTTATTGGATGACCTTGAAAATAGTGCTTCAGCTTCCGGTTTGCCATGAACACACCATATACCAGCTTCTGCCAATGTGGGTACCTTTGCTTAGACTCAATGAGTACTTCACTCATGTAATAAACCGGGCGCTGAACCGGTTATTCCTTTCCTGCTTCCTTGCGCTCAACCACAATGGCCATGCTGACTGCCCGTGCATTGGCAGCGACGTACAACAGCAACGGCTCCTTATCAACAGAGGCAGCCAGGACCGGTGGCTTTGCTAGTTGCCGCTTCAGATCCTCAAACGCCTCGTTCGCCTCATCACTCCATATAAACCGATCTGTTTTTTTCAGCATCTGATAGAGCGGAATCGCCTTCTCTTCCAAACGACTAATGAACCGGCTTAATGCTGTGATCCGGCCCGCGATACGCTGAACATCGTTGATGCAAACTGGTTTAGTCAAAGATGTGATTGCCTTAATCTTCTCCGGATTAGCTTCTATTCCTCTGTTTGAGACCAAGAATCCCAGTAATTTACCTGCCGGAACACCAAAGGCACACTTCTCCGGATTAAGCATCATCTTATAAGCTCGAAGATTGTCAAAAGTCTCCTTAAGATCCTCTATCATCATCTCCTCTTTCCTTGATTTAACCACAATGTCATCCACATAGGCATGAACATTCCTCCCTATCTGCCCTTTAAGACAATTCTGAACGCAACGCTGATAAGTTGCTTGAGCACTCTTAAGCCCAAAAGGCATAGACACATAGCAAAAAGCACCAAAAGGGGTTATGAAAGCCGTCTTCTCTTGGTCTTTAACTGCCATCTTGATCTGGTGATATCCTGAATATGCAGCCAAAAAGCTTAGCCGCTCACATCCTGCTGTAGCATCGCTAATCTGATCAATGCGAGGGAGAGCAAAAGAATCAGTTGGACAAGCTTTGTTGAGGTATGTGTAGTCCACACACATTCTTCACTTCCCATTCTTCTTTAACACCAGCACCGGATTAGCCAACCATTCTGGGTGAAAGACTTCCACTATGAACCCTGCGGCCAAAAGCCTGGCCACTTCTTCTCCTATAGCCTTGCGCCTCTCTTCGTTGAAGCGGCGCAAATATTGTTTAACCGGTTTATATTTCGGATCAATGTTAAGGTTGTGCTCAGCGAGTTCCCTCGGTATACCTGGCATGTCAGAAGGTTTCCACGCAAAGATATCCCGGTCTCACGGATGAACTCGATGAGCGCGCTTTCCTATTTGGGATCAAGGTTAGCGCTAATAGTGAACTGCTTGGACGAATCCCCTGGCACAAAATCAACTTGCTTGGTCTCCTCCGCCGATTTAAACTTCAACGCCGGATCATGCTCTGTAGTTGGTTTCTTTAGCGGAGTTATATCGGTCGGATCAACATTATCTTTATAAAACTTCAACTCTTCGGTGGCACATACTGCCTCCGCATAGGCTGCATCTCCCTCTTCACATTCCACTGCTATCTTGCGGCTTCCATGAACCGTGATTGTGCCCTTGTGACCCGGCATTTTGAGTTGCAGATAAACATAACATGGTCTAGCCATAAACTTGGCATAAACCGTTCTCCCGAATAAAGCGTGATAGGGACTCCGGATCTTGACAACTTCGAAAGTTATCATCTCTGACCTGGAATCATGCTCATCTCCAAAGGTAACTTCCAAATCAATCTTTCCCACTGGATAAGCCGACTTACCTGGAACCACTCCATGGAACACCGTGTTTGATTGTCTTAGCTTCTTATCCGTTAGGCCCATACGGCGGAAGGTCTCATAGTACAAGATATTGATGCTGCTACCGCCGTCCATGAGAACCTTAGTGAACTTATAACCTCCCACCTGGGGTGCTACCACTAAGGCCAAGTGGCCCAGATTATCCACCCGCATCGGGTGATCCTCCCTACTCCATACAATGGGCTGTTCTGACCAGCGCAGAAATTGCGGTGTTGCCGGTTCAACCGCGTTAACTGCCCACTTTAAAACCTTCTGATCCCGTTTACACAGACTTGTGGTGAACACATGGTATTGCCCACTGCTCAACTCCTTCGGATTATTCTGATATCCGGATTGCGGTTGTTATTGCTGACGCTGTTGATTCCCCTGATTATTGTAATTCCCTTGGCCCTGCTGTTGACTGCCTTGGTTATTGTAATTACCTTGGCCATGCTGCTGACTGCCTTGGTTATTGTAACCACCCTGGTTACGCGGCTGATTGCCTTGGTTATTATAACTTCCTTGACTATTTTGATTACCGGCCCGGTTTTGATAACCATTGTTATTGCCCCTATATCCTGATCCGGAGCTGTTACCCTGATGACCTGGACCATAAAACCCTGGGCCTGAACCGCCATTTGGAGGCCTATCATTAGGATTAAAGCGGCCCATCATTGCTTTCATAAAAGGCCTGCACTCTCTTATAGTGTGTTTTGCCGGTCGTTGTTTCGAGCTATGCTTCGGACAAGGCTGATCTAACTCTTGGTCCCAACCACAAGCCCCTCCGCCGGTTAGCTGAGGTGGGTTGCCCATACTACGTTGAAAACCCCCTTGAACTTGGGTATTGGCCACGAAATCAGAGCCACCTTCTGCCTTTCGCTTGCCCAAGAAACTTGCAGTAGCCGGGTTAACTTGTGCCGGTTTACCAGGTTTGTTAACCTTCCCTGCTATGAGAATATGCTTGCTGCTGTATTAACGCTGTATTAAGCAACTCCTTGGCCCGGCGTGCCTCCAATGCTGCCCGGGATGTCCCCTCCACGGGTAAAGCGGCCAAACGTGCAGCAGCAGCCACGATGGTATCCAAAGGATTTGAGTAATTACCTGGAGGGGTAGGAACATGAGGTGCAGACGTGATCCGCCGATCTTGCTCCGCAGTGGGTTCCTGAACCGGCTCTTCCCTGGCTGGAGGTGCTCTCCTGTTTAAAGCCGGATCGTTGCTAGCTCCAGTCCCGGGTGTCCTGAAGAGATCCGTCGCTTCATAAACCGACGGTAGACGAGACTGGTACTTCCGACCCCTTACTCCCTGCACAGAGGCCTGCTCCATCCTTAGATAAAAAGCTTGATCATCCAGCTCCGCTTGTCTTATTGCTATCATTGCCTTCTCTGCTTTCAAATCCTCTTTCAATTGATCAATCCGGCCCTTTAACTGAAGGAGCTCTGCATCATGATGCGCCTTGTCTGCTGGAGCTACCGTTGCCACCGATTTAGCTGTGAACTCCTCGATCAAGGTGGATAGAACGTCAGTACGTGAGAGGGCCGGGCCGCTCCCCCCTACACCAGCTTCTGCTGTCGCCCCGTTCACCGTGGGCTGTGAACCGGCCATAAAGACAGCCACCCGGTTTGGCGGGTCGAAGGGGTCCGGAATAGTGTTTCCGTCGGACTCACCCTCAGACCGGCCGTCCTGCAACTGATACAAAGACTCAGTTTCTCCGGATGAAGATTCGTCGTCGGAGTAGACAACTGTTGCACCATCGGATTCCGATCCGTCCTCGGTTTGGACCCCATGAATTGCTCCAACGAACACGCGCTTCATGGCGGGCTGAATCCGGGCCGATCTCGCACGCTGAGCCGGCTCGATGATGTTGGGGAAGATGTCCGGCTCAGGTCCCGGTTCACCGATCTTGCTGATGAAGACGTGAATGCCGCCGAAGGGAACCCGGTACCCGTATTCGATCGAATCGGCCTCCGGCCCCCAGCCTGCATCGTCGATGTAGATCCGGCCGCGGCGACTCTTGGTCATCCGGCCGACCGCGTAACCCTTGAGCCCTTCAAAGCTGCCCTTCAAGAACTCGAAACCAGCGTGCGGAGCCCCACGGTGGGCGCCAACTGTCGTGGAATTAGCACGGCAGATGGCCGGTTTAATGGACTTGATGATGGAACCATCGCACGGGTTAACTTGAAGGGGTTCATAGCACACAAAGGACACAGAGGGTTTATACTAGCTCGGCCCCTTCGATGAAGGTAAAAGCCTATGTCTAGTTGGTTTGGTATTGCTTGGGCGTCGGTTTACAGGGAGCGGATCGCTTGCCTGTAGTCTCGACGGGTTGATTCTTGCTTGTCCCTTGAACCGTCGCCGGGTCGTCCCTTTATATAGAGAGGCGACGCCCAGTCCGGTTTACAGAATCCCGAGGCCGGCTCATACTTGTGTCCGCCTCGGTCTCTGTTCTTTCTTCCTTATTCCCCAAGTTACATCATCAGGCGGTTTACAAATCGTAACTCTATACATGGGCCCTAAGATCACATGGGCCGTAGCCTCTACTGAATATTACAACCATATAATTATAACAAGCCGGTTTACACTAGCCGGTTCATACCTGCTAGTAATATCCCTGACAGAAAAAGCAAAGACAGAAGACAGGCGACTCACTAGTGCCGGGCTGTGAAGCGGAAGTCCCCTCCCTGCCGGCGTCTGGCGCCGTGGCAGAGCCACCAGCGCTTAAGTTTCCCTCTTCCTCCATGCGTGTGGGCTCCATGCTTGGTGCCCTTGCCGGGGACGCTGATGTCTACACACGCTTCTACTCTTGTAAACTATGTTGGGCCTCCAAGCGCAGAGGTTTGTAGGACAGCAGCAATTTCCCTCAAATGGATGACCTAAGGTTTATCGAACTCAGGGAAGTAGAGGTTGAAGATGGTCTCTCTCAAGCAACCCTGCAACTAAGATACAAGAAGTCTCTTGTGTCCCCAACACACCTAATACAACTAGGAGTTGTATAGGTGCACTAGTTCGGCGAAGAGATGGTAAAATATGGATGATAGGAGTGGCAAAGCAAAGTAATATAAATCTGTAATAAAAAGTGCAGCAAGCAAACAAGTGGTAAACGTGAGCACAAATGGTATTGCAATGGTGGAAACAAGGCCTAGGGATCATACTTTCACTAGTGGCAACTCCCAACAACATTAACATAATCGAATCACATGATATTTCCCATAAAACATGCAATGGAGACGCACCCGGAGGTCATTCCTTCGTGGTCAAGAGAGGACGAGAATTATGTAGGGCTACAA
>LR738713.1:353455358-353494256 GCA_902687465.1 Secale cereale
CGTAAACGTCGACCGTCGACGGGAGGAAGAAAGCAGCTATCGTCCGGTCCCCCGAAAACGCGCCCTCCGGCGACTCCACAGGCCCGGCGCCCTTGGCCACCCACTTGTCCTTGGCGGGTTTGGATGCCATGGCGGCTGAGTTGGAGGGCCGAGGGAGGGGGATGGTGAAGCAACGGCGGCAGACAACGGCGGAAGCTTCGGAAGGAAGGAAGAGAGGGAACAACGACTCTGAGATTGGAAGAGGCGCGAGGAAAATGGAGGAAGTGAGCAGCGCGCCCGCGGTTATTCCTTTTTGGGGGGGGGGGACGCGGGCCGCCTCCTTCCGCATTTACTGCGACGTGACGCATGCCTGCGGAAACCGCCCCGCGCATGCCGCCCACGTCACGCAAGCCCCACCACCCCGCGCCGCGCGCGCGGATCATCGAAGGCGCAGCGCGCGGAAAATCTTGCCTCGGTAAAAATCGTCCCGCCTGACCGCGCACCGTTCTGGGCCTAGCCCAACAACGCGTCGCGCTTATGTGTGGCCCAGGCCCGGGAGCTCCTGTCGGTGTACAAAAAGAGGGGTACACTTTTTGTACCCCTATGACTGTGCATGGGCAGACCGAGCCACGGGCACCACCACACCAAGCATGGCAAGGGAGGTGAGCCAGGGTAAGACCGAAGCTCGATGGAGACTGAAGCCCAAAGCCAAGACCACGAAGAGCAAAGGGACGAAGCGGAATCCCCCGGCAAGATCCTTGTCGGGAGCCCGTTCTAGCAGCCCCGGCAAGGTCCTTGCCGGGGCTAGCTTTAGCAGCCCCGGCAAGACCCTCGCCGCGGCAACTCGCCCCACGCCTACGGAGTGGATCACCCTTGAGTCCACTACCCCCATGGGGCAAGGATTCGGGAGGCATCCCCGTAGTGGCATGCAGATCTTTGTGAAGACATTCAAGATCAGATACACACTGAGAAGACGATGACCCTTGGCGGGATCCCAGCCAAGGAGGACCACAAGACCTCCGGCAAACACCTTGCCGGGGATGACAGCAGGCGCCGCGGCAAGACCCTTGCCAGAGCCCCGGCAAGGCCCTTACCGGAGACATCCACAGGGCCACCATCAGGCCTGCACCAACTGAGTCTACACCGCCCCATGCAGCTGCCGACCCAACCAGCTGGGCAGGCACCTGCATGGCAACATGCAGATCTTCGTGAAGACCCACCATTGCGCCACCTCAGCTGCCTGCCTGCCTACATGGCATCTCAGGCATCGCTGGCCAGGGCGCGTGTCAACACAAGAAGGAGCTGCAACGGACAAGACGGATGTCTCCCCCGTCCCAGATAAAGCAAGGACACCTAAGCTAAGCGCATTAAATGCGCCTTGTCATGTAATGCGAGGGCTAACCTCGCATCACTGTGCCCTTTCCACCTCCTGTGTGCCACTGTGGCAACCCCTTTTCCCTATAAAAGGAGGCCCGAGGCGACCAGGAGAAGGATTGGGCTCTTTAGAACTCCTCACGATTCGGCTTTTGGAGCTCCTCACGCCCCATAGCTAGCTGCAGAACACAAACATATAATCCACCAAAGCAGGAGTAGGGTTTTACGCATCTTTGCAGCCCAAACCTGGGTAAACGAACCATGTGCTAACTGTTAGATCCGCTCTTCTCTCAACCCCGGGCCCCACAACCGTAGTAGGGATTCTTGTGATCCCATAGGTGTCGTTCCAAATACACCGACAGTCATGAAGAAAGCAATAGAAATAAAACTAAACGATTAAGTTGCTAAGCTATAGGATGGGTCTTGCCCATCACATCATTCTCCTAATGATGTGATCCCTTTGATCAAATGACAACTCATGTCTATGGTTAGGAAACATAACCATCTTTGATCAATGAGCTAGTCTAGTAGAGGCATACTAGGGACAATCTGTTTTGTCTATGTATTCATACATGTACTAAGTTTCCGGTTTAATACAATTCTAGCATGAATAATAAACATTTATCATGATATAAGGAAATATAAATAACAACTTTATTATTGTCTCTAGGGCATATTTCCTCCAGTCTCCCACTTGCACTAGAGTCAATGATCTAGCTTACATCGCCATGTGATTTAATACCGATAGTTCACATCTTTATGTGAATAACACCCATAGTTCACATCGCCATGTGACCAACACCCAAAGGTTTTACTAGGGTCAATAATCTAGTTCACATCGCCATGTGATTAACACCCAAAGAGTACTAAGTTGTGATCATGTTTTGCTTCGTGAGAGAAGTTTAGTCAACGAGTCTGTCATATTCAGATCCGTATGTATTTCGCAAATTTTTAGGTCTACAATGCTCTACATGGAGCTACTCTAGCTAATTGCTCCCACTTTCAATACGCATCCAGATTGATACTTAGAATCATCTCGATTAGTATCAAAGCTTGCATCGGCGTAACTCTTTACGACAAACTCTTTATCACCTCCATAACCGAGAAACATTTCCTTAGTCATCCAGTAACTAAGGACGATGTCCAGTGATCTACTCCTGGATCACTATTGTACCTCCTTGCCAAACTCATGGCAAGGTACACAACAAGTTTTGTGCATAGCGTGGCATACTTTATAGAACATATGGTTGACGCATAGGGAATGACTTTCATTCTTTCTCTATCTTCTGTCGTGGTCGGGTTTTGAGTCTTACTCAACTTCATACCTTACAACTCAGGCAAGAACTCCTTCTTTGACTGATCCATTTTGAACTACTTCAAAAACTTATTAAGGTATGTACTCATTGAAAAAAATTATCGAGCGTCTTAATCAATCTCTATAGGTCTTGGTGCCCACTATGTAAGCAGCTTCACCGAGGTCTTTTATTGAAAAACTCCTTTTAAACAATCCTTTATGATTTACAGAAAATTCTACACCATTTCCGGTCAACAATATATCACTCACATATACTTATCAGAAATATTGTAGTGCTCCCACTCACTTTCTTGTAAATATAGGCTTAACCGTAAGTCTGTATAAAACCATATGCTTTGATCACCTCGTCAAAGCGTATATTCCAACTCTGAGATGCTTGCACCAGTCCATAGATGGATCGCTGGAGCTTGCACACTTTGTTAGCACTTTTAGGATCGACAGACCATCTGGTTGCATCATATACAACTCTTCTTTGAGATATCCATCAAGGAATGCAGTTTTGACATCCATTTGCCAGATTTCATAATCATAAAATGCGGCAATTGCTAACATGATTCGGACAGACTTAAGCATCGCTACAGGTGAGAAGGTCTCATCGTAGTCAACTCGTTGAACTTGTCGAAAACCTTTTCACAACAAATCGAGCTTTGTAGATGGTCACATTACCATCAGCGTCAGTCTTCTTCTTAAAGATCCATTTATTTTCTATGATTTGCTGATCATCAGGCAAGTCAACCAAAGTGCACACTTTGTTCTCATACATGGATCCCATCTCAGATTTCATGGCTTCAAGCCATTTCGCGGAATATGGGCTCATCATCGCTTCCTCATAGTTCGTAGGTTCATCATGGTCTAGTAACATGACTTCCAGAACTGGGTTACCGTACCACTCTGGTGCGGAATGTACTCTGGTTGACCTATGAGGTTCAGTAGTAACTTGATCTAAAGTTTCATGATCATCATCATTAGCTTCCCCACTAATTGGTGTAGGAATCATTGGAACTGATTTCTATGATGAACTACTTTCCAGTTCGGGAGGAGGTATAATTACCTCATCAAGTTCTACTTTCCTCCCACTGACTTATTTCGAGAGAAACTCCTTCTCTAGAAAGGATCCATTCTTAGCAACGAATATCTTGACTTTGGATCTGTGATAGAAGGTGTACCCAACAGTTTCCTTTGGGTATCCTATGAAGACACTTTTCTCTGACTTGGGTTCGAGCTTATCAGGTTGAAGCTTTTTCACATAAGCATCGCATCCCCAAACTTAAGAAACGACAACTTGGGTTTCTTGCCAAACCACAGTTCATAAGGCGTCGTCTCAACGGATTTAGATGGTGCCCTATTTAACGTGAATGCAGTTGTCTCTAAAGCATAACCCCAAAACGATAGTGGTAAATCGGTAAGAGACGTCATAGATCGCACCATATCTAATAAAGTACGGTTACGACGTTCGGACACACCATTACACTGTGGTGTTCCAGGTGGCATGAGTTGTGAAACTATTCCACATTTTTTCAAATGAAGACCAAACTCGTAACTCATATATTTGCCTCCGCGATCAGATCGTAGAAACTTTATTTTCTTGTTACGATGATTCTCTACTTCACTCTGAAATCTTTGAACTCTTCAAATGTTTTCAGACTTGTGCTTCATCAAATAGATATACCCATATCTGCTCAAATCATCTGTGAAGGTCAAAAAATAACGATACCCGCCGCAAGCCTCAACACTCATTGGTCTGCATACATCAGTATGTAGTATTTCCAATAAGTCACTTGCTTGCTCCATTGTTCCGGAGAACGAAGTTTTTAGTCATCTTGCCCATGAGGCATGGTTCACAAGCACCAAGTGATTCCAAAAGTTCATCAGCATGGATTTTCTTCATGTGCTTTACACCAATATGACCTAAATGGCAGTGCGACAAGTATGTTGCACTATCATTATCTACTCTGCATCTTTTGGCTCCAATACTATGAATATGTGTATTACTACGATCGAGATTCAATAAACCATTCACCTTGGGTGTATGACCATAGAAGGTTTTATTCATGTAAACATAATAACAATTATTCTCTCACTTAAATGAATAACCGTATTGCATTAAACATGATCCAATCTTGTTCATGCTCAACGCAAACACCAAATAACATTTATTTAGGTTTAACACTAATCCCCAAATTATAGGGAGTGTGTGATGATGATCATATCAATTTTGGAACCACTTCCAACACACATCTTCACTTCACCCTTAACTAGTCTCTGTTCATTCTGCAACTCCCGTATCAAGTTACTAATTTTAGCAACTAAACCGGTATCAAATACCCAGGGGTTTCTATGAACACTAGTGAAGTACACATCAATAATCTGTATATCAAATATACCTTTGTTCACTTTGCCATCCTTCTTATCCGCCAAGTATCTAGGGATGTTCCACTTCTAGTGACAATTTCCTTTGCAGTAGAAGCACTTAGTTTCAGGCTTGAGTTTAGCTTTGGGTTTCTTCACGGGAGTGACAACTTGCTTGTCATTCTTCTTGAAGTTCCCCTTCTATCCCTTTGCCCTTTTCTTGAAACTAGTGGTCTTGTTGACCATCAACAATTGATGCTCTTTCTTGATTTCTACCTTCGCCAATTTCAGCATTGCGAAGAGCTCGGGAATTACTTTCATCATCCCTTGCATATTATAGTTCATCACGAAGTTCTAGTAACTTGGCGATAGTGACTAAAGTGCTTTGTCAATTAATATTTTATCTGGAAGATTAACTCCCACTTGATTCAAGCAATTTGTAGTACCTAGACAATCTCAGCATATGCTCACTGGTTGAGCAATTCTCCTCCATCATGTAGGCAAAGTACTGTCAGGGGTCTCATACTCCTCGACACGGGTATGAGTATGAAATACTAATTTCAACTCTTGGAACATCTTATATGCTCCGTGACGTTCAAAACAGTTTTGAGGTCCCGGTTCTAAGCCGTAAAGCATGGTGCACTAAACTATTAAGTAGACATCAGTTTGAGCTTTGCCAAACGTTCATAATGTTTGCATCTACTCCTGCAATAGATCTGTCACCTAGCGGTGCATCAAGGTTGTGCAGCAATGAGGATAATCCTCAGATTATGGGCATAGTCCGCATCATTGCTACTAACATATTTCAACTTAGTTTTCTCTAGGAACATATAAAAACATAGGTGTAATGCCCCAAATATAACACTTTCCTATAATGGAAATAAAGCTTCCTCTTTGATCCTTGTC
This sequence comes from Secale cereale, assembly GCA_902687465.1. Lineage (NCBI taxonomy): Eukaryota > Viridiplantae > Streptophyta > Magnoliopsida > Poales > Poaceae > Secale > Secale cereale. Next base: position 353,461,282 of record LR738713.1, read on the forward strand.
ATTATTCTTGGGGGTCCTTCTCTTTTATTTTATTTGCATTGCATACCTTTTTATTATTTTTGCATTGCATCATCATGTCATCATGGCATCATAGTTTATTTTCTTTTGTGCATTGTTGAGACCTTGTGATGTATGTTGTGTGTGGGTGCAAGCTATCTTAGCTAAACCCTACCCCCTCCCCCTCTTCTTCTTCTTCTTCTTTCTTATTCTCTTCTCCTTCTTTATTTTTGGCCTCTTCTTTGATCTATTTTGCAAGCCACCTAGCAAGTGCCATAGTGGTTCTTCTTTCTCCTTTAAAACTTGCCCCATGTGAGAAACCTCTCCACCAAATATCATCCCATTTGAAATGATTTGGTTGGGTTTTAAAATATCAAGAGTTTGGCCTATATTCAAACTCCTTTTATTTTTCTGCCTCTAAAAATGTCCAAGTCATTTTATTTAAATAGAGCAGAATTCACTGAGCTCAGGTGTATTTTCTTTTCCCCTAGCTCTTCTTCTTTATTTCTATGCATTTTTTTCTTTGTGCCTGAAGAAATAAAAAAGAAAAGAAGAAACAGTAGCAGCCAGCAGCAACCTGGGCCTCTCCCTTTCTCTCTCTCCCCTGAGGCCCAACTCCACCCGCAGCGTAGCAGCCCAGCACCGCAGGCCTAGCTACAGGCGCAACCGTTGCGCCGTAGCCACTCCGAGCGTGTGGCCCCACCCATCAGCGTCACATATCCCTCGCCTTCATCTTCCTCCATCAGAAAAGCAGAGCACTCGACGCGCTCACAATCGTGCCGTCAACTCACGGACGTCGAGGCCATGCACCGAGCCTGTGTTTTAAACCCAAATCTTGTCCATCACTTTCCCCTAGGTCTTCCCTTTCCCCTCTCACTGTCTGGAGAGCTGCTAGTAGTCTGTTTGGATGCGGGATTCCTCCTGCTCCCTCTCGCACCCCTCCGCCGTGCCTAATGGTCGCTGGAGCGGCTCCGACGAGCTTGCTCCGACGAGGGCCGTGTTTTTCCCATGTTCTGCTTCTGTGGTTTGTTCTTTAGATAAGCTGCATCCTTCCTGTCGAGATCGATGCAGTGGCGTAGTGGTGTGTCTCCGTCAGTTTCGTCAGAGAGACGCGGGTTCGATCCCTCGCTGGCGCTGTGGTTCCCGTCCCTTTTTCATTTTTGGTGTGAGGCTGACAGCAGGGCCCCACCTGCCAGCCTCACAGTGGCAGTTCTAGCCCCCGCGCGCACCCACTCGCCAGCTCAGCTGCTCCTGCCCCCCCCCCTTGTCAGTGACTGTGGCTCGCTGAGCCTAGGTCAGTTTAGACCTGGCGTCTGATTTGTTTTTATTTGTTTTTCTGTTTTTCTTTTTCTTTTCTTTTTTTCTATTTTAATTAATATCTGCATATTTATGCTTCATAGGAATATGAGCCCTATATGTAAAGTGCTTAGAATTTTGTGTAGATTATGAATATGTCACTTGCTGGCATGTTTGAAATATTTAAAATGTTGTTTGAATTTGAATTTGATTTAAATATGTTCAAACTTGCAAAATTCATAACTAATTCTCTACAACTCCAAATTTAACAAACTTTATATGCATTTGGGGTAGAAAATTGTGTAGAATATTTTGGTGCTGTTGTTTAGCATGTTTGACAACTCCATCACCGTAGTATTTCAAATCTGTCCCAAATGCTTATAAATGAATATGGGGTTTTCTGGAAATTGTTGTATTTAATTCCATGCCCATTTGAACTTGCTAGCATGTTGCTGTTATGTTTAGTGCACCCTTGCCATGTTAACCAACCTCTTTTAAAAACATGTTGGTTGCTTGTTTGATAAACTACATAAACTTGCCCACTTGTTCTTTTGCTTGATTCACCATGTGTGGTTGATCTTGTTTGTTGATGTTATTGCAATCTTGTGACCTAGGCCATGCATCATGTCTTTTCATCTTCACATGCTTCATGTTCATGCATCATGTGATTGAGCACTGCATGTTGATTGATTTTGTTCCGTTGTGCATTGTTGTGTTTGGTTAGAGCCTGGTGAAGATCCTGAGAACGAGGTTTCTATCGAGGTTGAGTGTGAGGAGCCAGATTACGTTTCCCCCAAGGATTCAACAGCCAAGATGACCTGACCCAGATATCATTACTATCTATGTCTATTGCTAGATGTCTTGCTCTTTAGATTTTGCCTCAGTGCCCATGTTTGTTTGTCAGCCTCCTATTGTAGCCATGAATATCTCTAACCGCCCAACCTAGCAAACCTTTGATTGGCTACGTAAGCTTTGCTCAGCCCCTCTTATAGCATTGTTAGTTGCAGGAGAAGATTCTAAGATTCTTTGCTTCATGTTGAAGTATTGTTGGGATATCACACTATATAATCTGTTAAAACTAAATCATCTATATACTTGGCAATGGATGGAAGGCTAAGCCTTTGCTTGGTGTTTTGTTCCACTCATGCCTCCCTAGGAACCGTGTAAACTGGTGTTATGATCCTTCATTTTGCGTCCCTAACATGGTTGGAGTTTATGGGCCCCCCTCGATAACCCGCTTAGCGCTAAAGCTTTTCCAGCAAGGCCCGACATTGGTTTTACATTTTCCTAACAACTAAAACTTGCATAGGGAGTTATAAACCCTTTTCTTAATCAACAACCCAGGCCAGTGCTCCACATGAGTGTTGGTCCAAACTGGGGAGCCTGCGGGGCCACCTTGGGGAAACCCAAGGGCTGGTAAAAACCTGTAGCATCACCCATCTGGTCGTGGCCTGAGACGAGATACACGCGGCTACTATTAGGGTGTCGACACGCCGGGAGGTCTTGCTGGATTAGTTTTACCTTAGTCGGAATATCTTGAGCATGGGATTCCGAGAATACTCGGGTCTTCCCACCTTGGAGTTGCGACTCTGCAGATCGTGAGCTTGTGATGGGATAAGTTGGGACACCCCTGCAGGGATTTGATCTTTCGAAAGCTGTGCCCGCGGTTATGTGGCAGATGGGAATTTGTTAATATCCGGTTGTAGAAAACTTGACACTATGATCATAATACACTACCAGCATGAGTAACCATGATGGTCGCTTTCCGAAGGGGTTCGGGAAATGAACACGGTGGGGTTATGTTTGACGTGTTTAGATAGGATCACTTCGTGATCACTTTGACGTTCGTTGGCACTTCTCTTCTCGCTCTAAACACGTAAGCTAGTACTAGTACAGCTGCAACCTTTGTTCTTCAGCCTTGTCCCACACCCAAGGCTTAGATAGTTTTGCTACCCGGGAACGGGATTGCTGAGTCCTCTGTGGCTCACAGATTCTACACAACACCAGATGCAGGGACCATGGTGAACTACTCAGCTGGTGGTTCAGAGTTGTATTGGGAGTTCGACGAAGAACGTGGGCGATACTATGTGTCTTATCCAGAGGATCAGTCGGGCTCTTACTAGGATGTTATGATCGGGACCTTGTGTTATTTATGGTATCTTTTATTTGGATGTTATTTGGATGATGATTGTTTATGTAATGTATTGTGTGATGTGGCGAGTGTAAGCCAACTACACTTTTCCAATTTCATCCCTCTTTTACATGAGTCGTGCAAAGATACCATACTTGAGATCATTCTAGTATGAGCTTATACCTTTAAGTCATGCCTCGACACGTGGGAGGTATAATCTCATACTGGGCATTACAAGTTGGTAATCAGAGCCTTCTCTGACCTAGGAGCCCCCACTGATTGATCAAATCGTTGATGGTTGAGTCTAGGCACACACTTGAAAATGTTTTCAGTCCTATATATATCGGAGAGTAGGATTTCTTTTGCTCCTCATCCCTTTATCACTCTGGTGAGGACTCCTGACGTTTACTCTATCTCTTCTACTCTAAAAAATTCACTAAATTTTTTTTAGGATCACGCGAGTATTGTTTGAATTGGTCCGATGTCTTTGTGATGAGAACATTGTTTTTTATGCCTCCTGTCATTAGGGGTTGTGGCAGTGTCCCGGGGAGTTGAGCTTTGAGGTGTTGTCGTCACAAATCTATCGCATGAGTTCTGGAATACTTAAGACGGCCGACATCAAAAACTCTTCTATGCGGTTAGTGGCAAGATAACCCCGACATCACCCAGTACTCGGGAGGTAGTTTGGGAGTATTGCCATAGCTTGTATAGCAGATGCATTTCGAAGGTCCGGGGTAAACGGTTTCCGGAAATAACTGGTTATGTGTTGAAGGATGGATACAGTTGGATGTAGGATTAGAGTTGAGTGCGCGGTGCTTCCCCTGTATCCCCAACACCTGATTGCATAACTGGAAACTTTCGGAAATTAATAGGTGGGTTCATCTAGTAGTTCGTAGGCATTCTTCCAACGAATGCATGATATGGAGTTCGGGGTTCTACATTGAGTGAAGTGGTTTTATGGGCGTTTGTTCCGATCGGGAGTTGCATCTTAAAGGGTCCTTGGCTATGCTGATCCGGGGATTGCAAAACCCTTTTGTAACACGTTCCATAAGCTTTCAGCACAAATATGTCGAACAAAGCTTCTATCTTGTATTTGTTCTATCGGCTCCTTGTTGTTTTATTTTACCGTTTGTTCTCCCAAGTGGCTTCTCGAGAAGATTGTTGTATCATTGAACTGTGGATTACATTCGTTCATTTTCTTCGGATGTTCTTGTGAAGACTTATGTTGCAATTCTAGCCGTTGATTCAGCTTATATCTTTCAATCAATGGCTAATAGTTGTCATCTCATTCAGGATGGCTCCTAAAAGGGTTCCTAATGCTAACCCAGAGGGTGAAGAAGTTCCTGATCGTCCTCCTTCCCCTCCTCCTCCGTCTGAGGCCTGGAGAGCAATTATTCAAGCGACGAACCAGAACACTCAGATACTTATGCAAATGATGCAGAACATTCAAGCAAATTCATGGGAACCAAGGCCAAGGCCAAGGCAATCTGTTCCATCAACCTCACTTTGCTTCGTTCAACCAGTTCCTGGCAAACCAACCGAAGGCGTTCAGTTACTGTGTGGATCCGCTAGATGCTGAAGACTGGATAACAGACATCAAAAAGCATTTTGAGTGCAGTAACGTGAGACCTGAGGATTATGTCAAGTTTGCCGCCTTCCAACTCAAGGACCAAGCTGCTGATTGGTGGTAACAGTACAAAGATTCCAGAGAGGGACATGAAATCTCGTGGACTCACTTCTACAAGGATTTCCGCTCTCACCACATTCCAACAAGTGTCACCGAAGGCATGCGTGAGCAATTCCGCAACCTGAAGCAAGGCACCATGTCTATTTATCAATACAATGTCAAGTTCCAGAACCTTGCCCTGAAGGAAATATGCCCTAGAGGCAATAATAAAGTTGTTATTTATATTTCCTTATATCATGACAAATGTTTATTATTCATGCTAGAATTATATTAACCGGAAACTTAGTACATGTGTGAATACATAGACAAAACAGAGTGTCCCTAGTATGCCTCTACTAGACTAGCTCATTGATCAAAGATGGTTATGTTTCCTAGCCATAGACATGAGTTGTCATTTGATCAACGGGATCACGTCATTAGGAGAATGATGTGATGGACTAGACCCATCCGTTAGCATAGCACTATGATCGTTTAGTTTTACTGCTATTGCTTTCTTCATGACTTATACATGTTCCTATGACTATGAGATTATGCAACTCCCGAATACTGTAGGAACACCTTGTGTGCTATCAAACGTCACAACGTAACTGGGTGATCATAAAGATGCTCTACAGGTGTCTCCGAAAGTATTCGTGGTGTTGGCATAGATCAAGATTAGGATTTGTCACTCCGAGTGTCGGAGAGGTATCTCTGGGCCCTCTCGGTAACACACATCATAATAAGCCTTGCAAGCAAAAGACTAATGAGTTAGTCACGAGATGATGTGTTACGGAACGAGTAAAGAGACTTGCCGGTAACGAGATTGAACTAGGTATAGAGATACCGACGATCGAATCTCGGGAAAGTAACATACCGATGACAAAAGGAACAACATATGTTGTTATGCGGTTTGACCGATAAAGATATTCGTAGAATATGTGGGAGCCAATATGAGCATCCAGGTTCCGCTATTGGTTATTGACCAGAGACGTGTCTCGGTCATGTCTACATAGTTCTCGAACCCGTAGGGTCCGCACGCTTAAGGTTTCGATGACAGTTTTATTATGAGTTTATGAGTTTTGATGTACCGAAGGAGTTCGGAGTCCCGGATGAGATCGGGGACATGACGAGGAGTCTCGAAATGGTCGAGACGTAAAACTCGATATATTGGACGACTATATTCGGACATCGGAAAGGTTCCGAGTGATTCGGGTATTTTCGGAGTACCGGGGAGTTACGGGAATAGAGGAGAGAGGCTAAAAGGAAGGAGGCGCGCTTCCCCCTTCTGGTCCGAATTGGACAAGGGTTGCAGCCCCCTTTTCCTTCTCCCTCTCCCCCTCTTTCCTTCTCTCGTACTCCGAAAAGGAAAGGGGAATCCTACTAGGACTTGGGAGTCCTAGTAGGACTCCCCACACTTGGCGCGCCCCCTCTAGGGCCGGCCTCTCCCTCCCTCCTTTACATACGGGGGCAGGGGGCACCTCTAGACACAACAATTGATCTCTTGATCTCTTAGCCGTGTGCGGCGCCCCCCTCCACCATAGTTCTCCTCGATAATATTGTAGCGGTGCTTAGGCGAAGCCCTGTGACGGTAGAACATCAAGATCGTCACCACGCCGTCGTGCTGACGGAACTCTCCCTCGACACTCGGCTGGATCGGAGTTCGAGGGACGTCATCGAGCTGAACATGTGCTAGAATTCGGAGGTGCCGTAGTTTCGGTGCTTGATCGGTCGGGCCGTGAAGACGTACGACTACATCAACCGCGTTGTTCTAACGCTTCCGCTTTCGGTCTACGAGGGTACGTAGACTCACTCTCCCCTCTCCTTGCTATGCATCTGGTAGATAGATCTTGCGTGATCGTAGGAAAATTTTAAAATACTACGTTCCCCAACAGTGGCATCATGAGCCAGGTCTATGCGTAGATGATATGCACGAGTAGAACACAATGAGTTGTGGGCGATACTAGTCATACTGCTTACCAGCATGTCATGCTTTGCTTCGGCGGTATTGTGAGATGAAGCGGCCCGGACCGACATTACGCGTACGCTTACGCGAGACTGGTTTCACCGTTACGAGCACTCGTTGCTTAAAGGTGACTGGCGGGTGTCTGTCTCTCTCATTTTAGCTGAATCAAGTGTGGCTACGCCCGGTCCTTGTGAAGGTTAAAACAGCACATACTTGACGAAACATCGTTGTGGTTTTGTATGCGTAGGTAAAAACGGTTCTTGCTAAACCCGTAGCAGCCACGTAAAACTTGCAACAACAAAGTAGAGGATGTCTAACTTGTTTTTGCAGGGCATGTTGTGATGTGATATGGTCAAGACATGATGAGTTATACGGTTTTGTATGAGATGATCATGTTTTGTAATGTTATCGGCAACTGGCAGGAGCCATATGGTTGTCGCTTTATTGTATGACATACAATCGCCATGTAATTGTTTTACTTTATCACTAAGCGGTAGCGATAGTCATAGAAGCAATAGTTGGCGAGACGACAACGATGCTACGATGGAGATCAAGGTGTCGCGCCGGTGACGAAGGTGATCATGACGGTGCTTTGGAGATGGAGATCAAAAGCACAAGATGATGATGGCCATATCATGTCACATATTTTGATTGCATGTGATGTTTATCTTATTATGCTTCTTATTTTGCTTAGAACGACGGTAGCATTATAAGATGATCCCTTACTAAATTTCAAGGTATAAGTGTTCTCCCTGAGTATGCACCGTTGCGAAAGTTCGTCGTGCCGAGACACCACGTGATGATCGGGTATGATAAGCTCTACGTTCAAATACAACGGGTGTAAGACAGTTTTGCACACGCATAATACTCGGGTTAAACTTGACGAGCCTAGCATATGCAGATATGGCCTCGGAACACTGGAGACCGAAAGGTCGAGCGTGAATCATATAGTAGATATGATCAACATAAGATGTTCACCATTGAAACTACTCCATCTCACGTGATGATCGGACATGGTTTAGTTGATTTGGATCACGTGATCATTTAGATGACTAGAGGGATGTCTATCTAAGTGGGAGTTCTTAAGTAATATGATTAAATTGAAATTTAATTTATCATGAACTTAGTCTTGGTAGTATTAGCATATCTATGTAGTAGATCAATAGCTCGTGATGTTTCTCCCCGTTTATTTTATATGTTCCTAGAGAAAACTAAATTGAAAGATGTTAGTAGCAATGATGCGGAATTGTTCCGTGATCTGAGGATTATCCTCATTGCTGCACAGAAGAATTATGTCCTTGATGCACCGCTAGGTGACAGACCTATTGCCGGAGCAGATGTAGACGTTATGAACGTTTTGACAAAAGCTCGGTATGATGACTACTTGATAGTTTAGTGCACCATGCTTTACGGCTTAGAACCGGGACTTCAAAAACGTTTTGAACGTCACGGAGCATATAAGATGTTCCAAGAGTTGAAATTAGTATTTCATACTCATACCCGTGTCGAGAGGTATAGGACCTCTGACAGTACTTTGCCTACAAGATGGAGGAGAATAGCTCAACCAGTGAGCATGTGCTCAGATTGTCTGGGTACTACAATTACTTGAATCAAGTGGGAGTTAATCTTCCAGATAAGACAGTAATTGACAAAGTTCTCTAGTCACTATCACCAAGTTAGTAGAACTTCGTGATGAACTATAATATGCAAGGGATGACGAAAGTAATTCCCGAGCTCTTCGCGATGCTGAAATTGGTGAAGGTAGAAATCAAGAAAGAACATCAAGTGTTGATGGTTAACAAGGCCACTTGTTTCAAGTAAAGGGCAAAGGGATAGAAGGGGAACTTCAATAAGAATGACAAGCAAGTTGTCACTCCCGTGAAGAAACCCAAAGCTAAACTCAAGCCTGAAACAAGTGCTTCTACTGCAAAGGAAATGGTCACTGGAAGTGGAACTGCCCTAGATACTTGGCGGATAAGAAGGATGGCAAAGTGAACAAAAGGTATATTTGATATAGAGATTATTGATGTGTATTTTACTAGTGTTCATAGCAACCCCTCGGTATTTGATACTGGTTTAGTTGCTAAAGAGTAGTAACTCGAAATGGGAGTTGCATAATGAACAGAAACTAGTTAAAGGATGAAGTGACGATGTGTATTGGAAGTAGTTCCAAGATTGATATGATCATCATCGCACACTCCCTATACTTTCGGGATTAGTGTTGAACCTAAATAAGTGTTATTTGGTATTTGTGTTGAACATGAATATGATTTGATCATGTTTATTGCAATACGGTTATTCATGTAAGTTAGAGAATAATTGTTGTTCTGTTTACATGAATAAAACCTTCTATGGTCATACACCCAATGAAAATGGTTTGTTGGATCTCGATCGTGTGATACACATATTCATAATATTGAAGCCAAAAGATGCAAGGTTAATAATGATAGTGCAACTTATTTGTGGCACTGCCGTTTAGGTCATATTGGTGTAAAGCGCATGAAGAAACTCCATAGTGATGGACTTTTGGAATCACTTGATTATGAATCACTTGGTGCTTGCGAACCATGCCTCATGGGCAAGATGACTAAATCTCCGTTCTTCGGAACTGTGGAGCGAGCAACAGAGTTGTTGGAAATCATACATACTGATATATGCGGACCAATAAGTGTTGAAGCTCGCGGCGGGTATCGTTATTTTCTGACCTTCACTGATGATTTGAGCAGATATGGGTATATCTACTTAATGAAGCACAAGTCTGAAACATTTGAAAAGTTCAAAGAATTTCAGAGTGAAGTGGAGAATCATCATAACAAAAAATAAGAGTTTCTACGATATGATCGTAGAGGTAAAATATTTTGAGTTAGCGAGTTTGGCCTTCAGTAAAAACAATGTGAAATAGTTTCACTACTCACGCCACCTGGAACACCATAGTGTAATGGTGTGTCCGAACGTCATAACCGTACTTTATTAGATATGGTGCGATCGATGATGTCTCTTACCGATCTACCACTATCACTTTTGGGGTTATGCATTAGAGACAGCTATATTCACGTTAAATAGGGCACCATCTAAATCCGTGGAGATGACACCGTATGAACTATGGTTTGATGAGAAACCTAAGCTGTCATTTCTTTAAGTTTGGGACTGCGATGCTTATGTGAAAAAGTTTCAACATGATAAGCTCGAACCCAAATCGGAGAAGTAAATCTTCATAGGATACCCAAAAGAAAATGTTGGGTACACCTTCTATCACATATCCGAAGGCAAGGTCTTTGTTGCTAAGAGTGGATCCTTTCTAGAGAAGGAGTTTCTCTCGAAAGAAATGAGTGGGAGGAAAGTAGAACTTGATGAGGTAATTGTACCTTCTCCCGAATTGGAAAGTGGAACATCACAGAAACTAGTTCCAGTGATTCCTACACCAATTAGTGAGGAAGCTAATGATGATGATCATGAAACTTTAGATCAAGTTTCCGCTAAACTTCGTAGATCAACCAGAGTTCATTCCGCACCAGAGTGGTACGGTAACCCAGTTCTGGAAATCATGTTACTAGACCATGTTGAACCTACGAACTATGAGGAAGCGATGATGAGCCCAGATTCCGCAAAATGGCTTGAGGCCATGAAATCTGAGATGGGATCCATGTATGAGAACAAAGTGTGGACTTTGGTTGACTTGCCCGATGATCGGCAAGCCATAAAAAATAAATGGATCTTCAAGAGGAAGACTGACACTGACAGTAATGTTACTGTTTACAAAGCTCGACTTGTTGCGAAAGTTTTTCAACAAGTTCAAGGAGTTGACTACGATGAGACTTTCTCACCAGTAGCGATGCTTAAGTCTGTCCGAATCATGTTAGCAATTGCCGCATTTTATGAAATCTGGCAAATGGATAACAAAACTGCATTCTTTAATGGATTTATTAAAGAAGACTTGTATATGATGCAACCAGAAGGTTTTGTCAATCCTAAAGGTGCTAACAAAATGTGCAAGCTCCAGCGATCCATCTATGGACTGGTGCAAGGATCTCGGAGTTGGAATATACGCTTTGATAAGTTGATCAAAGCATATAGATTTATACAGACTTGTGGAGAAGCCTGTATTTACAAGAAGTGAGTGGGAGCACTACAACCTTTCTGATAAGTATATGTGAATGACATATTGTCGATCGGAAATGATGTAGAATTTTCTGGAAAGCATAAAGGAGTGTTTGAAAGGAGTTTTCAAAGAAAGACCTTGGTGAAGTTGCTTACATATTGGGCATCAAGATCTATAGAGATAGATCAAGACGCTTGATAAGACTTTCGATGAGTACATACCTTGATAAGTTTTTGAAGTAGTTCAAAATGGATCAGTCAAAGAAGGAGTTCTTTCCTGACTTGTAAGGTGTGAAGTTGAGTAAGACTCAAAGCCAGACCACGGCAGAAAAATATAGAGAGAATGAAAGTCATTCCCTATGCCTCAGCCATAGGTTCTATAAAGTATGCCATGTTGTGTACCAAACATGTTGTGTACCTTGCCATGAGTTTGACAAGGAGGTACAATAGTGATCCAGGAGTAGATCACTGTACAACGGTCAAAATTATCCTTAGTAACTGGATGACTAAGGAAATATTTCTCGATTATGGAGGTGATAAAGAGTTCGTCGTAAAGAGTTACGCCGATGCAAGCTTTGACACTAAATCCAGATGACTCTAAGTATCAATCTGGATGCGTATTGAAAGTGGGAGCAATTAGCTAGAGTAGCTCTATGCAGAGCATTGTAGACATAGAAATTTGAAAAATACATACGGATCTGAATGAGACAGACCCGTTGACTAAACTTCTCTCACAAGCAAAACATGATGACACCTTATTACGCTTGGGTATTAATCACATAGCGATGTGAACTAGATTATTGACTCTAGTAAACCCTTTGGGTGTTGGTCACATGGCGATGTGAACTATGGGTGTTATTCACATAACGATGTGAACTATCGGTATTAAATCACATGGCGATGTGAGCTAGATTATTGACTCTAGTGCAAGTGGGAGACTGAAGGAAATATGCCCTAGAGGCAATAATAAAGTTGTTATTTATATTTCCTTATATCATGATAAATGTTTATTATTCATGCTAAAATTGTATTAACCGGAAACTTAGTTAATGTGTGAATACATAGACAAAACAGAGTGTCCCTAGTATGCCTCTACTAGACTAGCTCATTGATCAAAGATGGTTATGTTTCCTAGCCATAGACATGAGTTGCCATTTGATCAACGGGATCACATCATTATGAGAATGATGTGATGGACTAGACCCATCCGTTAGCATAGCACTATGATCGTTTAGTTTTACTGCTATTGCTTTCTTCATGACTTATACATGTTCCTATGACTATGAGATTATGCAACTCCCGAATACCGTAGGAACACCTTGTGTGCTATCAAACGTCACAACATAACTGGGTGATCATAAAGATGCTCTACAGGTGTCTTCGAAAGTATTCGTGGTGTTGGCATAGATCAAGATTAGGATTTGTCACTCCGAGTGTCGGAGAGGTATCTCTGGGCCCTCTCGGTAACACACATCATAATAAGCCTTGCAAGCAAAAGACTAATGAGTTAGTCACGAGATGATGTGTTACGGAACGAGTAAAGAGACTTGCCGGTAACGAGATTGAACTAGGTATAGAGATACCGACGATCGAATCTCGGGCAAGTAACATACTGATGACAAAAGGAACAACATATGTTGTTATGCGGTTTGACCGATAAAGATATTCGTAGAATATGTGGGAGCCAATATGAGCATCCAGGTTCCGCTATTGGTTATTGACCAGAGACGTGTCTCGGTCATGTCTACATAGTTCTCGAACCCGTAGGGTCCGCACGCTTAAGATTTCGATGACAGTTTTATTATGAGTTTATGAGTTTTGATGTACCGAAGGAGTTTGGAGTCTCGGATGAGATCGGGGACATAACGAGGAGTCTCGAAATGGTCGAGACGTAAAAATCGATATATTGGACAACTATATTCGGACATCGGAAAGGTTCCGAGTGATTCGGGTATTTTCGGAGTACCGGGAAGTTACGGGAATAGAGGAGAGAGGCCAAAAGGAAGGAGGCGCGCTTCCCCCTTCTGGTCCGAATTGGACAAGGGGTGCAGCCCCCTTTTCCTTCTCCCTCTCCCCCTCTTTCCTTCTCTCGTACTCCGAAAAGGAAAGGGGAATCCTACTAGGACTTGGGAGTCCTAGTAGGACTCCCCACACTTGGCGGGCCCCCTCTAGGGCCGGCCTCTCCCTCCCTCCTTTATATACGGGGGCAGGGGGCACCTCTAGACACAACAATTGATCTCTTGATCTCTTAGCCGTGTGCGGTGCCCCCCTCCACCATAGTTCTCCTCGATAATATTGTAGCGGTGCTTAGGCGAAGCCCTGCGACGGTAGAACATCAAGATCGTCACCACGCCGTCGTGCTGACGGAACTCTCCCTCGACACTCGGCTGGATCGGAGTTCGAGGGACGTCATCGAGCTGAAGGTGTGCTAGAACTCGGAGGTGTCGTAGTTTCGGTGCTTGATCGGTCGGGCCGTGAAGACGTACGACTACATCAACCGCGTCGTTCTAACGCTTCCGCTTTCGGTCTACGAGGGTACGTAGACTCACTCTCCCCTCTCGTTGCTATGCATCTGGTAGATAGATCTTGCGTGATCGTAGGAAAATTTTAAAATACTACGTTCCCCAACATGCCCGCTATGCCAAGCAAGACATCCCAGATTCCAAGAGCAAGATTTATCAGTTATGTGGTGGTCTGAAGGATGAACTCCAGCTAGCTCTCACCTTGTTTGAGCCGGATGAATTTGATCAATTCTATAACATGGCACTTAAGCAAGAGGCAGCCCAGCTCAAGGTTGAAGCATCTAAAAAGAGTATCAGAGATGCTGTTAACTCCTCCTCTTCTTCCCAAGTGGTCGCAAAGCAGCAGAAGTTTTGGCTTCCACCTCCTCCAGTGCTCTGCCCTCCCAACAACAACAACAACAACAACAACAACAAGCACTCTGGTGGTCGTGGCTTCTCCCACCCACCCAACCCAAGCGACCAGTCCAAGAATCACTTTCAAGCTTCGAAGTCAAGTGCTCCTTATCACCGTCCTCTCTCAGAAGTGGTTTGCAACAAGTGCACTCAGAAGGGTCATTATGCTAACAAGTGTCCCAATCCAAGGCGCCTTCCGCCTCCTCCACCTGTCAGCATTGCTATAGTCAAGCACAATCCAAAGCAAGCAAGAGTGAATCTGATGAATGCAGCTCAAGCAGAAAATTCTTCAGATGTGATACTTGGTAACCTTCCAGTTAACTCTATTCCTGCAAAAGTGTTGTTCGATTCGGGTGCATCATGTTCTTTCATGTCTCAACCTTTTGCATCCAAGCACAATGTTTACATCAAAAGCTTACCTCAAAAGTTGCAAGTTACTTCTCCGGGGAAACAATGTCTTCTAGAGTGTATGCTTTGGTTATATCTATTTATATGGGTGATTACCGCTTTTTGGTTTCTCCGTTATTCTCAGTAACTCCGACATTGATCTTATTCTTGGGATGGATTGGCTTTCCAAGCATAATGCAAAAATTGGTTGTGTTAACAAGGAAGTCAAGCTTACTCATCCTGATGAAGACGTGATTATCTTCACCTCTCGAGATAACACAATCAGGCTATTCTCTCTCAATGACAAGGGCGAGATTAATGTCATCTCTCAAATTCCGGTGGTCAATGAGTATGAAGATGTTTTTCCTGAAGAGCTTCCAGGCATGCCTCCGCATCATCCAGTTGAATTCGTCATTGAACTCGAGCCCGGTACCGAGCCAGCATGTCGGCGTCCGTACAAGCTCTCCCCTGATGAGTTGAAGGAGCTGAAGAAACAACTCGATGAGCAAGAACGTATGGGTATAATCAGGCCTAGCACTTCTCCTTGGGGATGTGGTGTTCTATTTGTCAAGAAGAAGGATGGCACGGAGCGCCTTTGCGTGGATTACCGGCCATTGAACAAGAAGACAATAAAGAACAAGTATCTGCTCCCCAATATCAATGAATTGTTCGAGCAGCTCAAAGGAGCAAGGGTGTTCTCAAAGCTCGATCTCCGGATGGGTTATCACCAGATCCGTATCCGTGAAGAAGATATTCCCAAGACTGCATTCAGAACGAGCTTTGGCTCTTATGAATACACGTTATGTCTTTTGGCCTCGCTAATGCTCCACCCACTTTCTCTTGGATGATGCACTTCATATTCAACCCCTACACCAATGAATTTGTTCTCGTCTATCTGGATGACATCTTGGTATTCTCCAAGAATGAAGAAGACCATGCCAAGCACCTCCGTTTGGTTCTTGACAGACTCCATGAACACAAGTTCTATGCGAAGTTCTCCAAGTGTGAATTCTGGCTGGATAAAGTCTTATATCTTGGCCATATCATCTCTGCTAAGGGTATTTCTGTCAACCCCAAGAAAGTTGAATCTATTGTCAACTGGGAACCTTCGCAGAACGTCAAGCAACTCTGAAGCTTCCTTGCTCTTGCTAGCTATTGCAGAAGGTTCGTTGAGAACTTCTCCAAGATTTCCAAACCTCTCTCAAACTTGCTGCAGAAGAATGTCAAGTACAACTGGACTTCTGATTGTGATGTGGCATTCAAAACACTCAAAGAGAAGCTCATTTCTGCTCTGGTTCTTACTCCTCCGGATGAGTCCAAGCCCTATGAAGTTTTCTGTGATGCTTCTTTACAAGGACTTGGTGGTGTTCTCATGCAAGACAAGAAGATTGTGGCATACACTTCTCGTCAATTGAAACCAAATGAGAAGAACTACCCCACACATGATCTTGAGCTAGCAGCAGTGTTACATGCCTTGATCACGTGGAGACACCTTCTGTTGGGCAGAAAAGTGGACATCTTCACCGATCACAAGAGCTTGAAGTACATCTTCACACAGCCTATCCTGAACCTTCGCCAGACTCGTTGAGTTGAGATGATCCAAGAGTATGATCCAAGTATTGAATACACACCTTGCAAGGCCAATGTCATTGCAGATGCCTTGAGCAGAAAGGCATATTGCAACAGTCTCCTTCTCAAGCCGTTTCAGCCTGAGCTTTGTGAATCATTTAGGAAGCTCAACCTCCAAGTTGTTCCGCAAGGCTTTCTTGCAAACCTTCAAGTAGCTCCTACCTTGGAAGATCAGATCCGTGAGGCCCAATTCAGTGATGCTATGGTGCAGAAAGTGAAACATGGTATTGCTAAGGGTACTCCCAAATACAAGTGCTACCGCGTTGATGAGAAAGACACCTTGTTCTTTGAGGACAAAATTGTGGTTCCCAAGGGTGATCTCAGGAAGCTCATAATGAACGAAGCACATGACTCCCTCCTCTCGATTCATCCTGGAAGTTCCAAGATGTACCAAGACCTCAAGCTATCTTACTGGTGGACTCGCATGAAAAGGGAGATTGCCCAATTCATGAATGAATGTGATGTCTGCATAAGAGTGAAGGCGGAGCATCAACGTCCAGCCGGTCTCCTCCAACCTCTACCTATTCCCGAGTGAAAATTCGACCACATTGAAATGGATTTTGTCACTGGGTTTCCTAAGTCCAAGAAGGGGAATGATGCTATCTTTGTAGTCATTGACAAGCTAACCAAAGTAGCTCACTTCCTTCCCGTCAAAGAATCCATCAACGCAGCTCAGTTGGCAGAGTTGTACACTTCCAGAATTGCGTCGTTGCATGGAATTCCTCAAGTTATCTCCTCAGACTGTGGAAGTTTGTTCACATCCAAGTTCTGGGACTCCTTTCAGTCAACCATGGGCACTAAGATTCGTTTCAGCACTACGTTTCACCCTCAGACTAATGGTCAAGTCGAAAGTGTGAACCAGCTCCTCGAAGACATGTACAGAGATTGTGTCATATCTTTTGGCATGAGGTGGGAAGATTGTCTTCCATTTGCCGAGTTCTCTTACAACAACAGCTTTCAAGCAAGTGTCGGCAAAGCTCCTTTTGAAATCCTCTATGGCATAAAGTGTCGTACCCCTCTCAACTGGTCCGAGACTGGTGAACGTCAACTTCTTGGCAATGACTTGATCTCAAAAGCCGAAGAAATGTGCAAAGTCATACGTGAGAATCTCAAAGCCGCTCAATCGCGTCAAAATAGTTACTATGACGGCAAGCATCGTGATTTGGCCTTCGACATTGGGGATCATGTCTATCTCCGTGTTTCTCCTATGAAAGGAACCCAAAGATTCGGTATCAAAGGAAAGCTTGCTCCTAGATATATGGGCCCTTTCAAGATTCTTGGCAAAAGAGGCGATCTAGCCTATCAACTTGAACTTCCCTCCAACTTTGCAAATGTTCATGATGTGTTTCACGTGTCTCAACTCCGCAAGTGCTTCAAGACACCTGAACGCACCATTCCGTTCGAGGAGATTGATCTTCAACAAGACTTATCTTATCGTGAGCACCCTGTTGCTATTCTTGAGGAAACTGAGCGCAAAACCCGCAACAAGTCAACCAAGTTCTTGAAAGTTAAGTGGTCACACCATACCGACCGAGAAGCTACGTGGGAACGAGAAGATCACCTTCGTTCCGAGTATCCTTCCTTCTTCCAGTCCTAGATCTCGGGACGAGATCTTTTTGTAGTGTAGGAGAGTTTGTAATGCCCCAAATGTAACACTTTCCTATAATGGCAATAAAGTTTCCTCTTTGATCCTTGTCATTATTCTTGGGGGTCCTTCTCTTTTATTTTATTTGTATTGCATACCTTTTATTATTTTTGCATTGCATCATCATGTCATCATGGCATCATAGTTTATTTTCTTTTGTGCATTGTTGAGACCTTGTGATGTATGTTGTGTGTGGGTGCAAGCTATCTTAGCTAAACCCAACCCCCTCCCCCTCTTCTTCTTCTTCTTTCTTCTTCTCTTCTCCTTCTTTATTTCTGGCCTCTTCTTTGATCTATTTTGCAAGCCACCTAGCAAGTGCCATAGTGGTTCTTCTTTCTCCTTTAAAACTTGCCCCATGTGAGCAACCTCTCCACCAAATATCATCCCATTTGAAATGATTTGGTTGGGTTTTAAAATATCAAGAGTTTGGCCTATATTCAAACTCCTTTTATTTTTCTGCCTCTAAAAATGTCCAAGTCATTTTATTTAAATAGAGCAGAATTCACTGAGCTCAGGGGTATTTTCTTTTCCCCTAGTTCTTCTTCTTTGTTTCTGTGTATTCTTTTCTTTCTGTCTGAAGAAATAAAAAAGAAAAAAAGAAACAGCAGCAGCCAACAGCAACCTGGGCCTCTCCCTTTCTCTCTCTCCCTTGAGGCCCAACTCCACCCGCAGCGCAGCAGCCCAGCTACAGGCGCAACTGTCGCGCCGTAGCAACTCCGAGCGCGTGGCCCCACTCGTCAGCGTCACATCTCCCTCGCCTCCGTCTTCCTCCGTCAGAAAAGCAGAGCACTCGACGCGCTCACCGTCTCACCGTCAGCTCATGGACGTCGAGGCCGTGCGCCGAGCTCGTGTTTTAAACCCAAATCTTGTCCATCACTTTGCCCTAGGTCTTCCCTTTCCCCTCTCGCCGTCTGGAGAGCTGGGATCCCCCAGATCCGCCACCACCATCGACGCTCAAGCGCATCTAAGAGCTCCCTCTCGTCGCCGGCGAGCTGCATGTCGTCCTTGGCCCCGCCAACATTGTCTAGGTTCTTCCCCGACATCCTCTTCTTCCACTACGACAACTACGCGGACCCAAGCGCCTCTCCGTCAAGCGCTTCTTCCTGTTCTTCTTCTACGGTGGCCGGAGCTGTTCGAGACGCGCCGTCATCGACTCCGTCCACGCCAGGGCCAGCCGAGCTCACCGTCGTGCTCGTGGTGAGCTCCTCTCTCTCCCCAAGCCTTTTCCCCTTCCTGCGATTGCTCTAGGCCATCGTTCCATGTGCGCCCAACCGTGCCACCATCGGACCTCGTCGCCGGCGAGTGTTCCGACCTCTTTAGCTGTTGTCGTGTTGCCCGTTAGCTTCGCCTAGGTGCGTAGAGCCTCCTTGTGCAGTCCCCGTGCCGCCTAGTGCCTTGCATCACCTCGCTGTCGTCTCTTCGCCGCCGTGCTGTAATAGCTCGCCGCCGGTGATGCAGTGCCCCTCAGGCGCTGCTATTGTCTGTTTGGATGTGGGATTCCTCCTGCTCCCTCTCGCACCCCTCCGCCGTGCCTAATGGTCGCCGGAGCGGCTCCGACGAGCTTGCTCCGACGAGGGCCGTGTTTTCCCATGTTCTACTTATGTGGTTTGTTCCTCAGATAAGTTGCATCCTTCCTGTCGAGATCGATGCAGTGCCGTAGCGGTGTGTCTCCGTCAGCTTCGTCAGAGAGACGCGGGTTCGATCCCTCGCGGGCGCTGTGGTTTCCGCCCCTTTTTCATTTTTTGTGTGAGGCTGACAGCAGGGCCCCACCTGCCAGCCTCACAGTGGCAGTTCTAGCCCCCGAGTGCACCCACTCGCTAGCTCAGCTGCTCCTGGCCCCCCTTGTCAGTGACTGTGGCTCGCTGAGCCTGGGTCAGTTTAGACCTGGCATCTGATTTGTTTTTATTTATTTTTCTGTTTTTCTTTTTCTATTCTGAATTTCTGTTTTAATTAATATCTGCATATTTATGCTTCATAGGAATATGAGCCCTATATGTAAAGTGCTTAGAATTTTGTGTAGATTATGAATATGTCACTTGCTGGCATGTTTGGAATATTTAAAATGTTGTTTGAATTTGAATTTGATTTAAATATGTTCAAACTTGCAAAATTCATAACTAATTCTCTACAACTCCAAATTTAACAAAATTTATATGCATTTGGGGTAGAAACATGTGTAGAATATTTTGGTGCTGTTGTTTAGCATGTTTGACAACTCCATCACCGTAGTATTTCAAATCTGTCCCAAATGCTTATAAATGAATATGGGGTTTTCTGGAAATTGTTGTATTTAATTCCATGCCTATTTAAACTTGCTAGCATGTTGCTGTTATGTTTAGTGCACCCTTGCCATGTTAACCAACCTCTTTTAAAAACATGTTGGTTGCTTGTTTGATAAACTACATAAACTTGCCCACTTGTTCTTTTGCTTGATTCACCATGTGTGGTTGATCTTGTTTGTTGATGTTATTGCAATCTTGTGACCTAGGCCATGCATCATGTCTTTTCATCTTCACATGCTTCATGTTCATGCATCATGTGATTGAGCACTGCATGTTGATTGATTTTGTTCCGTTGTGCATTGTTGTGTTTGGTTAGAGCCTGGTGAAGATCCTGAGAACGAGGTTTCTACCGAGGTTGAGTGTGAGGAGCCAGATTATGTTTCCCCCGAGGATTCAACACGCAAGATTAACTGACCCAGATATCATTACTATCTATGTCTATAGCTAGATGTCTCGCTCTTTAGCTTTTGCCTCGATGCCTATGTTTGTTTGTCAGCCTCCTATTGTAGCCATGAATATCTCTAACCACCCAACCTAGCAAACCTTTGATTGGCTACGTAAGCTTTGCTCAGCCCCTCTTATAGCATTGTTAGTTGCAGGAGAAGATTCGAAGATTCTTTGCTTCATGTTGAAGTATTGTCGGGATATCACACTATATAATCTGTTAAAACTAAATCATCTATATACTTGGCAATGGGTGGAAGGCTAAGTCTTTGCTTGGTGTTTTGTTCCACTCATGCCTCCCTAGGAACCGTGTAAACCGGTGTTATGATCCTTGATTTTGCGTCCCTAACACGGTTGGGGTTTATGGGCCCCCCTCGATAACCATCTTAGCGCTAAAGCTTTTCCAACAAGGCCCGACATTGGTTTACGTTTGCCTAACAACTAAAACTTGCATAGAGAGTTATAAACCCTTTTCTTAATCAACAACACGGGCCAGTGCTCCACATGAGTGTTGGTCCAAACTGGGGAGCCTGCGGGGCCACCTTGGGGAAACCTGAGGGCTAGTAAAAACCTGTAGCATAACCCATCCGGTCGTGGCCTGAGACAAGATACGTGCGGCTACTATCAGGGTGTCGGCACGCCGGGAGGTCTTGCTGGATTAGTTTTACCTTAGTCGGAATATCTTGAGCACGGGATTCCGAGAATACTCGGGTCTTCCCACCTTGGAGTTGCGACTCCGCAGATCATGAGCTTGTGATGGGCTAAGTTGGGACGCCCTTGCAGGGATTTGATCTTTCGAAAGCCGTGCCCGCGGTTACGTGGCAGATGGGAATTTGTTAATATCTGGTTGTAGAAAACTTGACACTATGATCATAATACACTACCAGCGTGAGTAACCGTGATGGTCGCTTTCCGAAGGGGTTCGGGAAGTGAACACGGTGGGGTTATGTTTGACGTGCTTAGATAGGATCACTTCGTGATCACTTTGACGTTCGTTGGCACTTCTCTTCTCGCTCTAAACACGTAAGCTAGTGCTAGTGCAGCTGCAACCTTTGTTCTTCAGCCTTGTCCCACACCCAAGGCTTAGATAGTTTTGCTACCCGGGAACGGGATTGCTGAGTCCTCCGTGGCTCACAGATTCTACACAACACCAGATGCAGGTACCATGGTGAACTACTCAGCTGGTGGTTCAGAGTTGTATTGGGAGTTGGACGAAGAACGTGGGCGATACTACGTGTCTTATCCAGAGGATCAGTCGGGCTCTTACTAGGATGTTATGATTGGGACCTTGTGTTATTTATGGTATCTTTCATTTGGATCTTCGTCCGTAGTCTGACTCTGATATTATTTGGATGATGATTGTTTATGTAATGTATTGTGTGACGAGGCGAGTGTAAGCCAACTACTCTTTTGCAATTTCATCCCTCTTTTACATGAGTCGTGCAAATATACCATACTTGAGATCATTCTAGTATGAGCTTATACCTTTAAGTCGTGCCTCAACACGTGGGAGGTATAATCTCATATTGGGCATTACAATAGGGGAGCTACAACGCGAGCTATTGATCTACAACATAATTTGGAAAAACTATCAGCACTAAGTTCATGATAAATTAAAGTTCAATTAATCATATTACTAAAGAACTCCGACTTAGATAGACTTCCCTCTAGTAATCTAAATGAACACGTGATCCAAATCAACTAAACCATGTCCGATCATCACGTGAGATGGAGTAGTTTTCAATGGTGAACATCTCATGTTGATCATATCTACTATATGATTGACGCTCGACCTTTCGGACTCCAGTGTTCCGAGGCCATGTCTGTACATGCTAGGCTCGTCAAGTTTAACCCGAGTATTCTGCATGTGCACAACTTTCTTACACCCGTTGTATCTGAACGTAGAGCTCATCACACCCGATCATCACGTGGTGTCTCGGCCCGACGAACTTTCGCAACGGTGCATACTCAGGGAGAACACTTGTACCTTGAAATTTTGTAAGGGATCATCGTATAATGCTACCGCCTTACTAAGCAAAATAAGAAGCATAACAAGATAAACATCACATGCAATCAAAATATGTGACATGATATGGCCATCATCATCTTGTGCTTTTGATCTCCATCTCCGAAGCATCGTCATGATCTCCATGGTCACCGGCTTGACACCATGATCTTCATCGTAGCGTCGTGGTCGTCTCGCCAACTATTGCTACTACTACTATCGCTAACTCATAGTGATAAAGTAAAGCAATTACATGGCTTTCGCAACTCATACAATAAAGAGACAACCATAAGGCTCCTGCCGGTTGCCGATAATTTACAAAACATGATCATCTCATACAATAATTTATAACTCATCACGTCTTGACCATATCACATCACAACATGCCCTGCAAAAATAAGTTAGACGTCCTCTACTTTGTTGTTGCAAGTTTTACAAGGCTGCTACGGGCTTAGCAAGAACCGTTCTTACCTACGCATCAAAACCACAACGATTTTTTGTCAAGTGTGTTGTTTTAACCTTCAACAAGGACCGGGCGTAGTCACACTCGATTCAACTAAAGTGAGAGAGACAGACACCCACCGGTCACATTTAAGCAACGAGTGCTCGTAACGATGAAACCAGTCTCGCGTAAGCGTACGCGTAATGTCGGTCCGGGCTGCTTCATCTCACAATACCGCCAAATCAAAGTATGACATGCTGGTAAGCAGTATGACTATTATCGCCCACAACTCATTGTGTTCTACTCGTGCATATCATCTACGCATAGACCTGGCTCATGATGCCACTATTGGGGAACGTGGTATTTCAAAAAAATCCTACGATCACGCAAGATCTATCTAGGAGAAGCATAGCAACGAGCGGGAGAGTGTGTCCATGTACCCTTGTATACAGAAAGCGGAAGCGTTTAGTAACGCGGTTGATGTAGTTGAACGTCTTCGCGATCCAACCGATCAAGCATCGAACGCACAGCACCTTCGTGATCTACACACGTTCAGCTCGGTGACGTCCCTCGAACTCTTGATCCCGTTGAGGCCGAGGGAGAGTTTCGTCAGCACGACGGCGTGGTGACGGTGTTGATGAAGTTACCGACGTAGGGCTTCGCCTAAGCACCACGGCAATATGACCGAGGTGTGTAACAATGGAGGGGTGCACCACACACGGCTAAGAAATCAACTTGTGTGTCTTTGGGGTGCCTCCCTCCCACGTATATAAAGGGGGGAGGGATTAGGAGGCCGGCCAAGGGGAAGAGGCGTGCCATGGGGGGGAATCCTACTCCAAGTAGGTTTGGCCCCCCCTTTCCTATTCCTACTAGGAGAAAAGGGAAGGAGAGGGAGGAGAGAAGGAAAGGGGGGCGCCCCCCTAGTCCAATTAGGTTTGGGCTAGGGGAGGCACGCGCCACACCTTGGCTTGCCTCCTCTCTTCCACATCTAGGCCCATGAGGCCCATTAACCCCTCGGGGGGTTCCGGTAACTCCCCGGTACTCCGGTATTTATCCGGTGACCCCCGGAACCCTTCCGGTGTCTGAATATAACCTTCCAATATATCAATCTTTATGTCTCGACCATTTAGAGACTCCTCGTCATGTCTGTGATCTCATCCGGGACTCCGAACAACCTTCGGTACATTAAAACACATAAACTCATAATACCAATCGTCATCGAACATTAAGTGTGCGGACCCTACGGGTTCGAGAACTATGTAGACATGACCGAGACTCATCTCCGGTCAGTAAGCAATAGCTTAACCTGGATGCTCATATTGGTTCCTAAATATTCTACCAAGATCTTTATCGGTCAAACCGCATAACAACATATGTTGTTCCCTTTGTCATCTGTATGTTACATGCCCGAGATTCGATCGTTGGTATCATCATACCTAGTTCAATCTCGTTGCCGGCAAGTCTCTTTACTTGTTCCATAATACATCATCTCGTGACTAACTCATTAGTCATTTGCTTGCAAGGCTTATTATGATGTGCATTACCGAGAGGGCCCAGAGATACCTCTCCGATACTCGGAGTGAGAAATCCTAATCTTGATCTATGCCAACACCACAAACACCTTCGGAGACACCTATAGAGCATCTTTATAATCACCCAGTTACATTGTGATGTTTGATAGCACACAAGGTGTTCCTCCGGTATTCGGGAGTTGCATAATCTCATAGTCAGAGGAACATGTATAAGTCATGAAGAAAGCAATAGCAGTAAAACTAAACTATCATAGTGCTAAGCTAACGGATGGGTCTTGTCCATCACATCATTCTCTAATGATGTGAGTTCATCAAATGACAACACATGTCTATGGTTAGGAAACATTACCATGTTTGATCAACGAGCTAGTCAAGTAGAGGCATACTAGGGACACTTTGTTTTGTCTATGTATTCACACATGTACTAAGTTTCCCGTTAATACAATTCTAGCATGAATAATAAACATTAATCATGATATAAGGAAATATAAATAACAACTTTATTATTGCCTCTAGAGCATATTTCCTTCAGTTTATTGCAATACAGTTATTCATTTAAGTCAGAGAATAATTGTTGTTCTGTTTACATGAATAAAACCTTCTATGGTCATACACCCAATGTAAATGGTTCAATGAATCTCGATCGTAGTGATACACATATTCATAACATTGATGCCAAAAGATGCAAAGTTGATAATGATAGTGCAACATACTTGTGGCACCGCCGTTTAGGTCATATTGGTGTAAAGCGCATGAAGAAACTCCATGCAAATGGACTTTTGGAATCACTTGATTATGAATCATTTGATACTTGTGAACCATGCCTCATGGGAAAGATGACTAAAACTCCGTTCTTCGAAACGATGGAGCGAGCTAATGACTTATTGGAAATAATACATACCGATGTATGCGGTCCAATGAGTGTTGAAGCTCGTGGCGGGTATCGTTATTTTCTCACCTTCACATATGATTTGAGTAGGTATGGGTATATATATTTGATGAAACACAAGTCTGAAACATTTGAAAAGTTCAAATAATTTCAGAGTAAAGTGGAGAATCGTCGTAACAAGAAAATAAAGTTTTTCTACAATCTGATCGCGGAGGCGAATATCTGAGTTCCGAGTTTGGCCTTCAGTTAAAACAATGTGGAATAGTTTCACAACTCACGCCACCTGGAACACCACAGCGTAATAGTCTGTCCGAACGTCATAACCGTACTCTATTGGATATGGTGTGTTCTATGATTTGTCTTACCGATTTTTCTTTGTCATTTTGAGGTTTTGCATTAGAGATAGACGCATTCATGTTAAATAGGGCACCGTCTAAATCCTTTGAGACAACACCATATGAACTATGGTTTGGCAAGAAACCAAAGTTGTCATTTCTTAAAGTTTGGGATTGCGACACTTATGTCAAAAGGCTTCAACCTGATAAGCTCGAACCCAAGTCGGAGAAGTGCGTCTTCATAGGATACCCTAAAGAAACTACTGGGTACGCCTTCTACCACAGATCCAAAGACAAGATATTTGTTGCTAAGAATGGGTCCTTTCTAGGGAAGGAATTTCTCTCGAAAGAAGTGAGTGGGAGGAAAGTAGAACTTGATGAGGTAATTATACCTTCTCTCGAATTGGAAAGTAGCTCATCAGAGCAAACCGTTCCCGTGATGCCTACACCAACTAGAGAAGAAGCTATGATGATGATCATGAAACTTCGGATCAAGTTAATACTGAACCTTGAAGGTCGACCAGAACACGTACCGCACCAGAGTGGTACGGTAATCCTGTCCTGGAAG
Organism: Secale cereale; assembly: GCA_902687465.1. Lineage (NCBI taxonomy): Eukaryota > Viridiplantae > Streptophyta > Magnoliopsida > Poales > Poaceae > Secale > Secale cereale. The sequence continues at coordinate 353,487,506 of LR738713.1, forward strand.
TCATTTTGTTAGGAAATGGCAAACCTTCAAACTATGAAGAAGCTATGATGAGCCCAGATTCCGAAAAATGGCTTGAGGCCATGAGATCTGAGATAGGATCCATGTATGAGAACAAAGTGTCGACTTTGGTGGACTTGCCCGATGATCGGCAACCCACATATAATAAATGGATCTTCAAGAGGAAGACGGACGTTGATGGTAATGTTACTATCTACAAAGTGTCGGAAAAGGTTTTCAACAAGTTCAAGGTGTTGAATACGATGATACTTTCTCACCCATTGCGATGATTAAGTCTGTCATGTTAGCAATTGCCGCATTTTATGAAATCTGGCAAATGGATGTCAAAAATGCATTACTAAAGAAGAGTTGTATATGATGCAACCATAAGGTTTTCTCGATCCTAAAGATGCTAACGAAGTGTGCAAGCTCCAGCGATCCATCTATCGACTGGTGCAAGCATCTCGGAGTTGGAATATACGCTTTGATGAGGTGATCAAAGCATATGGTTTTATACAAACTTATGGTGAAGTCTGTATTTACAAGAAAGTGAGTGGGAGCTCTGTAGCACTTCTGATATTATATGTGGATGATATATTGCTGATTGTAAATGATATAGAATTTCTGGATATCATAAAAGGATACTTGAATAAAAAATCAATAATGAAAGACCTCGGTGAAGTTGCGTATATATTGGGCATCAAGATCTATAGGGATAGATCAAGACGCTTAATAGGACCTTCACAAAGCACATACCTTGACAATGTTTTTTGAAGAAGATCAAAATGGATTAGTCAAAGAAAGGATTCTTGCATGTGTTACAAGGTGTGAAATTGAGTCAAACTCAATGCCTGACCACTCCAGAAGATAGAGAGAAAATGAAAGTCATTCCCGATGCCTCAGCCATAGGTTCTATCATGTATGATGTGTTGTGTATCAGACCTGATGTGTGCCTTGCTACGTGTATGGCAAGGGGGTACAAGAGTGATTCAGGAGTGGATCACTGGACAACGGTCAAAATTATCCTTAGAGGAATAAGGAAATGGTTTCTCAGTTATGGAGGTGATAAAGAGTTCGTCGTAAAGGGTTAGGCCGATGCAAGATTTGACACTAATCCAGATGACTCTAAGTATAAATCTGGATACGTATTGAACATATAAGCAATTAGCTAGTGTAGCTCTATGCAGAGCATTGTAGACATAGAAATTTGTAAAGTACACACGGATCTGAATGTTGAAGACCCATTGACTAAAACCACTCTCACAAGAAAAACATGATCATACCTTAGAACTCATTGAGTATTAATCACATGGCAATGTGAACTAGATAATTGACTCTAGTAAACTCTTTGGGTATTAATCACATGGCGATGTGAACTATGGGTGTTAATCACATGGCGATGTGAAATAGATTATTTACTCTAGTGCAAGTGAGAGACTGATGGAAATATGCTCTAGAGGCAATAATAAAATGGTTATTATTATATTCCTTAATCATGATAAAAGTTTATTATTCATGCTAGAATTGTATTGGCATGAAACTTAAATACACGTGTGAATACATAAACAAATATTGTGTCCCTAGTAAGCCTCTACTAGACTAGCTCATTGATCAAAGATGGTTAAGGTTTCCTAACCATTGACATGAGTTGTCATTTTATAACAGGATCACATCATGAGGAGAGTAATGTGATGGACAAGACCCATCTGTTATCTTAGCATTTGATCGTACAGTTTATAGCTACTGCTTTCTTGTATGTCAAATACATATTCCGATGACTATGAGATCATGCAACTCTCGGATAACAGAGGAATACCTTGTCTGCTATCAAACGTCACAACGTAACTGGGTGATCATAAAGATTCTCTACAGGTATCTCCGAAGGTGTTTGTCGAGTTGGCATGCATCAAGATTAGGATTTGTCACTCCGAGTATTGGAGAGGTATCTATGGGCCCTCTCAGTAATACACATCATAAGAAGCCTTGCAAGAATATGACTAATGAGTTAGTTACGAGATGATGTATTACGGAACGAGTAAAGAGACTTGCCGGTAACGACATTGAACTAGGTATAGAGATATCGACGATCGAATCTCGGGCAACTAACATACCGATGGACAAAGTGAATTACGTATGTTGTCACAACGATTCGACCGATAATGATCTTCGTAGAATATGTAGGAACCAATATGGTCATCCAGGTTCCGCTATTGGTTCTTGACCAGAGAGGTGTCTCGGTCATGTCTACATAGTTCTCGAACCCGTAGGGTCCGACGCTTTACGTTCGTTGACGATATACTGTTATATGAGTTTTATGATTTGTGACCGAGCGTTGTTTAGAGTCTCGGATGAGATAACGGACATGTCGAGGAGTCTCGAAATGGCCAAGAGATAAAGATTGATATATAGGATGATGGTATTCAGACACCAGAATAGTTTTGAAGTGCACCGGGTACTCATCGGGTCACCGGAAAGGGTTCCGAGCACCCCCGGCAAGTGTATGGGCCTTCTGGGTCAAAGGAGGAGACAAACTAGCCCACTAGGGGCTGATCCGCCCTATCCCATGGCTGGCCGGCCCTAGGGGAAGGAAAGGAGAGGGGTGGCCCGTCCTGCCTTTCCCTCCTTGGGAGAGAAAGGAAAGGGGGCACCTCCTCCTTCCTTCCCCCCATACTCCAAATAAGGACGGCGGGTGCAGGGCAAGGCAGCAGCCCTAGTGCTACCGCCATGTCTCTTGGGGCGTCCTAGGGGCTGCGTCCTCCCCTCCCACCTATATATACATGGGAGGGGGCGCCACACAAGGAAACAACATTGTCTTAGCCATGTGTGGCGTTCCCGTCCACCATTTACTCCCTCGGTCATATTTTCGTAGTGCTTAGGCGAAGCCTTGCGGAGATCACATCACCATCACCGTCACCGCGCTGTCGTGCTAGCGGAACTCATCTACTACTTTATTCATCTTGTTGTATCAAGAAGGCGAGGACGTCACCGAGTTGAACGTGTGCTGAATGCGGAGGTGTCGTACGTTCGGTACTTGATCGGTTGGATCGTGAAGAAGTTCGACTATAACAACTGTGTTGTTTAAAGCTTTCGCTTACATTCTATGAGGGTACGTAGACACACTCACCCCTCGTTGGTATGCATCTTCTTGGATGAATTTTGCATGTGCGTAGAATTATTTTGTTTTCCATGCAACATTTCCCAACACTTCTGATGCATGCTCTCCTGATGATTCTTCTGATACGTATAGACCAAGTACGTATAGGCCAAGTTAAGTCGACAAAGTTAAGTTTCACAAAAATTTATGGGCAACACCTTTAGGTATATATAGAATGTGCAGGTTGCTTCATGTGGCGGCAGAAAACACAACACTATGAAAAAAACACATATTTTTTTGTCTTCCTCCATGAGTCAAGTGTAATGTTATGGACACTCGTCTTATTGTTGTGTAAGCCGGGTACACATCAAAACACACACGGCAACTACGAGGCCTTCGGCTTAGACAATTATACGCCGAGAACCACAAAGGACACTCATACATAACTCTTGACATATTCCGAGGAAAGCATACACTTGGCTCGGCAAAGTAACTGCCACCTGGCCATACTCGCATCACTTGAATGCTCGGTGTCAGTGGCAGCTATAAGTAGAGTGCTTTCTAACGGTGTGCTCAGCTTACACTTTTCATTTTCTTTTTTAAATGTCCAAACCCTTGGTATTCCCATAAGCTCAGTAACCAAGAGAAGGCACACGACTTACATTTGGCAATTTTCACGCTCATGCCCTCCTTCGTCTCCCCGTTATAAATTAGGGATAATTAGATTTATGCCCCTAGTTGTGTTCCACTCGGCTGTTTTACCCCTAATTTCCAAAAGGCACCGGTTCTGTCCAAGTCACTTCGCTCCTCTTATGCTTTTGCCCATTGACCGTTTGACCATTAGTTTGAAAACTTCATAACTAATTCGTACTAAATATGAAAAATGCAAATAAGATACCAAAACGTTCGAAAAAATATCACATATATGTTAGTGTCATTTTCATTCATGACAAAAGTGTTGGAAAGTGCACATCTGAGTTTTAGCTCTTATGATACCACCATGAATAATTAAATCTAAAAAATTCAAAAACAAATTGTGTGGCAAAGAATGACAAATGTTTTAAGTGCTTGCGAAGTTTCATCAGGGAACGACATCTGTGGAAGTCGTGGCAAAAAAACCCTGATGAAACTTCGCAAGCACTTAAAATATTTGTCATTCTTTCCCACCAATTTATTTTTTGAATTTTTTGAATTTTTTTAGACTTTAATATTCATGGTGGTATCACAAGAACTAAAACTAGTATGGGTACTTTCCAACACTTTTGTCATGAATGCAAATGATACTAACATATAGGTGATGTTTTCCTGAACATTTTGGTATCTTATTTGCATTTTTTATTATGAATTAGTTATGAAGTTTTCAAACTGACGGTCAAACGTTCAAAGGGCAAAAGCATAAGAGGAGCAAAGTGACTTGGACAGAACCGGTGACTTTTGGAAATTAGGGGTAAAACAGCCGAGTGGGACACAACTAGGGGCATAAATCTAATTATCCCTATAAATTAAGCACGGTCGACCACCGTCGGGCTCCACCACTTTGACGTCGTCTGTCACCATCAACCCCGACGCCGGCCCAACTAGACACCGGCCGGCCTCGCACATCCCGAGTTGAGCATTCACACAAACAGATATAGCATTTTAATTTGTATATATATAGGTCAATTGGTGTGTACGTAGCAAAGTTTAGCAAGATTGATAAGCAAATAAAAGAAAAGGAAAGAGAAGGAAAATGTAAGGAAACTAAAAATAAAAATAAGTTAGTAAAAAATATATCTTTTATTAAAATGTGGACATGTGTGTAAATATTCGCAAATGTGTGATGTGTAGTGCTACATATGTTACATGTTGCTTTTTATTTTTTATGAATAATGACATCTTCGTATGGTTTTGTGAAGATGGACGACAACAGGGGATGGAACGAGATGTTTGCGGCGCATGTGGTAGACAATGTCATGAAGTTGGCGAAGATAAAATAGATCACTTCCTGGCATGCCACCTCGAAGGATATTGGTGGTCGCGGCGGAGTACGCGATCATACGCCTCATCGAAGAGGAGCAACATTTGATGATTACCAAATATGGTGAGTAGGCCATTGGAACGGAGGTCCTTCTCTGGGCGATGGGCGAGGCGATGTCCGATTATGTCGATCAGTCATGGTGCTCGAATGACTACAGTTCTCGCATTCCAAGCTGATGTGGCCCCGAATGTAGTGATGTTTTTGCACTCATTTCACCATTGTTTAAACTGGATAATCTTGGAATTTCAGAGAGAAACACTTTGATACTATCACTAATAACTAATGAATACAAGAATTTGTGAAAAACTATATTTAATGTGTTTCCACAAGAAATTGGCCAAAACATGAAAGAAAATAATCACATAGAAGGAAACACCAAGTGCGGGAGTCAAGCCAAGCCAAATGGAGTCACCACAAGGGCAACATAGAAAAAGACAACACATGGTATGAGCGATCCTGATTGTACCAGTGGTCGTACCACGCGCCAGGAGCATCGTTGCATCGACCTCAACACACTTTATAAAAGGTGTTCAGGCCCCATTAGCAAAGGAGAAACAGAGAGAGTGATAATGGAGAACCAGAAGTCATTGACAAACCCTATTGCCGTCATTTTCTCATCTTATCTCCATAGTCATCACCTCTATCACCACCCTAGCAATTCTCCCTGAGTTAGCCATGCTTGTAATCTGTGCATCGCAATCGGCAACATTGTAAGACTATTCATCAATCAATCATTCATCTTTATGTTATCTTAATTGATTTCTTCGTGCAATCCAATCATGATGTGTAAGTAATTTAGTAGGTCAATGGGTTGAGGCAAGGCCATGCAACCCTATGTATTTGTGCATTGGGTCATTAGATGACTTTACTTAATTGACATTATTTGTATGTATGATTCGCAAGGGAGTTGTATTTTGTCTTCATCTTGTTCTAAGGCCCCGCAGAAACTTGGGATTACGTAGATCGACCAAGGAGGAGGTAAGAAGAGGTGATGCGTGGAATGCTATTCTAAAAACTAGTGACATAAGGGATTAGTACAGTAGCGGAAAACGGTTCCTTGGGGACAAATGAGGTGTAGTAATTAAACACCCAATTCGATTGTCTAAAAAAATCCTTAATAAATAAGGTAATTTGCTGGAAAATCGGAACCTAATCCGGTTGAGACTGTCAAAATGATGAGAAGTAGTGAAAACTCTTAAGAAGATAAGAGTCATGTAATACAACCTTCATACTCGGTTGTGGACTTTGTGAAGATGTTGACTCACAAGCATCCACTACGAATTAAGCAAAAAACTGGACGGATGGGAATTTTTTTAGTATGGCCCTTGAATGCATTTTACACTACACATGTGAATCTTCGTACTCAGTTTTTGGGCAAAAAACTGAGCACAAACACATGCAAAATAATTGGACGATATAAACACATGGGAACCTTCATACTCTGTTTTTACCTTTTTTTTACACGACACATGTGTTAAAGCTCAAAATTAGGCAAAAAAAACTAGACGGATGGATCTTCATTTAGTACGGTCCTTGAAGGCATTTTATTCATTCATCGTTCGTACATTGTATGAGTCCACAGTCACACCCAAGAATTTGAGGGATAACATTGAAGGTAACATTATACATGCCTGAAAAAAGGG
>LR738713.1:353494266-353594268 GCA_902687465.1 Secale cereale
ATCCACTACGAATTAAGCAAAAAACTGGACGGATGGGAATTTTTTTAGTATGGCCCTTGAATGCATTTTACACTACACATGTGAATCTTCGTACTCAGTTTTTGGGCAAAAAACTGAGCACAAACACATGCAAAATAATTGGACGATATAAACACATGGGAACCTTCATACTCTGTTTTTACCTTTTTTTTTACACGACACATGTGTTAAAGCTCAAAATTAGGCAAAAAAAACTAGACGGATGGATCTTCATTTAGTACGGTCCTTGAAGGCATTTTATTCATTCATCGTTCGTACATTGTATGAGTCCACAGTCACACCCAAGAATTTGAGGGATAACATTGAAGGTAACATTATACATGCCTGAAAAAAGGGCATCTCAACTGCACACCAACCTTGCTTCCCTTTCATCATTCTCATAACATGGATGCACTCATAGTTTGTGATGGTGTTGTCAGTAATGAGCCGCCCTGGAACGAAAGCACTTTGCTCCTTGTAAACAATATCATCTAAAATCTCACTAGGACGTATTTTCTTTCGCAATTTTATGGATGTTAAATATCATTGGGTGGGTTACTTTTTATTGACACTAAAAATATATCACATTATGGTAGGGCAACGTTTCACAAAGGAGGTTAGCCAACACTATAGAGCAAAGCTTGTAAATAACATTACAAAGGGCTTCATTGCTTTCGCACACCATCGTATGAGCATCATCCAGTGTAGCAATCTTGGTGTGTTGCCGTCAGGATGTTGATTAGGTATGGAAGAATCATGTGTTCTGATCCCCGACCCGCAACCAATCAACATGTCATCTTTGTCGTGCCATGATCTCCTCACGCTGTAACAGTTCATTGAGATGTCGAGCCAACTCCTTCTCACTTGGTAACAAGCCCCGATACAAGGAGTTACTCTTCCCTCTCTCAAACTCCTTATAGGCCTTTTAAATTTGTGTCTAACATCTCTAAACTTCTTAGACTTCCAATCGGTGAGGTGGCCATGCATGTGAATAAGATTAACGTTCAGGTCTGCGAGGCAAAAATCTTTGCTATCTTTCATGAAATCGTTGGACACCTCAGCCTCATTATTCCTTTTCTTATTTAAGTTTTCCTGATCTACCAACATGAGGAGTGTATCTCCCACCCTAAATTGGCGTTCCCTATATTTCCATCCATATTCACACGCCTATACACGGTGTTTATGTCATGTCCACGGCCCCTTGTAAAGGGTGCACCACTGCCAGCTACGCCACCACCCCTATCATTAAACTGGTAAGGCTCTGTTGTAAGCCTGGTAGTACCCGAGTTATTTGGAGGTCTCACCTCCTCCCTTTTCTTTTACTTCCTCCTCCTCCCATTTCTCATATTCGTTGTGAGATGCTGAATGATCTCCATATCCACGATATGGTGCATTCCTCCAACTTTTCTTGCAAGTTGGCATCCTCAACTCACCATACGAAAGTCACCCTTGAGTATCTCTTCCTGACGGTGTCAGAGGCAGACCGCGGGAGAAACAAAAACAAGGCAATGATTCATGATGGATATCATAAAACACACCCTCCTTTGTTCTTGTTGATTCTAGCCGAAGCCACCTCATCAACGGCTCGGGCACATTAACCCACACTCGTATTCTCAGTGCTTCCCTGTAGGCAAAGCCCTTTGCATCCACATATACCCTGATGACCTTTCCAGAAGTTCTGCTATCCTTTCTAGACATGGAGGGCATCGAAGATTGAAGGGTAAACTGATCACCCTTGTCCACATTTGCATCGTCTCAAATTTGAGGTCTGAGGGTCGCGATCTCACATCAAAAATCAACAACACAACCGCGTGTTTCCCCACCATCCACATACCTCCCTCGGAGATCCCATCGTTGTCCCTTTTTTACTTTAAAACTTGCCACAAACACGTTGTCTCCGACTGAGCTAAATGAGAGACCCCTCAAGTTGCCCTAGGTGGGACGAAGAGCATCAATATTGGTGTTGACATGCAACACCCTCCTTTTCAACACCTTCCCAACCACTGCCACTATCGGTTCCCCTTGTTCTCCTCTTGATCATCACAACTAGCTTTGCACTCTCCCTTTCCGTCAGATTCATCTTCTCCACACCTTCCTACTCTTTTCCATCCGCCGCTGAACTTGCCATCTCCGCCGATCCCCCTTAAACCCCACAACCCTTGACCCTCGCATGTGCACCAAGGGCGGGTAGGGTCACCAGGACCCCTCTTGTTCACCCCAAGCGCAGGAATCGGAGACAGAGGAGGGAGCAGAGGCTAGAGAGGGAGTCACGTAGAAGAATCACTTGAAAATAGATGGGCCCCCAATACACGACCCTTTGGACCATCATTGCTTACCTGTTATATCAGAGGTTCTTGTTATGATTTAATTAATCCTACTTTTCCTAAAGGAGGCGGTTGCCTCGTGTCCCTTCGAAGACACCCCTTCGGGGGCTATATATATGTGTAACCCATCATCATTGAGAATAAGGGATTCACTTTTACGTCTTTGTGTTTGTCTCTCATTCCTCTCTTGATCTCAATCATAAACACGTTATCAACACGTAGTTTCTGCCTAAGAGCAATCCGGCCAAGAAAACAACGCAGAGACATGCAGCGCCAGCGCCAGTGCCACGGAGCATACATGCATCCCCACGAAGAGGTCAGCGGCAAGCACGGCGCTAGCGGCCAATTCCCTAAACTGGTGGCGACGGCCAATGCGGCAATGACGCCCATGCATGAATCAATTTGGTTGTCTTTTGTGATTATTAGCATAGGTCTAATGTTGTATCTTCTATTCCTCTTATGCATGTACTACTCGCCTGAATCGAGCATGTGTACATGGAGACACCGGACGAACATGCAAAAGCAACTTCATCGTGGCATTCTTGCACGGAAGCGGAAACCATCAGCCGGCCTTGACCACGAGCAATTCAACTGAGCCAGAAAATTGAGCGCTCTGAATCGAATCAACGTCGGAAGAAGGAGAATAACAAGCAGCGAATGGCATTCTCGATACAGTCGACGAACGACGGTGGACGACTGGCGACTCCTCTGCACACCAAGGTTAGCCCAAACCCAGCGTCGCTACGGCGAACTGCGGCACCATCTTCATCCTCGCTCCTCACAGTGGTGGCCGTTGAGGCTGCCCTCCCCATCTCCACTATCGCAATTTCGTCGACATCACCGCAGTCATCATCGGGGACACCAACGATGCGACCTCTTCCCCAGAAATGGCGGCGGTGGCCGACCCCGCGCGAACCTCCACAACGCTTGCGTTCACGTTTGCCTCCGCGTTGGCCATGCCCGCGGTGGCGCATTGCTTGCATCCTTGCGGTGCGCCAGCACCCACGACCACGTTCTCACCGCGTGGTGTCGCTCCTTGCGGCGCTTGGTCTTCCGACCTGCGACTCGGTGACGCGGCGACGTCCTCCCCATAGCGGCTCACAGCGGAGCCCACAGTGGCTCCTCGGCGCGGAGCCTCAACTACGTCTTGACGACGATGACGGCGACTGATGGAGGCGAGGCAGTGCACGATGCGACTCCCAGCATTCGACATGGAGCACATGTGGCCACTGTCCCGCCCGCGGCGGAGACGAGGCTCTTCCTCCAGCGAGTAGTGGGCAGCCCGCCACGACGCTCAGCCAGGCCCGAGTCCGGCGTGAGGCGTCCTCCAGCATGGTTTCCCAGCAACGCAGCAATTCCTACCGCGCGAAGACCTACGGCAGAGTAGCGGCGGAAATCGTGGCTACCCGCGCGACGGCCGCTCCCGCGGTGATGCCACATGTGGCCAGTCGAATATACGTGCCGACTGTGCCCGAGACCTCAACCCTCATGTGGCATGGTGGTGCCCCAGCCATGGTTGGCGGCGGCGATCCTCTCCTCTAGCGAGCAAGTCCTCCCGGCACAGGGCATCTGTGTCCTCGTCCCGACGGTGGCGGCGGTTACGACTTCCGGTCAGTAACCACATGGAGTGAGAGAGAAATTAGGGAAAACCTTATCTCTTCACCATTCTGCATTTCAGTCCTCATTGTTCTGCCTATTTACGGATTGAACTATGTAGTTTGCTGTTAAGTCTTCTGACTTAGTTCAGTATGCAGGGGTAATCCTTGACTGAAATGTATTTTACATTTAAGTTTCCGTAAATTAAAGATTGGTGGGCAGGTTGTCTATACAATGCAAATTTTTAGTACAAAACAGTACTAATTTGCGATTGAGATTTTCTTCTCTCACAAAAAAATCTCATAGCAATTGAGATTGATTTTCTCTCAAAAAATATTAATTCACCCTGCTGAATTATCTTGCAACTTGATACAAGATCATCTCATTTAATTTGAGATCTATACAATTTTTCTCCACTTGAACATCAAGTCTGCAACATCGTGTATTTCTGTTGAGTACGATGTATTCCGAAATGTATGTATCTCCATGTTCACTACATGTCGAGAATAGTACATCTAATTGCAATTGAGATTTTCAATTTCTTGCAAATACATATGCAAAATTCAAGGTGTAATCCTTAGCAATTTGAGATTCACACTAATGATTTCGAGCCACCTTCTTGAAATCCATTAATTTTGTAACATTAAGATATATTTATATTACACAATCTATAATATAAATAAATTACCGGTTTTTCACCGAAGATGATATGTTCTGTGTGTTTACCACATTGCAATTCTTCATGAACATGTCACAGCGGTCGAGATTGATTTCTCCCGCACAACAAACTTGTAAATTTTTGACAATAACATCTCCCTCATTATATTAGGAAAACACAAGGTAATGAGTTGGATCTACTGCCCATGTGCAGACAATCTCTATTACTGTGAGATCTGTATGATCTTCAATGTGTTATGTTCCCACAATTGAGGTTGAGCATTTTCAAGTTATACACTTGAGTCAATTTTTTGCAATTTGATTATAACTTAACCATGATGGTAAATTTATTATCTCTGGTTTGCCCCTATAAGTAATTGATGGCTAAGTAATTTGAGGCTCTTGCCCTCAATGGCCACTACTTACTTAAGAGGGTCATGGACATCAAGATCATTATTGCATCCCATGTGATAGCGCGTGCAATCCAAGCTACGCCACTGGGACGCAATGGACCTCAAGGGTAATGGTTTGAAACTCATTTCAAATCCTCAAACTGACACCATCAAGCTATCACGAGACCCTATGAGCATGGAGAGCATGGTGGTTGAATATGCATCAACCGGCATGTTTGGAGACTATACATTTAGTCCCTTAGTATCCTTAGTGATCTATTTATTTATGTCCATTTATGATGTTCTAATAAGAACATGATTATTGTTGTCATCATATATTGTATATCATAATATACTGTATCAGCACTTTGGTACAAATACATTTGTATGTATTCTATATATCTGACAGTGTTTTTCATATTGAAAATCGTAATGTTTATATATGGATTTCTACGGGGTCAATCTGATGAAAGATGATTTGTGCCATGTGGACATATGCACCACAAACTCTATACTCAGGGAAGTCTAATGTTTCCACTGTCATTAAGAGAAAGGAGATATTTTAAAATCGCTAGACGCGATGAGGTATTTGTTGGCTCAACTCGAGTCATATTTACCATCCCTGGGGGTACTCGAGTAATGTCGGGATGCTTTATTGCTTCCCAGGTTTAACTCGTACCCTACAAACTATGGAGGTATCCATCAAAATAGTTTCCATAGTGAAACTTATCATGACAACAAAGAGAAATAACTTCTCTTTACCATATGCAACGGATATGGCAAGCACATTCTCTGTGTATCATCTCGATTGTACTACACATACGACACAACCCGTAGCACATGTTGCGTACGAGATAGTTTTTCAGAGTGTCTTTTGCATGACAAACTTGGCATTCTAGCTTTGGTCATCATTGACATTGGGTTGAAACCGAAAATATCGGCCATTCCAATGGTTTATGATTATTATGATGCTAAATTCTAACAATATTTGGAGTTTGTGTGCACTACATGTGACACAGGGAGGCAAATTTTAAGGCCCGCACACCTTAAAGTCTACGCTGAACCACTCAGACTCCTTGAATGCATCAAGTCGAGGTAAGTGGCTCTTCCCAACCATTGAGTGGAATATTCAGGTATTCCATGGTTCTAAAATACATATCTACATGATGGTCTTAACTGTGTGCTTTAGTCACACGAAACCATTGGCTCATTATCCTGACACCGATTTCAAGCAACTCGGTTGGATAGCATTGCAGAATTCTCCCTGAGTGCCTTGTCTATGGCTCTCTGATTGAAGTTTAGAATTTTTTTCTAATGTCTAGGCTCAAAATGGTTTGGCAGAATCCCATCCAAATAATTAAGCTCGTTGCATGATCTTTACTTTGAATTGCAACTTACCAACTTTACGTTGGAGTCATATAGTTTTACACGCTCATGACCAAACTGCGTAATATTATTCCCCTCTGTCTTTGATACGTGGAAATCTACCAAGTATTTCCTATCTGCGGTAATTCGGTTGCATACCGATATCACCACCCGGCATACATCATTGGACCCTCAACATATAGTTGGGATCTATGTGAGGAATAACTGTATTTCCGTCAATACCTCAAGTCCTCGCATGGGGAGTTATTCAAGGCCAGTATGCTGATTCAATGAGGAACATTTTCAGGCATTAGGGTGGAGATTTCAAGTACCATAAAAATGCCAGGAAATTAGTGGAATGTTCAACACATTTCTGCCTCAAATCCACGTACTCAAAGATCTGAACCATGCATTTAGAAGATTTGCAACACATTGCAAATAATCTGCCAGATTCATTTACTGACTATAAAGGTGTCACACAATCCTACAATCCTGAAAAATATGTCGGAAAGAGTGGAGGTACCAACTAAAACCACTCAACTCCTCGTTCAAAGCAACATGGGGAGAAGTATGGCAATAGTACGTCAGGATTCAGCTTCTCGCAAGCAAGGATATCAAGGCCTGTGAATCAGTAAATGCAAGTCAATTCGTTGGCAGACACCTAATGGGTAGTATACACCCAGTGGACGGGAAACCTCCACCAACCCAGCTCATAGTGCACACAATGACCGAGACATCGGAATACCTGACTCAATCGCATTGGGAAATCGCGAGATGTCACTATGGGTAACGATATTTCCATCAACTATATATTGATATATAGATTCTGGAGAATCATATAACAGGAAGTCTACAATTGTCGGCATACATTTCTCAACTAGATTGCAAAACCTTATAGATGATTCAGATCCAAAGACCATGGCCATGGCAAAATGTGATCAACACTCGGACTAAACTCAAGCAAAGGGTATAATCCAGGTAGAAATGATCTTGCTCAATAATGGGAAGGTATTCATAAGCAATACCTACACCAGTTTTCTTTTGGAAACAAAATTGAGAACAACGAGGTGGTGAAACAAAGAGCAAGTATTGTAGCACAAGGGTTCACGCAGATACCCAACTATTCTCCAGAGGTGGTATCTCATTCTGATAACTTATATCATTGGTAGTACAAAATCATCTATCTCTGAAGTTGATAGATGTAGTGATCACATATCCATGTGGATCACTAGATTCAGACATATATGATTGATTTCCGATGGAATCTCAACTTTGAGTCGAAATACAAAATGCAACATACATTGTGTAAAATCAGTAAGCCACCATACGGCTTATTATTGTCGATATATATGGTACAACCGACGTAGTGAGATCCTTATACACAAGGATTACTCATATAAAGATTATCCATGCGTTGTGTGTCGGCAATGATGACACATGTAATCATCTAAGTGACGGACTTTAAGATGAAGGATTTGGGTAAACTAAAATACCGCTCGTTACTACAACTTGAGCACCTTTATTCATACATTATGGTATACTATGTTGTCTATATCCAAAATATATTGGAGAAATTCATTGTGGACAAATCTTATCTATCCATAACTCTCATGGTAGTTCATTCTCTAGACGTAGAGAGAGATCTATTAGACCAAGTGTCAGGGATATTACTAGCAGGTATAAACCGGCCGGGAAGGTCCGGATTACACTGACAAGGTTGTATTATTACAAGCCCAGTGGAGTAGGTACAAGGGATTACACCCATTGAGGTTTGGGGCCCATGTATAAGGCCCACGGTCTGTAAACCGTCGTATCATGTAACTTGGGATGTAAGATAGAAAGAGTAGAGACCAAGGTGGACACGTTTATGAGCCGGCCTCGGGACTCTGTAAAGTGGACCGGGCATCGCCTCCTATATAAAGGGACGACCCGGCGACGGTTCAAGGACAAGAAACAATAGCTCGATACACAGGCAAGCGGATTCGCTACCTGTTCATCGACGCACAAGCAATACCACAGCAAACTAGACGTAGGCTTTTACCTTCATCGAAGGGGCCGAACTAGTATAAAACTCCCTGTGTCCTTTGTCCGCTTTAACCTCTTCAAGCTAACCCGCGCGATGGCCTCACACCTAAGTCCCCTAAACCGGACATCTGTCGTGCTAATTCCACGACGGTTGGCGCCCACCGTGGGGCAATCGCACGATGGTTTCGAGTTCTTGAAGGGCAGCTTTGATGGACTCAAGGGTTACGAAGTTGGCCAGATGACCAGGAGTCGTCGCGGCCGGATCTACATCGACGATGCAGGCTGGGGCCCCTAGGCCGATTCAATCGAATACGGGTACCGGGTCCCCTTCGGCGGCATCCACGTCTTCATCGGCAAGACCGGCAAACCGGGACCTGAGTCGGACGTCTTCCCCAACATCGTCGAGCCGGCTCAGCGTGCGAGATCAGCCCGGATTCGGCCCGCCATGAAGCATGTCTTCGTTGGAACCTTGCACGGAGTACAAGCCGAGGACGGATCGGATTCTGGTGGCGAGACAGTTGTCTACTCTGACGATGAATCTTCATCCGGAGAGACCGAATCTTTGTATCTGTTGCAGGACGGCCGGTCTGAGGGGGTGTCCGATGGCGATAGTATTCCAGACCCCTTTGATCCGCCAAACCGGGTGGCTGTTTTCATGGCCGGATCACAGTCTATGCAGCAGCCCTCGGTGACCGGGGCGTTCACTGCGGAGAAAGCGGGAACTGGGGCAGGCAACCAAACCCCATCGCCCTCTGACGTCCTATCCACCTTGGTCGAGAATTTGGCGGCGCTCGCAACAGCAGAAGTGGCACCTGCCGACAAGGTGCAACATGATGCGGAGATCCTTCAGCTGAAGGGCCGGATTGAGCAAGCTAAAAGGGATCTGGATGCGGAGAAAGCCAGGATGGCTACAAGGCAAGCAGAGCTAGACTCCCAAGCTTTTCGGCTCAGGGTGGATCAGAATTCTGCACAGGAGGTAATGTACAGAAGACAGCAGACTCGTCTACTGCCGGTTTACGAGGCGAGGAATCTCTTTGGCACACCAGGAGCAGGGGCCAGTAACCGCCCAGAGGTAAACCGGGGAGGAGCTCCGGGGACTGGCGCGTCGGTTCAGCCGCCAGCCATAGAACGAAACCACCAAGTTATGCCAACACCGCATGTCCCCACCCCTCCCTGGCCATTATTCTAACCCGTTGGACAACATTGTCGCCGCCGCTTCGCGACTGGCCACTTTACCCATTGAGGGAACATCCCCCGTAGCGATGGAGGCACGGCGGGCTAAGGAATTGTTGGACACAGCACTGACACAACAGCAGACGTATTCTTACAGCCGCAAGAGGATTCATTCAACCCCCCGCCCGAGCCGGAGTTACACAAGGCACTGGGATGAACCGGCTGTGTCTAGCAACGAGCGGAGACGTCACCGTTACAGACAGGATAATCCGGCAGGAGCGGGAGCACGCGCCCAAGAGGTGATAAACCAGGCTAGACATACTGCCCGCGAGGACACCCGTCAGGCGACGCCGGTTCACCCCACCACCACAGAAACGGGAGTTACAGTTAGCTCTTTTGGTGTACAGTGTCTCATCCCCGCTTTACGAAGCGTGAAATTACCCAAGGACTTCAAAGGCCCACGCAAGGTACCCAACTACACGGAGGATCTGGCTCCAGAGGCGTGGGTTGAAAGTTATGAGATGGCCATGGAGATGCTTGATGTGGATGAAGCGGCGTGTGCCAAATATTTTACCATGATGCTTGAGGGCACAACCCGGACATGGTTAAAAGGCCTACCACCTAACTCCATCGGATCATGGGGTGAGTTGCGTCGCCAGTTTATCAAAAAATTCAAAGACACGTGCAAACAGCCGATGTCGGTGGTAGACTTAGCAGCGTGTGTTCAAGGAGAGCAGGAGCCCACAAGCACTTGGGTGCGGCGAGTATCAGAAATCCTACACTCATCCAATAGTATCAATCCCAGTACGACGATAGTGACATTGGAAAATAATTGCCGATTCGAGTCTTTGAAGCTGAAGTTAGGACGGCTCAAGCGCGATTGCAACCCATGGGAACGCTCATGAGCGCTTTGGTGAAGTATGGGGACTCTGAAAACACCAAGTACCCAGATGCAGACGGAGACAAGTCTGGGAAGGTGAACAAAGCTGGTAAACCGGTGTAGGCCAATCCGACAGGGACAGGTTACAATGGCAAGCGAAAAGCGGAGGGCGGCTCTGACTTTGTGGCCAATACCAACGTTCAGGGAAATGGGCAGCGCCGCAAGGGTAAACTACCCCCGCGGGGCGAGGGGCTATCCTTCAATCTAGATCAACAGCTAAGCATGCCTTGCCCAAGACACAGTACGGAGGGAAACCCGGCTAAGCATCTGTGGAAGGACTGTCGGATCATGCAGGAGGCCATGAAACAGGCCAGATATAACCACACACCCCCGGCAGCGGATCAAATTCCGGTTTTCAGGGTCCAGGTTACCAAGGTAACGGATCCGGACCAAGATATCACAGCGGTAACAATAACTACAACGGCAACAGTCAGCATCAACATAACCAGCAGCATGGTCAGGGTGATTACAACAACCAAGGCAATCAGCAGCGTCAGCAGCAGCAACAATCGGGATATCAGAGTAATCCGAAGGAGCTAAGCAGTGGACAGTATCATGTTTTCACCACAAGTTTGTGCAAACGAGATCAAAAGGTTCTGAAGCGGGCAGTACACGCAGTTGAACCGGCGATACCACGCTTTTAAGTTGGTCTGAACAACCCATTGTGTGGAGCAGAGAGGATCACTCGCCGCGGGTTGATAATCCGGGCCAGTTGGCCCTAGTGGTGGCACCACAGGTGGGTGGCTACAAGTTCACAAAGGTACTTATGGACGGCGGCAGCAGCATCAACATCCTATACTATGAAACTTTCCGGCATATGGGGTTGACAGATAAGAAGTTGAGACAGTCCAACACAGTATTCCATGGAGTGGTGCCAGGTAAATCGGCTTACCCAGTTGGGAAAATTGATCTGGAAGTCACCTTTGGGGATGAGCAGGATTCTAGATCAGAGACAGTGACCTATGAGGTCGTAAAGATCAGGAGCCCATATCATGATCTATTTGGGAGACCGGTTTACGCCAAGTTCATGGCTAGACCGTGCTATGTTTATCTACAACTTAAGATGCCGGGTCACAAGGGAACCATCACGGTTCACGGAAGCCGCAAGATCGCATTGGAATGCAAGGAAGGAGACGCAGCATATGCGGAGGCAGTGTGTGCTACGGAGGAGTTGAAACTCTACAAAGATAATGTTGATCCGGCGGATATGTCCCCGTTAAAAAAGCCAACTACAGAGCATGATCCGACATTGAAGTTTAAATCGGCGGAGGAGACCAAGCAGGTTGACTTTGTTCCAGGCGATTCATCCAAGCAGTTCACTATCAGCGCTAACCTAGACCCCAAATAGGAAAGCGCGCTCATCGAGTTCATCCGTGAGAACCGGGATATCTTTGCATGGAAGCCTTCTGACATGCCATGTATACCGAGGGAACTCGCTGAGCACAGTCTTAATATTGATCCGAAGTTTAAACCGGTCAAACAGTATTTGCGCCGCTTCAATGAGGAGAGGCTCAAGGCTATAAGTGAAGAAGTGGCCAGGCTTTTGGCCGCAGGATTCATAGTTGAGGTGTTTCATCCAGAGTGGTTGGCTAATCCCGTGATGGTGTTAAAGAAAAATGAAACTTGGAGGATGTGTGTTGATTACATAGACCTAAACAAGGCTTGCCCAACTGATCCTTTTGCTCTTCCCCGTATTGATCAGATTATTGATGCGACGGCAGGATGTGAGCGGCTAAGTTATTTGGATGCATATTCAGGTTATCATCAGATCAAGATGGCAGTTAAGGACCAGGAGAAGACAACTTTCATAACTCCTTTTGGAGCCTTCTGCTATGTATCCATGCCTTTTGGGCTCAAGAGTGCCCACGCAACTTATCAGTGTTGCGTGCAGAACTGTTTCAAAGGACAGATCGGAAAAAATGTACATGCTTATGTTGATGACATTGTGGTGAAATCAAGGAAGGAGGAGACGCTGATAGAGGACCTTAAAGAAACCTTTGACAACCTCCGGGTTTATAAGATGATGCTTAATCCGAAGAAGTGCGTTTTCGGTGTTCCAGCAGGCAAGCTCCTTGGATTCTTAGTATCAAACAGAGGAATAGAGGCTAATCCGGAGAAGATCAAGGCGATCACATCCTTGGCTAAACCGGCTTGTATCAATGATGTCCAGCGCATAGCAGGCCGCATTGCAGCATTGAGCCGGTTCATCAGCCGTTTGGGAGAGAAGGCGATCCCGCTTTATCAGATGCTGAAAAAGACAGACCGGTTTATATGGAGCGATGCTGCAAACGCTGCATTCGAGGACTTGAAGCGGCAATTAGCAGAACCGCCAGTTCTTGCTGCCCCTGTTGACAAAGAGCCATTGATGTTGTACGTGGCCGCCAATGCCCGTGCAGTTAGCGTGGCAATTGTGGTGGAGCGCAAGGAAGCAGGCAAGGAATATCCGGTTCAACGCACGGTTTACTACATCAGCGAGGTTCTTATTGAGTCAAAGCAAAGGTATCCGCACTGGCAGAAGTTGGTGTACGGCGTGTTCATGGCAAACCGGAAGCTGAAACACTATTTCCAGGGCCACCCAATCACTGTTGTCAACTCAGCTCCATTGGGGGATATAATCCAGAACATAGAAGCCAGTTGCAGAGTGGCGAAGTTGGCCATTGAGCTTAGCCCACACGGATTGAAGTATGTACCCCGTACTGCTATAAAATCCCAAGCACTGGTAGATTTCATCAATGATTGGACAGAATTGCAAGCACTAGAGGAGAAGCCGGATCATACATACTGGACTATACACTTTGACGGTTCAAGGCAATTAGAGGGCTCGGGGGCTGGAGTCGTGTTAACTTCCCCACGAGGTGATAAGTTCTGTTATGTCCTTCGATTGATGTTCCCCTGCACTAACAATGCTGCTGAGTATGAAGCTCTCCTTCATGGTTTGCGGATAGCCAAGGAGATGAACTTGAGCCGGGTCAAGTGCTTTGGTGGCTCAGATCTAGTGGCACAGCAGGTGTCTGGTAAGTGGGACTCTAAAGATCCACTCATGGCGGCTTATCGGCGGGAAGTTTAAGCAGTCACAGGATACTTCAAAGGATATCAGGTGGACCACATAGACCGGCGGAAAAACGAAGCGGCTGATGCATTAAGCCGGCTGGGCTCTCAGCGTAAACCGGTTCCACCAAATACCTTCTTGGATGAATTGCATAGTCCGTCGGTACAGATACCATAGGAGGAGGATTTAGTTGTTCCTGATCCGGAAGCACATCTAGTTGCAGCACTTCACGTTATTCCGGATTGGACACTCCCTTAATTGGCGTACCTGAGCCGAGGTGAGTTGCCAGAGGATGAGGTTGATGCTCGGCAGATAATCCGGCGATCCAAATCTATGACCATCGTCAATGGAGAACTTCATCACCGCAGCGTCTCTGGGGCTTTTCAGCGATGCGTATCATCAGAGGAAGGCTGTGATATTCTTCGGGAAATTCACGAAGGAGATTGTGGTCATCATGCCGGTTCAAAGTCATTGGTAGCTAAAGCTTTTCGTCATGGGTTCTACTGGTTAACTGCTCATGCTGATGCGAAGGACCTAGTCAGAAAATGTGATGGTTGCCAGAAATTTTCACGACGTGCTCATGTTCTGGCACAGGAGCTGCGGATGATTCCAATTACTTGGCCGTTTGCAACTTGGGGGCTTGATATGGTCGGGCCCTTTAAAAGATCCCAAGATCGGAAAACCCACCTGTTGGTAGCAGTGGACAAGTTTACAAAGTGGATTGAGGCAGAGCCTGTCAGTAAGGGTGATGCGGCAACAGGGGTTAAGTTCATCAAAAAGGTAATTTTCCGGTTTGGCTTTCCACACATCATCATTACTGATAATGGCACCAACCTATCTAAAGGAGAGATGGAAGAGTTTTGCCAAAGGGAACATATTCGCCTGGATGTATCTTCAGTAGCTCACCCTCAGTCCAATGGTCAAGCAGAGAGGGCCAACCAAGAGATCTTGAGAGGCATCAAGCTCCGGCTTATGGTTCCTTTGAAAAGAACACCAGGTTGCTGGGTAGAGGAGTTACCTTCTGTCCTTTGGAGCATCAACACTACACCTAATAGGTCTACATGTTATACGCCTTTCTTCATGGTATATAGTGCTGAAGCGGTTCTCCCTAGTGACATCCGTCACGAATCACCACGGGTGGCAGCTTATGTTGAAGCGGATAATGAGCAAGCAAGACAGAACAGCTTAGACCGGCTGGATGAGGAACGGGACACGGCAGCAGCGCGATCAGCAATTTATCAACAAGACATGCGCCGATACCACAGCCGCCGGGTTAAGACCAGGACGTTCCAGGAAGGGGATCTGGTGCTCCGACTCATCCAAGACCAGACAGATATGCACAAGTTATCCCCACCTTGGGAAGGACCCTTTGTGGTCAGCAAGAACCTACACAACGGTTCATACTACCTGGTCGACGTTCGAGAGCATAAAGACTCACGTACAGCAAAGGAAGAGACGAAGCGGCCATGGAACATCGCTCTTCTGCGACCTTACTACACTTGAGCCATTGGCTCCGCTTTATGTACCATGTATATATGATGATTAATAAATAAATCGGCGCCCCCGGTAAACCGGGGAATCAGCCATCTTCTTCGAAAAGAGTATCACATGAGAATTTTGCTGAAAGCTCAGGTGATGTCCATCTAAAGTCTATTTTTCTTGATATATATCATTTTCATCAAGAAAACAATTACTTTGATCCGTATATTTTGATATGCAGGACAATTATTTGTTAAGGGACCAAAGAGAGTTTGTTGCACAGCACAACTCAAACATAGGTACCCAGTGAGCACATCAAAGGAGTATCACATGAGAGTTTCTCTGAAAACTTACCATGGCCTCCTAAACCGGCGCCCTTGATACATCAAGGGAAAAGCCATTGACAATCATCGAGTTGATCACCTAAAGACAAGATCCCTCAGAGGTCTTGAAACATTGGGTAGTATCGATGAAAACGTCAAAAATGGAGCCTGGCAGCTCGCAAAAAGCCATTGACAATAATTGAGTTGATCACCTAAAGACAAGATCCCTCAGAGGTCTTGAAACATTGGGTAGTATCGATGAAAACGTCAAAAATGGAGCTAAAAGGCCGCTCGCAAAAAGCCTAGAGCCTGGCAGCTCACAAAAAGCCTGGAGCTAAATGGCCGCTCGCAAAAAGCCTAGAGCCTGGCAGCTCACAAAAAGCCTGGAGCTAAATGGCCGCTCGCAAAAAGCCTAGAGCCTGGCAGCTCACAAAAAGTCTGGAGCTAAATGGCCGCTCGCAAAAAGCCTAGAGCCTGGCAGCTCATAAAAAGCCTCGAATTTGGAGCCTGGCAGCTCGCAAAAAGCCTCGACTACATGGTCTTATTTGCCAAAAAATGCTTTGTTTCTATGATTTCGCAAATATTGTTTTTAAACAAGTCTATTGATGTGGAATTGGGCAACTGCAAGGTTGACCATACACCAGCATGAGTTAAAAGTCTGGGTCATGAACACCAGCATGAGTTAAAAGTCTGGGTCATGAACACCAGCATGAGTTAAAAGTCTGGGTCATGAACACCAGCATGAGTTAAAAGTCTGGGTCATGAATACCAGCATGAGTTAAACCGGCGTTCATTATAACCCGGATCAGCCATCAGGCAAAAGCCAAGTAAGAGAGCCAAGAGCCTCATCAGCACCTACGCTTTCAATTATGCCTACCGGATTAAGGACGTCAGGCACACTTAATCAGAGGTATGATGTATCTTTGGTATAAAAAGTTATTCCTTTGATATATATATACATTGGAGCAGTGTAATGGGTCCGGTGGTAAACCGACAGGACATCTTTTAGCCTCATTCATGTAGGCACAGATAATATAAACGGATCAAGCATGGACAAACAGAGGATTAAATTGGCAGATGCCAAGTCGAGCTGTGCCATCCATATTGGGAGAAAGACAATGTTTCAACTATCCTATTACAAGGCACCTGCAGGCCCGAATAGATTAAAGTTTTGGTAAAAATGTTCAGCAACTACAAGTTAAACCGGGCGGTTTACGACTCCTCTTCACGCTGTGAAGGCTGAGGGTCAACTTGTTCCGGGTCTTCATCAGCTTCAAGCAATGGCTAGAAACCAGGAGTGCGCCAATCAATCTTGGAGAATGCACGGAAATACATTTCTTTATCAATAAGATCTGACGGATCAATATCTGGAGCGAAAGTAAGGCCACGAACTGGTGGGATCAGATTTTCAATGTCGTAAACCGGCCGCTCTACACGCTCATTTTCTAAGTCATAGGACGGATGATACCTTGTCAAATCCGCTTCATCGGCAAGCTTACTGGCAAGCGGGCGCATGTCCTTAGTCAGAGCACGGAGGTCTTCGGCAGAGAAGACTGACCCATCCTTTTTGTTGCTGGGATAGCCGTTCATAGCTTCAGCCGGGTCAAAGTCAGGGACCCATGCTTTGGCCCGGGTCAGCGCCATAAGAGAACCAGCCCGTGCAGCAGACTTCTTCACCTCCACCAGGCGCACAGGCAGGACAGATAGCTTCTCCAAAGTGGCTTGGATGGTAGTGGGTGCCGGTTTGTTATGGGACATAGCACTAATAACCCTTTGAGCGCCGGAATAAAGCTGCTCCACCAGGGTATAAGATGCCTTGAGCTTCTTCCGGACATCATCTCCAAGATGAGTTATGCGCCTCCCTATATACGTTTGCTGAGTTAAACCGGAGCAAAACAAAGATTGCAAGGATCAAAAACATATACAGATGGGTACTCACCGAAGATAGCAGAAGTCATGAGTTCTATTTGCTGTCTTAAACCGGTCAACTCTTGCGTAACCGGATTAAGAGCAGCTTCAGCGTCCTTTGCTCTTTTTTCAAGAGCATTCCTATGCACTTCCCATGTGGACCGCTCCGCTTCAAAGTCTTTTTTCAATTTCTTCATGTTGGTCAAGGTAAGCACAAGTTCTTCCTTGGCTTTGGCGGAGGCAGTTTCATTAACAGCCAAGCTATTCCGGAGCTCAGTTACCTCCGAAGCCCTCCGGGTCAAGTCGGCCTACCAGGAAATCAAACGGATTAGAATGACAGATCAATCAAGTCTCAAGCACATAACAAGTTATGCGCTTGACACTTGGGGGCTAATGTGCAATTGAAGTAAAGTAGGAAATTTTTCAGACAAGTCCCAAGCACATAAACAAGTTATGCCCTTGGCACTTGGGGGCTAATGTAAACTCATTCTCAGGCATAATGGAAGTCCCGGTTCACCTACAATGAAGCTAAGCCGGTACTTGGGGGCTACTATGGCCTAAAGACAGGATTACAAAATTAGAAAGCAGAGACAGAAGTAAAAGGAAAGAAAATCACCTCATACTTATCCTTCATCATATTAACCAATCCGGCTTCGTAATCGCGACTGGTAAAGAGCCGGTTCAGATACCCGGAATTAAGTTCCTGGGCACTCAACTGGGCATAGCTAGATAAGTCTGTGCTCCACTTGCCTTTGTCTTGTTGAAATTTTTCTTCCTTGGCAGTATGCCTGGCCAAGGTGACAGGCTCGGTGGGAGCAGTGAAGCCTAGCCCAGTTATCTCAACGTCTGTGAATGAGGCAGCAGTTGGCTGGAGGGGGACAGTAGTAGGCGCCGGGCTAACAGATGCTGGGTTGGTCCGAGGAGGGCTAACCCGGACAGGGCTTGCCGGTTCAGCCATGTTCTCCATATTGTCACCTCCCGGAGCAACAACATCGTCACGATCCATAGGAATGGGATCATCAAATTGAGCTTCAGGGTTATCTTCCGGAAGAATGGCCGCTTCAGGGTCATCGGCCGGTTCAGCGGCAGTAGTTTCAGCAGCCGCTTTGTTTGCTTTCGCCTTCTTGCTAGGCTTCGGCATTCTGGTAAAAATCAAAGGAACAATGAGAATCATGAAGTGAAAAACATGAAGGTAAACCGGATGTTTGAAAGAAGGACTTACCCAGGCACGGTCTTAAGCACTGGGACCTGCGTAGCAGTTGACTCGCCGGAAGAGGACAGAGGAGCCTCCTGATAGTTAGGATCATACGGTTTAAGCGGTTTACGTATGAGGCCAGCTTTTGGATGAAGGAGAGTTGGAGAAAGTAAAACCTCGGAGCGACGCCTGCGAGCCGGCGTAAGAGGTATTCCGAATGACTCAACCACATGGCCGCTGTGGCGCATGGTCTGGCGTGCTTCATGCTGTTGTTTCTTCAAAAGAAAGTTGAGATCCAATTGAGCATAAGGATGAGAAAATGGATATTTCCGGGACACCCGGCGGACTCTGGAGGGCAACGGTTCTGAATCAGAAGAGAGAGAAATTACCTCAACTCCTGCCGCTTTACTTCCTTCCGCCAGATCCTGCGGAAAGGCATTATTAACATAAATTTAGACAAAGGGAAATCAAAGGATATAAGGGTTAGTTGGTACCTCAGAGTCCGGATCATCTTCCTCAGGGTGTGAACCGGAGGCAGCAACAGCCTTTTTCTTCTTAACAGCATAAGTTTTCCTGCGTGGTTGCCTGGCCGGTTTATCTTGAGATTTCCTCTTCCAAAAAGGATCGTTGGCTTGTGCAAAAGATAAGTAATAAATGGAAGACAATTGATATGGCCGGATTAAAACAAACAGGAAAAGATCGGGAAGGACTTACCGCTGGCGGTTTATTGGTTGCGCAGAATGGAGCTAAACCGGTCCGGCTGCACTCCTCCAGAGGGATGTTTAGCATTTTCTTCGCGGACTCAGTAACTTCATCTCTAGGAAATATTATGTCAGTGTGGTGCTGAGGATCATCCGGTTTGCCAGAGTATTCACACATCAGACTTGAGCGCCGGCTTAGTGGGAGGATGCTCCAAGAAAGCCAACAGCGAACAAAGTCGACTCCGGTTAAGCCGTTGGCTACGAAGGCCCTGAGTTTAGAAAGTTGAGGGGCAAACCGGGCACGATCCGGGGCGCTGAGGCATTGCGGCAAGGGGTGATCCGTTGCCAGGCGATAGGTGCGGTAACCCGACAGCGGGTTCTCTCCTTCAGGCGAAGTGTCCCTACAATAGAACCACGTTTGGTTCCATTCTTTGGGGTGGCTGTGAAGGGCAGCATGAGGGAAACTCACATCCTTTCTCTTTTGGATACTGACGCCACCCAACTCCTGATGCGGCCCGTCGGTAAACTCCGTCCGCCGGTTCAGATGAAAAAAGTCTCGGAACAGATCCACTGATGGTTCTTCTTGAAGATATGCTTCTGAGAAGACTTGAAAATTGCAGATGTTTGACATAGAATTTGGGCCTACATCCTGAGGGTGGAGCTGAAAAGCGGCTAATACATCCCGGAAGAACTTTGAACCGGGAGGGCTGAAACCCCGGGCCAGGTGATCAAAGAAAACAATGATCTCTCCTTCTTGGGGTGTAGGAGGACACTCTTTTCCTGGGGCCCGCCAGTGCAGAACCTCCTTAGGACCCAGGATACCAATTGAAGCAGCATTTATTAAGTCATCCTCAGTGATCCGGGAAGGAGCCCAGTTACAAGCGACAAATTGCTTGGCCATCGGTTTGGATGAGGAAGTGCTGAAAAGTACAGTGCAAAATCCGGTTTACCAATTGCTAAGGTATAAGCCGGTGCATTCTATAAAGTTATGGGCCAAATTGTCGGTTTAAGCAAGGGACTAATGGTATTACTAATCCGGAAGCAAATATGAGCAAGACAGCTACCGCTTCGTGATGATGGAAAATAAGAAGCTAAACCGTCAATTACGGGATACGGGCTTACATCTAAACCGTCAGTAAAACATATGACGTGCAAGTATGGCTAAACCGGAAAGATGAGCTACAGATCTAAAGTATGAAGAAACAGTTTCCACAAAGAGCTGAGGTAAACATGGATCTAAGGCATAAGAAAAAGATGGAATAAATACAAGTTATATTCAGGAAGGACCGCGGAGTTTCTCTACAGATCGAATCTAAACTGATAAAGCTAGAGGAACTAGGGTTATGATGGCGGAGCGGAAATGCATGGATTCGGGTCAAGTCTAAATAAGTTTGAATCTACAGCAAGGCTGACCTACGGGGATGAACAGCAAAGCTTCAAGGGTTCATGGCGAAGCTACGGAAGAAACCCTAGAGTAAGATCTACGGGGAAGAAGAAGGAGTACCTGAAGAAGTAGAGGACGGCGGCGAAGTTCTCTGGAGACGTTCAGGTCGATGCAGCGGCCTGGCTCGAGGACGACGACGAGCTCGGGGAGCGGCGGCGGAGCTTCGAGCGATGGAGACGGAGGAAGAAGAAGGCAGAAGGGGAAAAGAGGTATGCCCCAGCGGTATTTATAAGCCAAAGAGGTAAAAACGGTAAGCGTGGGAATCGAGGAGGCCAGAGATTGGATAAAGATTGGGCTGTCGCCTCGATTTTCGGTGCGGCATTTAAGAAAGGTAACAGACAGGTGCGAGCATTAAATGCGGAGATGATACCACGACGAATTAAGGCGATTCCAGGAGATGACATCATGGCCGATTTATGAAGCAAATAAGGTTGCAGAAAGGAGATTTGCGCAAGACTTAGAAGACTGACATGAACAAGTTCAAATCAATCTGGGGCCTAATGTCAGGGATATTACTAGCAGGTATAAACCGGCCGGGAAGGTCCGGATTACACTAACAATGTTGTATTATTACAAGCCCAGTAGAGTAGGTACAAGGGATTACACCCATAGAGGTTTGGGGCCAATGTATAAGGCCCATGGTCTGTAAACCGTCGTATCATGTAACGTGGGATGTAAGATAGAAAGAGTAGAGACCGAGGCGGACACGTTTATTAGCTGGTCTCGGGACTCTGTAAATCGGAACAGGCGTCGCCTTCTATATAAAGGGACGACCCGGCGACGGTTCAAGGACAAGAAACAACAGCTCGATACACAGGCAAGCGGATTCGCTCCTTGTTCATCGACGCACAAGCAATACCACACCAAACTAGACGTAGGCTTTTACCTTCATCGAAGGGGCCGAACTAGTATAAAACTCCATGTGTCCTTTGTCCGCTTTAACCTCTTCAAGCTAACCCGCGCGATGGCCTCACACCTAAGTCCCCTAAACCGGACATCTATCGTGCTAATTCCACGACACCAAGAGATGATGGAAATGAGATATTGGGACTCAACGTTCCATAATGCCATTGGATCCACCAAACACAATTGGTTGGTACTCAAGAATATCATTTGATATCTCCAAGGCATGAAACATCTTATCCTGGTTTTTTAGTTTTGAAGAAATCTGAACACCAATATAATTGGATACATCGATCAGATATCCACTATCAGATCGTACACAAGTTTAGTGCTCCTACTAAGTGTGGTAGCCCTCTCATAAAGAGTCTTCAAATCAGACCTCACGGCTACATTCACTAATCATTATCTCAACGATAATGTTTCTTGTGTTGCCCAGATGCAAACAGGTTACATAGTAAGCAATATCACTATATTGCATATCTTGCAAGTCAAATCATGCGACTGATTTGTTCAGCGGGTCTCTACCAACTTCTATGTTTTGGTATGTGACGGCTTCGAATTTTTGCAATAATCCGGGGGGGTATCTTCCTGAATTGTTCGTGTTCTATGCATCATATTTGTTAGGATTTAATTAATCCTATTAATCCCTGCTTTTTCCTAATCGAGACGGTTGTCTCGTGTCCATTCAGACGCACCCCTTCGGGGGCTATATATATATGTGTAATCTCATCATCAATGAGAACAATGATTCACTTTTACATCTGTGCCAAGGCTCTCTCGATTGTCTCTCGATTCCTTCCTAACACATTATCAGCACATAGCCTCTACCAAGAGCAATCTGACAGGGCCAACAACGATTACGCA
This sequence comes from Secale cereale, assembly GCA_902687465.1. Classification (NCBI taxonomy): domain Eukaryota; kingdom Viridiplantae; phylum Streptophyta; class Magnoliopsida; order Poales; family Poaceae; genus Secale; species Secale cereale. The sequence goes on from LR738713.1 coordinate 353,516,623, forward strand.
CCGCCACAGCCCTCTCAAGCAAGCGCGGATCGCACGAAGAGCGATTCCATCCAGCGCGAGATGCGTTTTTAATGTCGTACTCGGCCTTGTGCAGCACATAGCCATGGCGATCTGATCGGCAACGACGAGTTCGCGTACAGAAGGGAATTAATCAATCAAGTTGTTTCCTATTCACGACGTGATTCCGTTTTGTCTTCTTGTGATTCTCCTATATGCACATGCACTGGCAGGATCGATTTATCAAGCGGTTACTACCAGAAGAGAAGCGACGGAAGGACGACGGTGTCGTTCGAGAACGGAGACAACTACTCCTGCGATCTTCCAGATTCTACTCCAATACATTCGCTAGAGAGATCGCCTCGAGAAAGGGAGAAGTTGGAGTCAGAGAAGATCAAGCAACCACGAAAAGACCTCTACTCTAATTGCTACATGAATAAGGTGCCACTTTCTGATTTCAATTTGGCAAGCATCAAACGATTGAGCATGGTCTTCATGACCGGCGCCGCGTGACCCGGAGGCTATGCGATGCCGCGGCATGACTGCGCCCGCTCGGAGCCTCGTTGCGCTCCTCGCGCGACGGCCATCGGCCCCGGTGAGGTTCCCCGTGGTGGCCTCCAGGCAAACGCAACCTCGCCTGTCGCAGCCCTTGGCCCCATAGCGCTCCAGAGGTTGTCGGCGGTGGCGCTCGTTCCAAGCGACGCCATCGCGCCGCCGCGCCTGCCATCTCCGATCCCCGCGGTCGTTGTGGTCACCGCCACCCACGCACTGGCCTTCGTCTCGGCGACGACCGGCGCATCTCCCTTCGTCTTTGGTTCGAGCACAGGCGGCTCCTCCAACCAGGCGGTTGTCGACGTCAACGTCGTCGCGTCGCGCCTGCCGTCCCCGACGTCGGCCACCCCTCAGTTTTTCGCCGTGCCAGCGCATGGAGCCCGGCCAAGCTCGGACTGGCGAACGGCGTCACTCCCTACACACTCATTCCTAGTGGCTTTTCCGACAAGGACGAGCACGCCGAGAGGTCTTCCTGCAGCCGCTGATGCGGCTGGCCCTAGGGTCTCCGCTGTGGATTTGGGGTCGAAGTGACTCGGGCTCTCCCTTATCTAGTTTGACCAGGTCGGGGCTACCATACATGGCCATATGCATGCGATGGAAATTTAGGCAACCGGCAGGCGTTGCTTTATTTGCTACTCCATGAGTACTTGCTTCTCTGATTGAGCACAGTAGCAGATTATTATTGTTCCAACACACTCCTAACAGTGATTTCATTCCTGTTAAAATTAGTACATATATTTTAGTACTATTTTCTGTTGAGTACCAAGGTATTCCAGATCTTAAGTTGATGTAATATATTTCCATGTTTATCACGTGTTGAGATTAATTACGTTCATTTGTAATTGAGATTTTTCATCTCTTGCAAAGATAATTTCAGTACCCCTATGGTATTGGTTTGCGATTGAGAATTTTCTTTTCTCGCAAAATAATTTCATTGCGATTGAGATTAATTTTCTCTCGTAAAATATTAATTCACTTTGCTGAATTATCTTGCACCTTGATATGAGATCATCTCATTTAATTTGAGGTCTATACAATTCAAGTTTTTCACTTGAACATCAAGTTTGCAACATCATTACTATTCATTACAATAGTAGTGTGTTTCTGTTGAGTACGATGTATTCCAGAATGTATGTATCTCCATGTTTGCTACATGTCGAGATTAATACATCTATTTGCAATTGAGATTTTCAATTTCTTGCAAATACATATGCAAAATTCAAAGTGTCATCCTTAGCAATTTGAGATACACACTAATGATTTCGAGCTACCTTCTTGAAATCTATTAATTTTGCAACATTAAGATGCATTTATATTACATAATCTGTAATATAAATAAATTACCGTTTTTTTCACCGGGATTGTATGTTTTATGTGTTTACCACATTGACATTCTTCATGAACATGTCATAACGGTCGAGATTGATTTCTCCCGCACAACAAACTTGTAAATTTTTTACAATAGCATCTCCCTCATTATATTAGGAAAACACAAGGTAATGAGTTGGATCTACTGCACATGTGCAGACTATCTCTATTACTGTGAGATCTGTATGATCTTCAATGTGTTATGTTCCCACAATTGAGGTTGAGATTTTTTTTGAAGTTATACACTTGAGTCAAAATTTTGCATTCTTATTACAAAATCATGATGGTTTTTAATTTACTTCTCGTAAATTAATTATCTTTGGCTTGCCCCTATAAGTAAACGATGGCTAATAATTTGAGGCACTTGCCCTCAACGGCCACAACTTATTTAAGCGGGTCATGGAAATCAAGATCAGTCTTGCATCCCATGGGATAGCGCGTGCAATCCAAGCCACGCCACCAGGACGCAAAGGACCTCAAGGGTAATGGTTTGAAACTCACTCAAACCCTCAACCTGACGCTATCAAGCTGTCACGAGACCCTATGAGCATGGAGAGCATGATGGTTGAATACGCATCAACCGACATGTTTGGAGACTATACTTTTAGTCCCTTAGTCTCCTTAGTGATCTATTTATTTATGTCCATTTATGATGTTCTAATAAGAACATGATTATTGTTGTCATCATATATATTATATATCACAATATATTGTATCAGCACTTTGGTACAAATTCATTTTTATGTATTCTATATATCTGACAGTGATTTTCTTGAGAATGTTCATGTCTATATATAGATTTCTACGGGGGTCAATCTGATGAAAGATGATTTGTGCCATGTGGACATATGCACCACAAACTCTATACTTAGGGAAGTGAAATGTTTCCACTCTCATTGAGAGAAAGGAGATATTTTAAAATCGCTAGACGCGATGAGGTATTTGTTGGCTCAACTCGAGTCATATTTACTATCCCTGTGGGTACTTGAGTAACGTCGGGATGCTTCATTGCTTCTCAGGTTTAACTCGTACCCTACTAGACTATGGAGGTATCCGTCAAAATAATTTCCATATTGAAATTTATGATGACAACAAAGAGAAATAACTTCTCTTTACCATATGCAACGGATATGGCAAGCACATTCTCTGTGTATCATCTGGATTGTACTACCCATACAACACAACCCGTAACACATGTCGCGTATGAGATAGTTTTCCAGAGTGTCTTGTACATGACAAACTTGGCACTCTCGCCTTGGTCATAGAGACATTGGGTTGAAACTGAAACTATCAACAATTCGAATAGTTTATGATTATTATGATGCTAAATTCTAACAACATTTGGATTGTATGTGCACTACAAGTGACACAGAGAAGCTAATTTTAAGTCTCGCACACCTTAAAGTATACGCTGAACCACTCAGACTCCTTGAATGCATCAAGTTGAGGTAAGTGGCTCTTCTCATCCATTGACTAGACTATTCAGGTATTCCATGGTTCTAAAAGACATATCTACATGATGGTCTTAAGTGTGTGCTTTATTCACACGAAACCATTGGCTCATTATCCTGACATCGATTTCAAGCAAATCGAATGGATAACATTGCAGAATTCTCCTTGAGTGCCTTTTCTATGGCCCCTGGATTGAGTTTAGCAATTTGTCTGAAGGTCTAGACTCAAAATGGTTTGGTAGAATCATATCCAAAGAGTTAAGCTCATTGCATTATCTTTACTTTGGAATTGCAACTTGCCAACTTTACGTTGGAGTCATGCAGGTTTACACGCTCATGACAGAACTGCATAATATTATTCCCCTCTATCTTTGATATGTGGATATCTACCAAGTATTTCCTATCTGCGGTAATTCGGTTGCATACCGATATCACCACCCAGCATATATCATTGGCCCCTCAACATATAGTTGGGATCTATGTGAGGAATAATTGTATTTCCATCAATACCTCAAGCCCCTCGCATGGGGAGTTATTCAAGGCCAGTGTGCTGATTCAATGAGGAACATTTCCAGGCATTAGGGGGAGAATTCAAGTACCATAAAGAATGCCAGGAAATTAGTGGAATGTTCAACACATTTCTGCCTCAATTCCACATAGTCAAAGATCTGAACCATGCATTCAAAAGATTTGCAACACATTGCAAATAACCTGCCAGATTCATTTACTGACTATAAAGGTGTCACACAATCCTACAATCCTGCAAAAGTATGCCTGAAAGAGTAGAGGTACCAGCAAAATCCACTCCACTCCCCGTTCAAAGCAACATGGGGAGATGTATGGCAGAATTCCATCAGGATTCAGCTTCTCGCAAGCAAGGATATCAAGGCCTGTGAATCAGTAAATGCAAGTCAACTTCACGTTGACAGACACCTAATGGGTAGTATACACCCAGTGGACGGGAAACCTCCACCAACCCAGGTCATAGTGCACACAATGATCGGGACATCGGAATACCCGACTCAACCACATTGGGAAATCGCGGATAGTGACCATGGGTAACGATATTTCCATCAACTGTATATATACATATATAGATTCTGGAGAATCATATAACCGGAAGTCTACAATTGTCGACATACATTTCTCAACTAGATTGCAAAAACCTTTCATATGATTCAGATCCAAAGACCATGGCCATGGCAAAGTGTGAACAACACTCGGACTGAACTCAAGCAAAGGGTATAATCTAGGTAGAAATGATCTTGCTCAATAATGGGAAGGTATTCATAAGCAATACCTTGACCAGTTTTCTTCTGGTAACAGAATTGAGAACAACGATGTGGTGAAACAAAGAGCAAGTATTGTAGCACAAGAGTTCACGCGGATACCCAACTATTCTCTAGAGGTGGAATCTCTTTCCGATAACTTATATCATTGGCAGTACAAAGTCATCTATCTCTGCAGTTGATAGATGTAGTGATCACATATCCATATGGATCACTAGATTCAGACATATATGATTGATTCCCGACGGAATCTCACTTCTGAATCGAAATGCAAAATGCAACATACATTGTGTAAAAATCAGTAAGTCATCATACGACTTATTGTTGTCGGTACATATGGTACAACCGACGTAGTGAGTTCCTTATTCACAAGGATTACTCCTACAATGATGATTATCCATGTTTGTGTGTCTGCAATGACGACACATGTAATCATCTAAATGACAGAGTTTAAAATGAAGGATTTGGTAAACCAAAATACCGCTCGTTACTACAAATTGAGCACCTTCATTCATGCATTATGGTATACTATGTTGTCTATATCCATAATATATTGGAGAAATTCACTGTGGATAAATCTTATCCATCCATAACTCTCATGATAGTTCATTCTCTAGACGTAGAGAAGGATCTATATAGACCAAGAGATGATAAAAATGAGATATTGGGACTCAACGTTCCATAATGCCATTGGATCCACCAAACACAATTGGTTGGTACTCAAGAATATCTTTTGATATCTCCAAGGCATCAAATATCTTGTCCTGGTTTTTCAGTTTCACAGAAATGTGAACACCGATATCATTGGATACATCGATCAGATCCCCACTATGTCAGATCGTAGACAACCTTAGTGTTCCTACTAGGTGTGGTAGACCTCTCATGAAGACTCTTCAAAACAGACCTCGTGGCTACATTCACCAACCATTATCTCAACGATAATGTTTCTTGTGTTGCCCGGATGCAAATATGTTACATAATAAGCAATATCACTATATTGCATATCTTGCAAGTCAAATCATGCGACTGATTTGTTCAGCGGGTCTCTACCAACTTTTATGTTTTGCTATGACGACTTCGAATTTTTGCAAGAATCAGGGGGAGTATCTTCCTGAATTGTTCATGTTTAATGCATCATATTATACTCTTTTTCCCTTCATGAGTTTACTTTACAGGTTCTCATAAAGGTTTTTAATGAGGTAATATCAACATGAGATCATATGTCATACTTTCTGTTTTCCCCACCGGGGTTTTTGGGAAAGTATATATGACATATTTATTGTGCTCTAAACTCTATTAGGTTTCTCGTATTGAGTTAAAAGAGACAATGACCATTATATGTTGTGCCATTTTCTCCTTAATTTTCCCAATGGGTTTGAAGGAGTTTTAGCAACATATCAAACACCTATCTCCTCATATTTTTCCCACAGGGTTTTTGGAGGAGCTTTTTCAAGATGATGATACTTACACTAACAAGCATGGATTAGGGGGAGTGTTAGGATTTAATTAATCATATTAATCCCTGCTTTTTCCTAATCGAGACGGTTGTCTCGTGTCTCTTCGGACGCACCCCTTCGGGGGCTATATATATGTGCAATCATATCATCAATGAGAACAATGATTCACTTTTACATCTGTGCCAAGGCTCTCTCGATTGTCTCTCGATTCCTTCCTAACAATATTATACTCTTTTTTCCTTCATGAGTTTACTTTACAGGTTCTCATAAAGGTTTTAATGAGGTAATATCAACATGAGATCATATGTCATACTTTCTGTTTTCCCCACCGGGGTTTTTAGGAAAGTATATACGACATATTTATTGTCCTCTAAACTCTATGGGTTTTCTCGTATTGAGTTAAAAGAGACAATAACCATCATATGTTGCATCATTTTCTCCTTATTTTTCCCACTTGGTTTAAAGGAGTTTTAGCAACATATGGAACACCTATCTCCTCATATTTTTCCCACTGGGTTTTTGGAGGAGCTTCTCAAGATGATGATACTTACACTAACAAGCATGGATTAGGGGGGGTGTTAGGATTTAATTAATCCTATTAATCCCTAGTTTTCTAAAAGAGGCGGTTGCCTCGTGTCCCTTCGGGGACTATATATATGTGTAACACAATCATCAATGAGAATAAGGGATTCACTTTTACGTCTCTGTGTTTGTCTCTCATTCCTCTCTCGATCTCAATCCTAAACAGTTCTATCTTAGTTGACTATGCGCTCTTTGTTCAAATTCAAACAATTCAATTTTTTTTTGCTCGGTATATCCAAATCTCGTGGGGTGGCGAGAAACGTGGATACCAGGCAGTATCCGAATTTTCGCCCGGTGGCCAAAACCCTGACAAGCACAGATTGAATACCCATTATACATTCACTCGCAAAAAATATACCAGCTATTTAAATATTTATTCAAGAACATCAGTAAATAATGGTACAAAAGCAGGCAATAGCTAACTCGAGGAGCTCAGGTGAGGTCAGCTTCAGTTAAAAACGAGCGCTGCCACAGCAAGCAGAGCGGCGGCCACGCCCAGGGAGTAGCCTGGGCCGGCAACCTCAGCAGCGCCATTGCTGGAGGAGCTGCAAGGCACAGGCAGACGACGAGCAGTACGAGAAGAGAAAGGTGGTCCATCTTGATGATCTTGCTCTGCTTCTCAAGCTTGCTCGCTCTCGTGCCGTCTGGGGGCCTAGGGAGGTTTATATACAGGTTGTGGACACCTCTTGGACAAAGCAAAAAGAAAAGAGAAATTTGACTAGTTCTGTAGGGTGAGGCTGGAGCGTCGTTTCACCCGCCAAGTGGAATGGTTTATGGCGTCGTGCTGAGCTGAACCAAGCTGGGATGTTGGCATTGCGAATCCGTCTTACAAAGGCTTGTTTCTGGCTGCATCACCGACGACTGCATCAGAGAGATTTCGTCTTTTTTTTGTGCTAGGCTGAGGAGCTCGTTGACAAGGTTAATCTTTTATTTGTGTTGGCGAGACGTGCAAGGCAGCGGACAGCAACGATGCCCAAACCAAGAGCTAGCAGACCAAAAAGAACCACGGGATACAATCACAAATGTTTATCTGCTACAGCTCTGTCACCTCTGTGCTTCCACTCTGCTGTCATTGGAGCATTTAGAAAGATCTAAAGTAGTTCGAAAGTAGTTCGCCAGATTGAAAGCCGGAGTAGATTCCACAATTCCTTCAAACAGTGTCTTCATAAGCAGATTTGGTGTAGTAAACAGAGCTGAGAATTACGAAATGAACCTCTGTCGTTGCTCTCTCTTCATCACTGAAATAGACAGTAAGTTGCTGTTTCGTCAAAAAAAAGTGATATTCCTGTCGTTGTGGCATGGACTGGGATCAATGAATGAATTAGCAGTTACTCCCTCCGTCCGGGTTTATTGGGCCCGAAGACCACTTCTCTTGGACCAAGGCACATAGTAACTTGCTCACATTAATCCTTTCATCATATTCCCAATGCACTCTCTCACATGTCAACTCTCACATGCAGCCAATAAAAAAGCATGCATGTAGCATATTTATTATTCAGTCATGGGACTAGCAACAATAACTCTCTCTATGGCCAATGAAATGGATGCATGCATGTAGGTTTTCAAAGTAAGGCCTTATAAAAAGGGACATGTTTGTGGTACTTTTAGGCCTAATAAACCCGGACGGAGGGAGTACCACACCTGCAAAGTTTCAGCATGTGTTTTTGATCTGCTGATACCACAAAAGAACTTGAAATTAGATCATCATCTGGGTAGATTGCCAGGCTTTAAATTTGCAATCATATTTTGCCCGTCCTACTCATAGAGTTGACCACAGTAAAAAAAACAGCAAAGTTAAAACGACGACTTCCACCAATGTCCCCGGGCTCTGCTCGGGACACGTTTGGCAAACTTTCATTAGGTTTGGAACATCACCGTACCTACCAAGTTCTTACTACCTTCCCTATTTTCATGCTAGGATCAGTTGCGACCGGAGATTTTCATTTCATGTGTGCATAATCAGGCTGGACGAGCTCCCCACATCTTTCAGCTAGGCACATCAGCTTCGATTATAGAGCGCTGAAAGTCAGAAACAACTTCCGCAAAATAGACTATCACATACTCCCTCCGTCCGAAAATACTTGTCATCAAAATGGACAAAAAAGGATGTATCTAGAACTAAAATACATCTAGATACATCCCCTTTTATTCATTTTGATGACAAGTATTTTCGGACGAAGGGAGTACAATAGTTAGTTAGTGCTCCCTCCACTTTTATCCGGGCTTGGGACCGGCATTGGCAGTGTTACGCACCCTCACCCACCCCGTACATACACTTCACATATAAAGAATAAATCTAGACAGACAAATATGAAACATGTCAACAGGGCAAACAATACAAACTGTAAATAGAGATGCAAACGACATACACAGCTCACATCAAAATGAGATGCAACAATTAATGCAGCCATCAAGAGGGGACATATAGACACTATCAGAAATGATTAAGAGAATGACCTACTGAGACACACTTTTTGCACACAAATAATACACAAGAAAAATGCAAGGCTATGAAACAAATCCATCAACAGGACAATTAGCTATTCTTTTTCAAAGGAAATCATACAACTAGAAGCTACCGCCAAGCAAAAGTCAACCTATCCAGCATAAAAGATTTGTGCGCCAATAAAAAAATAGAACATAAATAACAAATTCTCATAACTATTAATAATAGCATAAATTGCAGTTAAATTAATTAGCACAACTATTTCACGCAGATGAGGTCAGCATAGACAAATTAACACTTTGCATCATGACTGTACAGTATCACACTAGTAATTCAGACATGCACCAAATCTGAGACCCTGTCAAAACAAGTATCTAATACTCCCTCCGTCCGGAAATACTTGTCATCAAAATGAATAAAAGGGGATGTATCTAGATGCATATTAGTTCTAGATACATCCCTTTTTGTCCATTTTGATGACAAGTATTTCCGGACGGAGGGAGTATAATTAAGACAGCCATACTCACAACAACAATGGATAAAAAGTATGAACATATAATTGATATGTTTAGCTAGGTTGTTAATTGATAGCTAAGTTGAATGCAGCAAAAAAACAGAATGTAGAAACTTGCATTTCAGATGTGTGCTAATGAACCTACAATATAGGCACTAAAATTGTTTTGGACAAAATCATTTTTCACAATTGTACCACAAACAAAGGAAATATAAATCGAAGAACACATAATCACAACAAAGCTTATAAATGTGAAAAAAATAGTTAGTACCTTCATCTATCTTAGAAAAACAAGCCTAATAACCAAAATGTGGACAGACCTCGGTATGATATGGGATACAGATAGCTTCACATAATTCTAAGATGTCTTAAGTTAATTATATATACATTTATACTAATTGATCTGCGGCGCAGAGACTATCATGAGCAACAACCAAGTAGAAAATTAACAATTCAGCAACCTTAAATACAAAAAGAAAGAGAATTACACCCAACCCAGGAAGTAAATTTAAGAAAATATCTGAAATATTACCATTGAAGTCATACCCAACAAAACAAAGCAAAACATCTGTTTGTATCATTCTAGTATTCTTAAAAGAATAGGCCTCGTTTGAGGGGTCATTTTGCATACAATAGCGCACAACATGTCAAATTAACACAAATTAACAACATATCCCAACCAAGAAAGATAACTAATTGAGGAAACAAAGATAGAAGATATTGCAAGGCATAAGCACTACCAACTTTTACTATTAACTTGAACAATCAACTATTCATACTCAAAATCATTAATTATATATGGAACAAAACTGAACAATCAACTATTCATATTCGAAATCATCAATTATAAAGAAAGAATTAGGGCATGTACTGCAACACTCTGACGGGTCATTATGCACACACTGAACACAAGAGAACTGTATACCAGATGAAAACACAAATCCACATTAACAAATCAAAGCCATGCAAGGTGCTACTGATTCAAGAGACGGCGCAAAAAAATTTAATGGACACAGACACTCATATTTACAGAAAGATGAACGATTTACTTCAAAACAAATCATAAACACTGTCAAAGAAACAAATCATACACATCGATTACAAATAGGAACTGTAACATATTTTAAGAGGCAAGATTCAATCAGTCAAATACAAAAGGTAGTTCTACATATTATAATACACTAAAGAAAATACATAACACATAAATAGGAAAGATAAATGCTGACTCAGAAAGATGTCTGGAAGAAAGTTAAATATAGGAACTCGCATTTCAGAAAGCATGGAATAGGATAGTTGTTAAGTTTAGAAGAAAGAACATACTAGCAGAAATGTGGACTCAGAAGACTTGACCATAATACAGAACAAAAATGACCTAGAAGATTTCTTAACTTAATCACCTTATGAATAGGATAATTCAGATGAGCAACACAAAGTACAGCCAGGCAATTTAACTACAAAAAGAAATTAAGGAATGCTTACAGTCTTACAACCCTAAACCCCCTTCAAGGTCAGTTACACCTTAACTGTTGTTTGAATTCATGGCATAACTTACCTTTAGATGTTATGTCAATTCATGGCGTAACTACTGATACATAAATATTGTTTAAAGAAAGAAGTATGAAACAAAGCTGCGGAGTAGCAAATAACAGTTCCCAAAAGGTCAAAATGCCTTCTGCTACCAGTTTTTTAACCAAAAAGGAAAAAACCAGCAGCTATGGAATAAATAATTGAAGTACATGCACATGCCTGCTATGACAAATGTGTAACTAGATAAATTATGCTGTGTAAACAAACAAGTATGGTACAGGGAATTCAAACACAATGGCGTAAACAGTGCCAAAAAGGGCTTTCTGCTACCAATCTTTAGCCAAAAAGTGAAAACAAACAAAGGAAATAAATAATTTAGACTCTACATGCACACCTGCAACATAGTAAAATCATATCCATGCAAAGCAGAAAAGGCAATGAGATGATTCTGTTCATCTATTCTTTAATCTATTTTTATATGAAAATATTCACAATTATAAATGGCGACAGAAAATATTCCAATATTAGCTACCAAGCGAAGTTCTGAATTAAAGTTGAGACGAAAGTTTAACACAATTCAAGTAAGGTGATTAAGAAATATCTCATCCATATAAACCTGGAGTTACACAAACATAAAACAAACAGAACTAGCAAAACCCAAAGTGAGAACACACAGTTAGAAAAATATCTAGGAAATTAAGTGACCCCGTAGATACATCCAATTTCACAAAACAAATTGAGGTAAACACTTTTAAGGGGTCTCCAACTATACTATATAAACCTGGAGTCACACAAACATAAAACAAACAGAACTAGCAAAACCCAAAGTGAGAACGCACAGTTAGAAAAACATCTAGGAAATTAAGTGACCCCGTAGATACATACAATTTCACAAAACAAACTGAGGTAAAAACTTTTAAGGGGTCTCCAACTATACTATATTACGTCATGGTATAAGAAGAAAGTCAAAAACATATTAAGCTTTAATTACAAAACCTGCTCTTAAATGTAGTTAAATTAACGCAAACCACATGTATTACTAGTGAATGAAATAAAGAGAAACATACATTTTTAACAGCAACAGTAAAGATTGAAACAAACATGTATTATATTGGCATTCAAAATGCAACGGATGAGGAAAGAAAAACACACTGTCTGAAAACAATCTGGTACAAATCAATTTGACACTCACATATAAGTATAGTACTTAATAATTAGATCACAAGTATAATCAGCAAAAGACTGTTAAGGGTACACACAAGTTATTTAACATCATAAATTACAAGATGCTCACTCAAGTGCAGACTAAACAAACTCTCTCTCAAAATAAATCTGTCAACTATACAGTATCCATAAGATGTGCAAACATGAAATAAACAGCAGTACGCTTGCCCACCTAATTCTCGACAAATAAACTTGGAAGGTATTACCTGGTGATGAATAAATGTATTTGAGTTTGTTAAGGTTATAGACACATCACATCAAAAGATTCTAATATATCTTAAAGCGGTGCAACATGGATAGGGAAGAGAGTTCAAATTCAGACTAGAACAAAAAGAACAATAGGGTTAGGGGCATACCAAGATGACCAAACATTTATTATTAGCAAAGAACTGAAAATGCAGTACAAACAATAAATACCGATAGGTCAGAGAATTCAATTTAGACATATGTATAGTATAAGGATAGCATGAACTTTCTAATAGGAGAACAGGCGTAACAGGAAACTAAGAACTCATCTGAAAGAATCAAGTTTTTTGAACTAAAATAAAAAGCTACCAACTTATATACAGCTGATCGACAAGGTTGTGAAATTAAAATCCCTATGATGTATAGAATACTAAAATAGTGATCTAAACACTCTTATATTAGTTTACAGAGGGAGTATTTTCCAGGTGACTTCTATCTAACTAAATAAGAAAGCGTAGAATGTAGCAACACCTACTTGGCTCGTAACATCCTAACCATTAAAATAATCATGTCAACAGTGGCCAGTAGAAAGATAAATAATTTCAACAGATAGCATAATTCTATGTCAAGCAAAAGAAAATTACAACTGTAGGAATTGCAACTCAAGAAACAAGTTAAAAGGCATAACATTATTGACATTATTTGGGAAAAGCGTCAAAACTAGATCATGCAGACAATTTAATAGTAGTTAAGCACAACAAATAAATCGTATTTTTGGTTAAGACTGCTCTAGTTAGTCAAGAGGATAAGACTCAGTTAGTTGCTTTTACTAATAAGAACTAGTAAAAAAAAAAGAAGCCCACATAGAAGGACGCAAAAAGAACATTATGTCATATACAACTCATGTAACAACTGCACTGTTCAGGCCTAAGAGATAAATACAGCACAACAATCAGGGACAAGTATTTATTCGAATAATCTCACAGCATAATAAAATGCTCTAATTTTGAAAATAAGGCACCTGAAAATTACCGTACATGTCATGCTTATGCTATCATCTGAACAAAATAAGGAAGGAAAGCTAAATCACATGCAAATAAAACTTCTACTAAGCTTGAAAGTTGCAGTATGTGCCATGCTTATAATCTCAACCAAGTAAAGGGGAAGTTAAATCAGAACTTAAAATTGTTGCATGTTAATCAAGTTCTAAAAACAGAACTAGAATATTAATTCGCTGACAAGATGGAAACTATAAAAGTGAAAACAAATTGTAAACAACATACGCATAGATCTCCAATTAGACCAACACCACTTATCACATAATATTGCCTTTGAATACTTGCTCAAAGCTGAAACTATTCAGAATAAAAAACTGTTTCAGATCACATAAGGTGTTTCATGAACAGTATAAGATCTTAATTGACACTAACTAGGTTGGGAACTCAAGAGTAAAAGCAGACTGTAAATAACGGGAAATCATGAGTAAAAGCAGACTGTAAATAACATAAACATAGAACTCTATATGGACTAACATACTTATCTCACAGTATTACCCTCATACTAACATGAGATTAACTTGAAGCTTAATACCATACTACCTAAAATAGGAACATAATATGATACTCATGAATGATATATGTGAAATCAAGATTAAATACAAGCACCCCATGTGATAATTAAAATGAATCTTGTGCATAAGGACAGCACAACAAGCACCATATTTCACAGTTAAACTTATCAAACGAATGAACGAACAACATAAAGAAGGATAACGGAACGAATTCATCATTATTATTGGATGATCATCATTAAATACAAGCACCCCATGTGATGATGAAGGATAACATAACGAAGGATAACGGAACAAAGTCATCATTAACACAGTTAAAACTTGTGCATAACGGAACAAAGGACAAGCACCATTTTAGGTCAAAAGTCATCATTATTAAATTGAAATGATGAGAACTACCAAACAAGATGTTCACAACACTCAGCTGAATTTGCATGAACAAACAATGAATAAAAATGTAACTTATGCAGGAAAAAAGAACATCAAGATATGAAATTCAGTTGCTATTTGGTTACAGCTCCTATACACCAAACCAAACGAAGACGAAGGGCTAAATTATGACATCCATATATCATTCAACAATTACATCGGTTACAGTACGCAACATCAGAACAGATGCATAATTGACAATTGTGTACAACATAAATTGCATTAGAACATACTAATCATAGAAACATTGCTACAGATTACAATAAGAATACTAATTATCAAGCTAAGACTAATCAAACACTTGACGGAGCATGAAACCGTCTGAAGTCCAACCGAATATCCATGTAGAAAATCAAACGCACAAATTAGAAGGATTGGTATTTGGTAGAATCCCACACAGTAACCAGCATCTGAATGGACCTTGACATACCACTCGAGAAAAACACAACAGCAGTAACTAATTTCGCAGACACAATCCAAGAATTTCTTCACTCTACTTGAAAGAACCTTCAAACAGATCACTTCAAAAGTAAAACATCCATGTTCATTTGAGGTACTTCCCAGAAAAATTACGTCTAGAATGCAAACACAACAAGCACCTCCGATTTTCCTAGCAATCTTGAAATAAAACCAACCAAAAGTTGACACCAAAATATATTCACTGAAGAATCACCTCCGCCATAAGCATGTCCACACAGTTCAAAAAAGACATATCCCAGCTCTACCTTCATAACATGGTAATATAGCACAATCCTTTTCATATATAATCTGACATGTATATGCTGCTAGACGAAAGCAAATATTTCCGGATAGACCTAGCAAACCTCTTTCCAACTTTCCTCTAATTCTTATTGAGTCTGACTAAGTATGAAGGAACAGGATCAAAAGCAAAAGAACTGCAGAATTGACTGTTTGAACTGTCTCCAACCCTCTGTTTTTCGCCTCAAAAATGTAAAGCACTTTGTAGGCAGAACATTACTGAATCACCCTGAATTGAACAGACCAATCCAAACTGAAACCACAACCTTCAATCCCTCATTCGGATTATGTCAAACATCTCCACGGAGCTAACTAGACCGACCATACCAATCCGCGAGCAGAAACGAAAGTAAACGAACTGATCCACGTATCTATACCAACAGAACTCGTTATTCCCACCAAATATGATCTCCATTATTACTCATCACAACCTTAAAGCAAATCAGCAATCATGATCATGATAATAATAAAGGGTAAGACACGGCCCTAAATCACACCGCAATCAGAGCATGACGGATCCCTAAATCAGATCAGAAGTCAAAGCAAAATAGATTAGCCATAACCCTAAATCAAAGCAGCAAGGTTCAGAAGACGGTACCAATATGAACGGAACAGACGAGAAACCGCCGGAACTAGACCTTGAATCGACGGAAGGAGCACCACAAGTCCACAACCAAGACAAAACACTCGCCTGGAATACAATCAAACGAAGAACAGCGAGAAGCCGAGAAGAGCACGAGATCGGGACCGATTACGAGTACCATACCTGACTTACCCAACGACGAGAGGCGGAAGAGGAGAAGAGAAGTCAACCAAATCCTCCGAGGGCTCGTGTGGTATTTATAGGGGGCGTGGAGCTGGTGGCGGCGATGGGTTTCCGGGAAGGAGTAGGTGCGCGCGGTGGCGGTTCGACTTTTTCCAGTCGTGGTCGGAGACGAACGGAAGTCGAAGGGCCACGCGGGTTTGGTGGCACAAAGGGGAGCGCTGGGTCTGGGTGGGCGGGGCGGTTGCTTTCGTTATCTTCTCCCTTGGCACGACTGTGTTCTTATCCGTTGACAACGGACATGTCATACACGTGGTGGAGGAGTCCACACGAGTGTAAAAACATATTCACGTTTTATTTTTATGGAAATTTGCGGCTTTATCTTTACCTAATAATAGCAAAAAAGCTCGTGCGTTGTAATGGGAGAGAAAAAAAGTTACACGCCAGCCAAATAAGCATGACCTTTTTTTTTTGGAACGAAGACGCAGAGTGCGTCCGGCTTTAAATTAATAAAGCCACCAGGGCAAGTCATCGCACAGCAGTTAAGGTTACAGACCAAAAGTAAAAAGTCTTAGCAACACCGGCACCAACAAGTCACCTCACAAAAGATAAAACATGGAGAAAACGAGTGATAGTAGCAAGGCAGTCACTTAGGAAGTCCCATCGTCTCGTCGAGCTTGGCAAGTCATCCTTTTGATCTTCTCCATGACCTCATTCATGACTTGATCATCATGCGCTTTCCCCAACGGCATCCACACCTGGAGAAAAATGTGACATTTGAACAATATGTCAGCTGGGTGCTTTGGGAACTTGTGTTCGATCGTAAACTTGTTACGCACGGACCAAAGAGACCAAAGAAGCGCCCCTACGCAACGCCACAGGACTCTTGCGGATGGTCCTTTCTGGACCGAAAGGATTTCTAAGAGGTCTTTCGAAGTATGGGGTTGCCAATTTTTTTCGAAAGTTTCCCTCACCGCACTCCACGCAAAACGGGCCAGCACACATTGGAAAAAAATATGGTTGGCGTCTTCGGCCAACCCACACAGCGTGCAAGTGCCATCAGACGGTCCGTTACGCTTGGCCACGTTATCAGAGGAAGGAAGCCTATTTCTCATCATCTGCCACATGAAGATTTTGATCTTCAAAGGCAGCCCTGCTTTCCACAGTCCCCTAACCATGGAGAGCACCGGTCCGTCGGACAGTTTGGAGTATAAAGATTTGACCGTGAACACTTTAGAGGACGATAGTTTCCACGAGACTGCGTCAGGTTCAGAGGAGAGCTCTATATCTCTCCAAGCCACCACCAAGTTATCCCAGTTGGCAGCCTCCACCGGCCCAAGCGCACGGATGAAGGTGATTGCCGGTGGGCTAACACGAAGAGCATCGGCAACCATAAGGTTGGGATCGGTGGCAAGATGGTACAACTCTGGATGCGATTCCCACAAAGGGGAATGCTCCCACCAATGATCGAGCCAAAAGCGGGTAGAACCACCATTCTTAATAGAGAAATGAGCCCCAAGAGCGAAAGCCGGCCGAACGGCCTGGATCCCTTTCCAGAACGATGATCCTGATGATTTTGCTTGAAAAACCGTGCCGTCCGGATAATATTTGGCTTTAAGGATGCGGGCCCAAAGGCCAGATTCGTTTTGCGCTAGTCGCCACCACCACTTGGTTAAAAGTGCAACATTCATAAGCTTGGAATTGGTAACTCCAAGCCCCCCAAATTTTTTAGGTCGGCAGATTGCCGCCCATTTGACCAAATGATATTTCTTTTTGTCTCCCGTTCCTTCCCAAAAGAAACGAGATCGGGGGGTGTCTAGTTTGGCGTGAACCCCATCCGCTAGGAGGTACATACCCATGATAAACATAGGGAGAGAGGACAGACTCGAATTGGTGAGGATGAGTCTAGCCGCGGACGACAGAAATCTCCCACGCCAAGGGCTAACACGATTGGCCACCTTCCCGTAAAGAGGTTCCCACTCCGCGATGGTGAGACCGCGGTAAGAAATTGGAAGGCCCAAATACTTGATCGGAAATGAACCACGTCTACAGTTAAGAAGGTTAGCCACATGGGAGCTCGAGCGGTCATCCATCCCTATGGTGAAGACCTCACTCTTGAGGAAATTGATCTTCAGTCCCGACATGAGTTCGAAGGCCAGGAGAATGAGTTTGATCGAGGCCACACTACTATCATTGGGCTCGAAGAGGAGGAGCGTATCATCAGCGTATTGAAGGTGAGATACACCGCCCGGTATGAGATGCGGCACAAGACCAGAAATGTGGCCAGCAGCACACGCACGTCGGATCATCGCGGCAAGTGCATCCGCCACAAAGTTGAAAATTAAAGGCGAGCTCGGATCCCCTTGTCTGAGTCCCCTCTTGTTGCGGAAGTACTTGCCCATCTCTCCATTTATGGTGATCGACGTGTGCCCACTGGACACGAGGTGCATAATGCGGTGAACAAAGCCTGCCTCAAAACCCTTTTTGAGGAAGACTTCCTGGACAAAGTCCCAGTTCACACGGTCATATGCCTTCTCAAAATCAAGCTTGAGTAAAACTCCCTTAGTTTTATTCTTTTTAAGCTCATGGACAATTTCCAGCAAAGCAATCGGGCCCTCTAAGATATTTCTGTGTTTAAGGAAGCCCGTTTGGCTATGACTAATAGTGCGCTGCGCTATAGGGGCGAGACGAGACGCATATGCTTTAGCACAGATCTTGAAAGGGACATTGATGAGAGTGATTGGTCTAAACTGACGAATGTTGTCCGCCCCTTTCACTTTGGGGATAAGACTAATGGCACCGTAGTTCAGGGTCGAGATATCAACGGTTCCTAGGGCAAAACCGTTAATAATGTCGTAGAGAAGGTGTTTTAGCATGGGCCAGAATCTCTTGAAGAATTCCACGGGCCAGCCGTCTGGACCAGGCGCCGTGTCATTCTTCATATCCAATAAGGCCGTGTCGATCTCTTCCGGTAGGAAAGAGAGCGCCAGGCAATCATTTTCCTCCTGCGACACCTGCTCCTCCGGATTCCACAAATCCGTGCGGAGACAAAGAGGTTTTTCACTGGCCGTCCCCAGAAGGCCAATGAAAAACTCATAGATGTGGGTCGTAATTTGCTCCTGAGTGAGCAACAGGCCCGAATCGGATTGAAGGCGTAGGATAGTACTTTTTCGCTTTCTACCATTCGCATACGCGTGGAAATATCCAGTGTTCGCGTCGCCCTTCGTTACCCATTTGACGCTGCCCCTACGGCGCCAGTATTCTTCTTCAGCCCGGAGCAAGGCCAAGACTTGGTCTTCTAAAGTATAACGGTGCGCCCATTCGACCTCCGAGAAGGGCCGAATGTCAGCTTCCAAGTCTAGGCGAGCTATTTCGTCCACCAACCTAGCCCGCTCCTTTTTGGACTCACTACCTTGGTTAGCTCCCCAGCCACGTAGAAAGGCCCTGAGCTTACTCGCCGCAGCGGTCCAAAGATTCGCTGGAGATCTTTGAGGTCCAATCGTTGAGACAACGTTGTTCCAACGGTTGCGAACCATAAGCTCAAAGCCCTCGAACTCAAACCAAGCCGTTTCAAAATAGAAACGTTGACTACGTCTAGTCGAGTCCTCCCCTGAGGAGAAGATTAGCGGAATGTGGTCCGACCCTATGCGTGTCTCTGCCACCAGCGAGCAAAGAGGGAATAGGGCCTCCCACTCCGGAGTGAAAAACGCCCGATCTAGGACACTGCGGACAGGATTAGTCTGTTTGTTGGTCCAGGTGTACCTGGCTCCTGTCCTAGCCGCTTCCCTAAGGACAGCCGCCGCGATAGCCTGATTGAACATGGACACCCTTGTCCAGTCAATATTGCTATTATTTTTGTCCGCACCCGAGCGAATCAAGTTGAAATCACCCCCAACCACAACAGGTAGATTGAGATTGCGTTTGGCACTCACAACTAAAGATAACTCATGGAGAAACTCTTGAGAACGGTCGTGATTAGCCGGGCCGTATACGCAAATAGTCACCCAGGTAAGACCCGTACCCTTGTGTTTGGTAGTCGCAAAAACGCAAAACAGCCCGACCTCCCAAGTTAACACCTCACAGACATCCCGATTACAACCCATGAGGATGCCACCGGAGTGCCCCGTAGAGGGGAGCCAATGCCAGTCAAAACGTTGAAGAGGGTCCAGGGCAAGTAAATCCCTATGCGAGAAGTCTAACTTAATCGTTTCCTGAAGAGCAATAACATCAATACGTTCCTTAGCTACGAGCTCACGAAGCTGGGTGCGGCGGCCAGAGTGGCCACAGCCCCGAATGTTCCAGAAAAGGAACCGCATCTAGATAATACGATTACGGAGGCGAACACCCCTAGAAGTGATCACCTTAGCCACTTTCTTCTTCGTCCGTCCCCGCCCCTGCGAGTCTCTCGGAGAAGAAGGAGGTGCATCAACCCCATCTATCAATGCATCCTCATTGGGCACCCTGCTATCGCCAGCCCCAACTGGGATAGACTCGGGGTTGATCGGCTGTGCGCACCTAGCAGCAGCCTCAGCCAGGGAGGCCTGCGCCTCTTCGCGCGCCCGAATAAGAGAGATAACCGCTCCAGGGGGGTTAGGCACGGACACACCAGCGTCGTCCAGAATCGAAGCAAGATGTATATCTGAGAAGGCATTTAGAATGCGGAAAGAGGGGGGGGGGATTACCTGTGGCCTCCATGTTCTTGTCGGCGATGCGAAGCTGGGCGCTCTCCATGGATGACAGTTCACCAAGCTTGGCCTTGGCACGCGCACTCGGCGCCCGCTGTGCCACCGGGGTCGCCCTCGATCTCTTGGCCTTGCTGTTGTTTCCGTTCGTGCCCAGAGCAGCACCCAGGTCGCCACCCAGCTCCACCGAAATCCCAGGCCCCGAAGGAGGAGCCTTGGACGTCGGCTTTCGCCCCGCCGTCTTCTTAGGTTGACGTCCCGCGCTGTTAGAGCCCCGCTTTGGGCCCGGCGTATGATCATTGTCACCAAGCACCACCAGTTCTTGCTCTTCGGTCATAGGATTGATGAGGGGGGTGGGCACCTTGGTTCCCCCAGCTCCGGCATGGCAAGCCAGAGGGATAGCGTCAAGGTTGGATCCGTATTCATTGAAAGAAGAGTCGAGGGATCTGGCAAGCGGAGGCACGCTAACCGCAGTGTCCTGTGTCGCCGTTCCCAAGGTACCCACATCGGAGGTCAAAGCTCCCAGCTTTTCCCAAGTCTCGGTGTCAATAGAGGTATCATGAAGGCTGTCATCCGGCTCGTCAGTAGTAACATGTAGAGGAGGGGCGGTAGAAGATTTGAGACCCCGCGCGTCGGACCCACCCGGACCGCACGGAGCCGCACCAGAGAGCTTGGTCGACGGGACGGACAGCCCCAAGGGCGGGTCCTTGGCCGTAGGAGGGGCAGTCACCGCCAGAGGAGCACGGTCACCACCACGCTTAGGAAGCACCTCCCTTTCGACCTTGATCTGGTACCCTTCGCTATTGAACCAAACTTCTACCACGCCATTAAGCTTTTCGGGAGCACGGCAAGCAATCTTCATCCTGACAGGTCCCAACCTAATCAGAGAAAGTTCATCCACCACGATAGGCCGCCCCAGCATTCTTAAGCCTTCCTTGATCCGATCCTCGCGACGGTGTTTCTTAGGGATGCCATAAAGACGCACCCACGTCTCCGGCATGAGCATAGGAGCAATTTCTTCATGAAGCATATCCCGCACCCTTGCGGTTATGTCATGGATAGATAGAAAGAGTTTTCCACTGGACTTAGCCATGTGAAGAAGATCAGCAGAGGGGAAAACCACCAGAAAGTCATCATCACCAACTTGCGTTACCTGCCAGACCCAATCATTCGCCACCATGTGTTTGAGTTCTTGCTTGAGGATGCGGAGCGTCAGCTTCCCCGGTTCGGCCGAAAGAATCGCCGCATTCTTGATGCGTTCGTCGATGGGAAGCTCCAGAGTGTCGTCATCGTCATACTCCAAACAAAAGAAACCTTCTCCAGAAATCGCACTCCCCATGATCTGCAGATGGAGCTGCCGACCCCGCGTCGGGCAGTTGGCCGAAGCATGGCCCTCCTCCTTGCACAGCACGCAAAGGGGCTTGTATTTGCACTTGGATTGGTAGTGTCCAAGCCTACCGCACTTGAAGCACTCGACCTCAGGCGCCTCCTCCACCGGAATCGGCTCCACCGCCGTGCCCTTGGAGGCAGCAGGGGGCCCCAAACCCGCCGGATCTGGATTGGCCCGAGGTTTCGAAGGGAGGGGAACGACCCCGCTGCCCTCAACGTAGATCTCCCCCTCAGTCTTCTTCTCCAACGCGCGCCGGCGCTTCTGGTTCTTCTTATTCTTCTTAGCCTGTTGTTGGTTCCACCAAGGGGGAGGAGGACCCCAGTCCCCCTCGCGCCCGCCGTGGTCGCGCGGCCCGTCGGACCAGCCACGCCCCTCACGGCCATCGGAACGCTCCCGCATCGGTCGCTTGATCTTGGCACGGAGGTCCATCTCCAAGCGCCGCTCGTCCGCCGGGTCCAGGGGCTCGAGCGGGCGCTTCTCCGCGCGGCGGTCGCCCATGACCACCGCCGCGAAGGATTTGCGAAGAGGGGGAGGGGGAGGGAGGGAGACGAGGGAGGGGGCAGAGTGAGCGAGGCGTCGGATCTCAGAGCGAGTGGCAGGAAACCCTAATAGAGGGTCAAGGCATCCGCGGCGGAGCCATATATACCTGGACCCCCGGTCCGTGGCGGGCTTAAGCGAGGTGGGCCGCGAGGGCCCAGGCGGGGCAAGACCCACAGGCCCAGGCCCCACAACCCGCGGGGCGCGGTCACAAGACGTGCCGGACGCCAGAGTGGATGGGCCGGCCAGCCCACTGACCCCCCCGGTGCAGCCAGCGGCCCAGCCTGGTCTAGGGGCCCTGAGAGACCAGGCCCATCCAGCACGGCCGGCCCAGACCGATCACCTGGCCCAACCCTAGGACCAGGCGCGGTCGTCATCTCCGCCCCGCCGCAGGGGCGCGCCGCCGCGCGAGGGGGCGACGCCGACGAGGGGGCCGCCGGGGCCGGCAGCGCCGGCCAAGCCACGGAGGAACATACCCGCGTCCGAGCACCCTCCGGAGACAGGGCCCGGGCCAAGGGAACCACCGGAGCCCGCCCGCCACCGCAGACCAACCCCGCATTATGAGTGTCCTTTATTTTCAAACGATGGCTCACCAGTTTCCACTTATCTTTCTTCTCACCATCGTTGATGATGTATATGTGATGTCCATGTGATCGCAATACATTCGACGTGGTCAATCCCAAGGCAGCGAGCTTGTCACTACATGGCACACTTGTCATTGTGCCGCACAAGAGAAAGTTTAAAACTTTAAAAACAAATTTAATGGACCACAAACTACTGCTAGCGCCTTGACATAAAAAGACTTTTCAAAAACTACTCAAATCCTAGACATGAAAGACTTTTGAATCGGCGAACATTTTTACTAATCGACAAACATTTGTTTTAAAATTTTGGCCATTTTTTAAATGCATGAACATTTGTTTTGTTCAGGCGAACATTTTTTGAAATGCATGAATAGTTTTCGAATTCATGAACATTTGTTTTGTTCAGACGAACATTTATTGAAATGCATGCATAGTTTTTAAATTCATGAATAGTTTTTGAGTTAGCAAACATTTTTTATAATTGGGGAACAAATTTAAATGTGGTTTTTTATATATTTTGCGAACAGTTTTGTAAATCACCAAAAAAAACTGCGGAAATTTATAATTTCTCGCACACTTTTTGAATTATTAAACATTCTATGATTTCTCGAATATTTTTCTCAAAACTCGCAACCTTTTGTAATTTCAAAATCTTGAATTAATTTAAATACGGAAAAATAAAATCCGAAATGAGAAAAGAAAAGAAAAAACGAAATGAAAAAAATAGGGGCGTCACGCCCCACGGGCCGGCCCATGAACGGGAATGTGGGAGGGAGGAGGTGCGTGAGAAAAAGGTGGAGGAAAATAGGGCGCACACTTTTTGAATTATTAAACTTTCTATGATTTCTCGGATATTTTTCTCAAAGCACGCAACCTTTTGTAATTTGAAAATCTCGAATTAATTTAAAAAAGGAAAAACAAAATCCGAAATGAGAAAAGAAAAGAAAAAACTAATTAAAAAAATAGGGGCGTCCATGGGCCGGCCCATAAAGATGGGTGAGAAAAAGGTGGAGGAAATAGGGCGACCCTAGGGATCAAACCCTGGTCTGCGCGATGGAGAAGATAGGCATCAACCACTGAGTCGCTAGTTCGTCTGTGACATGTGTGTGGTACTGATTTTATAAAAGAACTGTACGCTACGATGACTTTAAAAAAGAAAAATCCGAATCATTTTCTTGACTTGCAAATAAGACCGTGCGTTGCAATGGGAGATAAAAAAATTATACGCTAGCCAAATAAATATGACTCGATACCCTCACATATGAGCATCTTTTATTTTTAACATAGTGGCTCACCATGTTGCCATTTATTCCCCTCCCCCCTCCCTCGTTGATGATGATCGTGATATCCACATGATCGCAATGCATCCGATGTAGCAAATTTCAAGGCTATGAGCTTGCCATTGCACACCACACTTCTCATTATGCTGCGCAAGGTAATGTTTAGAAGTTTGAAAAATCTAATCGATCATGAACTACTCCCAATGCATAGACGTATAAAGACTTCCGAAAAACTAATCAAATCCTAGATATAAAGAATTCTGAATCGGTGAACATTTTTTCAAAACAACAATCATTTTTTTATTCTAGATTTTCTCAAAAAAAAAATGACGAACATTTGTTGAAATGCATGAACTTCTTTCGAATTCATGAACACTTTTTTACTCACCAAACATTTTGTAATGGATGTTTTAAAAAAATTGAGAAACAAACTTCAGAATTTATTTTTTTTGTTATTTGAAATTTTTCTTAAATTTCATGGATTTTTTTTCAGATTAACCATTTTCAAAATTTGCATCTTTTTTAGTTTGAAAATTTTCTAAAATTTCATTGACATTTTTTTTCCAGATTTCCGAATATTTTTTGTACACACGATCATTTTTCCAAAATCATGAAAAAAAATCCCGGTCATTTTTCCCAAATCGTGATTTGTTTTTAACTTGTGAACAGTTTTGCAAAACCACAACATTTTATGAAAGATAGGCGTCAACCACTGAGCCGCTAGTTCGTCTGTGACATGTGTGTGGTACTGATTTTATAAAAGAACTGTGCGCTACGATGACTTTGAAAAAGAAAAATCCGAATCGTTTTCTTGACTTGCAAATAAGCCTGTGCGTTGCAACGGGAGATAAAAAAAATTATGCGCTAGCCAAATAAATATGACTCGATACCCTGACATATGAGCATCTTTTATTTTAACATAGTGGCTCACCATGTTGTCATTTATCCCCCTCCCTCCCTCGCTGATGATGATCGTGATATCCACATGATCGCAATGCATTGGACGTGGCAAATTTCAAGGCTATGAGCTTGCCACTGCGCACCACACTTCTTATTATGCGGCGCAAGGTAATGTTTAAAAGTTTGAAAAATCTCATCGATCATGAACTACTCCCAATGCCTAGACGTATAAAGACTCCCGAAAAACTAATCAAATCCTAGATATAAAGACTTCTGAATCGGTGAACATTTTTTCAAAACAACAATCATTTTTTTATTCCGGATTTTCTCAAAAAAAATGACGAACATTTGTTGAAATGCATGAACTTCTTTCGAATTCATGAACACTTTTTTACTCACCAAACATTTTGTAATGGATGTTTAAAAAAATTTGAGAAACAAACTTCAGAATTTAAGTTTTTTTAGTTATTTGAAAATTTTCTTAAATTTCATGGATTTTGTTTTCAGATTAACCATTTTCAAAATTTGCATCTTTTTTAGTTCGAAAATTTTCTAAAATTTCATTGACATTTTTTTCCAGATTTCCGAATATTTTTTGTACACACGATCGTTTTTTCAAAATCATGAAAAAAAAATCCCGGTCATTTTTCCCAAATCGTGATTTGTTTTTAACTTGCGAACAGTTTTGCAAAACCACAACATTTTGTGAATCCGCAAAAATTTTATGACTTCCTAAACACTTTTGTCACGTACATTTTATGATTTGTTTTTTTTTTTGGAAACTCGCAACTTTGAAAATTTGGAAATCCTAAATTAGTTTGAAGGAGGGAGAAAAGACAAAAAAAGGAATGAAAAATAACAGAGGGGTCAAGCTCTTACACGAGCCGACCCACGAAAGCATATGAGAGGAGGACATGCGAGAGAAAAGGGAAGGAAAAAGTGGAACCTAGGGATCGAACCATTGTCTCCTACGTAGAAGAGCGATACACCAACCACTATGGTGCTTATGCACCTATGGTTTATGTTGATATGGCTTCTATACATTAATAAAGCATGACGACGATTTTGAAAAAAAACGAATTATTTTATTTACTTGCGGGTGGCATAGTGGGTAATTTATAGCAACTTTTAGGTTTTTTTTTGGACGGACGACCAGAAACCCAATTTTCTTTATTATTAGGTAGAGATAAAGCAAATTGGGTTTCTTTTCGTCCGTCATGGCATTTTTCAGAAAAGTCCCTCTACTTTAGAGAATTCAACCCGCAGCCCTATTTTAAGTTAAAACGAATCGTTCTTTTTCGTATTCTACACAAAAGTCACAGTGTTTTCTTGAAATTAACCCGCGGTCTGGATTTAAGTCATACCCGAACCGTTATTTTACATTTTTTGAAAAAAAACGCTGATGTTTTAGGTAATTCATCCGCGGATCATATTTAAGTCAAATAAATATTTTTTTAAATCATCCATATCTTTTAAACCGTAACTCCGATTTAAACATGTTATATATGAAATTTGATTAGAAAAATATGTAGAATATGAATATGAGATTATTTTTACCTGTTAAGTATTTTTAAATATTATTTTGGAATATATTTAAATCAAACAAATAATTTTCTATATTATACGTATCTTTTAAACCGTAACTTTGATTTAGCATATTGTATATGAAATTTTATTAAAAACTATGTAGAATCCAAATATGATGTTAATTTTACCTGTTAAATACTTTTTAAATATTGTTTTGGAAGCAAACTTATAATTTATAGCGCAAGATCCGTTTTTTCTTTCGTATCGGTGACGATCCGGATTGCAAATAAACACCTCATTATAACCATATAGGGAAAAGAAAACATCGATGACTACACATGCATACCTCTGAAAAATGTCGCAGGGAAAACAACAGATTTCTCATCGCGAGAGTAAGAGAAAGCGAGAGAGAGGGAGAGGGAGGATAGAGGGAGAGAGAGACGCCTTAGGATTACCCATATTTAAACACGTTTTTCTTTTTGCTTTGTTTTGTGTGAACACTAAGGCCATCGCCGGCGAGGATGAGAAGGAGGATAAGCGGCAACACAAATATGATGCCTCGCAAAAATAAAGAAGATGAACCTATTGTGGTCTTAAGTGATGGTTGTTGGGTTAAAAGCGTGTGTTATGTTTTCTCTCCCGTTGCAACGCACGGCCTCTTTTGCTAGTCTAACTAAACAAAACCTGAAATCTCATCCAAAATCACATCTCAAAAGTAATCTGGTGGAGAACCCACCCAAGTCTGGCATTGCTCCTCTCCTACACCTACCTTCGCTATCTTATACGCGGCAACACTCTCAGTACGACAAACCCAAGACACATCGAACTCCTGCCTTGAGTTGAGAAGCTCCTTAATTTCACTTACCCATGGCCCTACAGCGAACAAGTTCCTTGAATCTTGCTTCATCATTTGCATTATTGAACTGTTGTCCAGTTCGACATAGAGACGTTGAACATTAAGCTCAATAGCTAGCTGAATAGCATGTCTGCAAGCCAACACTTTCACCGCTTCATGATCGACAATATGTGGTATGTAATAGCATACTCCGGCCATAAAGGCGTCATTGTGATCTCGAAGCACTACACCACCTCCTCGTTTCTCTCCATTTTGTCCATCCCTCATCCGGGGGTTCCCGTTTTTGGATGATCTTGGGCACTGGCTGTCTCGCCCTCGCTGCATGCACTAGCTTCCACTCGCCCATATGCACTCTCACATAAGCCATGTTTTCATGTGGGGGCGCAATCTTCTTCCCATCCCGCACCTCATTACGTGCAATCCAAGGGTCGTATGCCGCCTGTACCAGCACCTCCCGCTCGTCTTCCTGTGCCCCGGCGAACCAGCCCAGTAACCAGGAAGCCAAGGTGCTCTGGGAGTCCATCGAACTCGGTGGGATCGCCCCCAAAACTTCCAATTCCGACCGCATCAGCTGCCAAAACTGCACTGAATGTTGACAGGCCCAAAACCGTTGAACAATGGTTTCCTCTCGGCCATATGCAACACAAAAAACACTCGGTTTTATCCTTCGACGAAACAGCTCCGCCCAACTGCCAAACCATTCTGAATAAGCCTCCACATGTGAATCTTGGCCTTAGCTAATGCATTAGTCTCCCACAAGGACATCTATCCTTTGTGCTTGTTCACTAAGTTTGAAGACTCCTGATGCCCGGTCGCCTTATTCATCGACATCTTCAGGTGGTAGGCCAACTTGACAATAAACATACCGTTTCTAGTAAAATTCCATGCAAGGTAGTCCTCCATCAGCTGCCCTCCTACTGTAATCTGCTTGATGTCTGCTGCATCATCCACGGCGAACATAGTATCTTTGTCATGGTTCTAGTCAGGTCCTTCAGTATTCAGATACACCTGACCCAAGGGTTTCATACTTCCACTTCTTAGTATCCACGAGTCATGGTGTATATTAATTCTGGAACCATCTCCTATTCCCCAGACAATCCCTTCTCTCGACAAATCCATACCATGCAATATACTTTGAAATGTGTACGATCCCGACGAGGGACATGTTGTTGTCACTATTGATCCATCTTTGAAATACCTTGCCTTGAGCATCCTTGCCCACAAAGACGTAGGGTCTTGTAAGATCCTCCATTCTTGCTTGGCTATAAGCGCTTGGTTGAAGGCTTCCAGGGCACAAAAACCCATACCCCCATCATGCTCAGAAGCACACATATTTGTGCCATGATATCGAGTGCACCTTCCTCTCACCATTCATTGCACCCCACTAGAATTTCGAAGTGATCGAAGTCAAATCCTGACATTTTCTTTGTGAAAGGATCGATATGGTTGACTAGAGGGGGCATGAATAGGCAACTAACAATTTTTAGTTTTTCTTGACCAAATTAAACTTAGCAACAAAATAGGTTGTCTAGATGTGCAACTAAGTTAGCAACCTATATGATGCAACAATAACAAGCACTCAAGCAAGTACAAGGAACTAACACAATAAAGATTGTACAAGTAAAGGTAAGAGATAATCAAGAGTGGAACCGGTGGAGATGAGGATCTGTTACCGAAGTTCCTTCCCTCTGAGAGGAAGTACGTCTCCGTTGGAGCGGTATTCTCCTCACACCCTCACACAACGCAAGATGTCGTGATTCCACTATTGGTGCCCTTGAAGGCCGCAACCGAACCTTTACAAACAAGGTTGGGGCTATCTCCACAACTTAATTGGAGGCTCCCAATGAAACCACGGAGCTTCACCACAATGGAATATGGCTTCGAGGTGACCTCAACCGTCTAGGATGCTCAAACACCCAAGAGTAACAAGAGCCGCAAGGGATTAGTGGGGGAAATCAAATTTCTCTTGGTGGAAGTGTAGATCTGGGCCTTCTCAAGCAATCCCTAGAAAATCAACAAGTTTGATTGGCTAGGGAGAGAGATCGAGCGAAAATGAGCTTTTGGAGCAACAATGGAGCTTGGGGGAGAAGAGGCGAGTCTTCTTGAGGAAGAAGACCTCTTTATATAGTGGGGGAATAAGTGAACCATTACCCTCGTTTCTGACCGCACAGAGCGGTACTACCGCTGGGTGGAGCGGTAATACCGCAGGCCGCAGTGGTACTACTGCGACCCCAAGCGGTACTACCGCGTTGTAGAAACACCGGGGCGGAAGAGGGGGGGAGCAGTAGTAGCCGCGGTGGTGGCAGCGGTAGTTGGGGAACGTAGTATTTCAAAAATTTCCTACGATCACGCAAGATCTATCTACTAGAAGCATAGAAATGAGAGGGGAGAGTGTGTCTGCGTACCCTCGTAGACCGGGAGCGGAAGCGTCTAGTGACGCGGTTGATGTAGTTCAACTTCTTCGCGATCCAACCGATCAAGCACCGAACGTACGGAGCCTCCGTGTTCAACACACGTTCAGCTTGATGACATCCCACGAGCTCTTGATCCAGTAGAACCTCGCGGGAGAGTTTCGTCGGCACGACGGCGTGGTGACGGAGATGATGAAGCTACCGGTGCAAGGCTTCGCCTAAGCACTGCAACGATATGACCGAGGTGTGTTTGTGTGGAGAGAGGCACCGCACACGGTTGGGAGAGATCAACTGATGAACTTCTGTGTCTATGGGGTGCCTCTACCCCCGTATATAAAGGAGTGGAGGAGGGGGAGGGCCGCCCCTCTCTATGGCGCGCCCTAGGGAGTCCTACTCCCATCGGGAGTAGGATTCCCCCTTTCCTAGTAGAACTAGGAGCCCTTCCAAGTAGTAGGAGTAGGAGAGAAGGAAAGGGAAAGAGAAGAGAAGGAAGGAGGGGGCGCAACCCCTCCCCCTAGTCCAATTCGGACTAAGCCTTGGGGGGGGGGGTCAGCCTCCTCTCACTCTTTCCCCTAAAGCCCAATAAGGCCAATATACTCCCTGGCGAATTCTCGTAACTCTCCGGTACTCCAAAAAATACCTGAATCACTCGGAACCTTTTCGATGTCCGAATATAGTCGTCCAATATATCGATCTTTACGTATCTACCATTTCAAGACTCCTCGTCATATCCCCTCTCTCATCCGGGACTCCGAACTAT
The DNA here is from genome assembly GCA_902687465.1 of Secale cereale. Lineage (NCBI taxonomy): Eukaryota > Viridiplantae > Streptophyta > Magnoliopsida > Poales > Poaceae > Secale > Secale cereale. The sequence continues at coordinate 353,547,664 of LR738713.1, forward strand.
CTTCGGTACATCAAAACACATAAACTCATAATATCGATCATCATCAAACGTTAAGTGTGTGGACCCTACGGGTTCGAGAACTATGTAGACATGACCGAGACTCATCTCCGGTCAATAACCAATAGCGGAACCTGGATGCTCATATTGGCTCCTACATATTCTACGAAGATCTTTATCGGTCAAACCGCATAACAACATACGTTGTTCCCTTTGTCATCGGTATGTTACTTGCCCGAGATTCGATCGTCGGTATCACCATACCTAGTTAATCCTGTTACCAGCAAGTCTCTTTACTCGTTCCGTAATACATCATCTCGTGACTAACTCATTAGTCATTTGCTTGCAAGGCTTATTATGATGTGTATTACCGAGAGGGCCCGGAGATACCTCTCCGACACTCGGAGTGACAAATCCTATTCTTGATCTATGCCAACACCACGAACACCTTCGGATACACCTGTAGAGCATCTTTATAATCACCCAGTTACGTTGTGACGTTTGATAGCACACAAGGTGTTCCTCCGGTATTCAGGAGTTGCATAATCTCATAGTCATAGGAACATGTATAAGTCATGAAGAAAGCAATAGCAGTAAAACTAAACGATCATAGTGCTAAGCTAACGGATGGGTCTTGTCCATCACATCATTCTCCTAATGATATGATCCCATTGATCAAATGACAACTCATGTCTATGGCTAGGAAACATAACCATATTTGATCAATGAGCTAGTCTAGTAGAGGCATACTAGGGACACTCTGTTTTGTCTATGTATTCACACATTTCCTAAGTTTCCGGTTAATACAATTCTAGCATGAATAATAAACATTTATCATGATGTAAGAAAATAAATAATAACTTTATTATTGCCTCTAGGGAATATTTCCTTTAGTCTCCCACTTGCACTAGAGTCAATAATCTAGTTCACATCTCCATGTGATTTAATACCGATAGTTCACATCGTTATGTGAATAACACCCATTGTTCACATCGCCATGTGACCAACACCCAAAGGGTTTACTAGAGTCAATAATCTAGTTCACAACGCTATGTGATTAACACCCAAGAGTAATAAGGTGTGATCATGTTTTGCTTGTGAGAGAAGTTTAGTCAACGGGTCTGTTACATACAGATCCATATGTATTTCGCAAATTTCTATGTCTACAATGCTCTGCATGGAGCTACTCTAGCTAATTGCTTCCACTTCCAATATGCATCCAGATTGATACTTAGAGTCATCTGGATTAGTGTAAAGCTTGCATCAGTGTAGCTCTTTACGACGAACTCTTTATCACCTCCATAATCGAGAAAACATTTCCTTAGTCATCTAGTAACTAAGGATAATTTTGACCGTTGTCCAGTGATCTACTCCTAGATCACTTTTGTACCTCTTTGCCAAACTCATGGTAAGGTACACAACAGGTTTGGTACACAACATGGCATACTTTATAGAACCTATGGCTGAGACATAGGGAATGACTTTCATTCTTTCTCTATCTTCTGCTGAGGTTGGGCTTTGAGTCTTACTCAACTTCATACCTTACAACTCAGGTAAGAACTCCTTCTCTGAATGATCCATTTTGAACTACTTCAAAACTTATCAAGGTATGTACTCATTGAAAAAACTTATCAAGCGGCTCGATCTATCTCTATAGATCTTGATTCTCAATATGTAAGCAGCTTTACCGAGGTTTTTCTTTGAAAAAACTCCTTTCAAACACTCCTTTATGCTTTCTAGAAAATTCTACACCATTTCTGATCGACAATATGTTATTCACATATACTTATCAGAAAGGTTGTAGTGCTCCCACTCACTTTCTTGTAAATACAGGCTTCACCGCAAGTCTGTATAAAACTATATGCTTTGATCAACTTATCAAAGCATATATTCCAACTCTGAGATGCTTGCACCAATCCATAGATGGATCGCTGGAGCTTGCGCACTTTGTTAGGACCTTTAGGATCGATAAAACCCTCTGGTTGCATCATATACAACTCTTCTTTAAGATATCCATTCAGGAATGCAGTTTTGACATCCATTTGCCAGATTTCATAATCATAAAATGCAGCAATTGTTAACATGATTCGGACAGACTTAAGCATCGCTACAGGTGAGAAAGTCTCATCGTAGTCAACTCCTTGAACTTGTCGAAAACCTTTCGCAACAAGTCGAGCTTTGTAAATAGTAACATTACCATCAGCGTCGGTCTTCCTCTTGAAGATCCATTTATTTTTTATGGCTTGCCGATCATCGGGCAAGTCAACCAAAGTCCACACTTTGTTCTCATACATGGATCTCATCTCAGATTTCATGGCCTCAAGCCATTTTGCGGAATTTGGGCTCATCATCGCTTCCTCATAGTTCGTAGGTTCATCATGGTCTAGTAACATGACTTCCAGAACCGGGTTGCCGTACCACTCTGGCGCGGAACGTACTCTGGTTGATCTACGAAGCTCAGTAGTAACTTGATCTGAAGTTTCATGATCATCATCATTAGCTTCCTTACTAATTGGTGTAGGAATCACTGGAACTAGTTTGTGTGATGTACTACTTTCCAATTCAGGAGAAGGTACAATTACCTCATCAAATTCCACTTTCCTCCCACTCACTTCTTTCGAGAGAAACTCCTTCTCTAGAAAGGATCCATTCTTAGCAGCGCATATCTTGCCTTCGGATCTATGATAGAAGGTGTACCCAATAGTCTCCTTTGGGTATCCTATGAAGACACATTTCTCCGACTTGGGTTCGAGCTTATCAGGTTGAAGCTTTTCACATAAGCATCGCAGCCCCAAACTTTAAGAAACGACAACTTTGGTTTCTTGCCAAACCACAGTTCATAAGGCGCCGTCTCAACGAATTTAGATGTTGCCCTATTTAACGTGAATGCAGTTGTCTCTGATGCATAACCCAAAACAATAGTGGTAAATCGGTAAGAGACATCATAGACCACACCATATCTAATAAAGTACGGTCACGACGTTCAGACACACCATTACGCTGTGGTGTTCCGGGTGGCGTGAGCTGTGAAACTATTCCATATTGTTTTAAATGAAGACCAAACTCGTAACTCAAATATTCACCTCCACGATCAGATCGTAGAAACTTTTCTTGTTACGATGATTCTTTACTTCACTCTGAAATTCTCTGAACTTCTCAAATGTTTCAGACTTGTGCTTCATCAAGTAGATATACCCATATCTGCTCAAATAATCAGTGAAGGTCAGAAAATAATGATACCCGCCGCGAGTTTCAACCCTCATCGGTCCATATACATCAGTATGTATGATTTCCAACAAATCTGTTGCTCGCTCCATTGTTCCGGAGAATGGAGTTTTGGTCATCTTGCCCATGAGGCATGGTTCGCAAGCACCAAGTGATTCATAATCAAGTGATTCCAAAAGTCCATCACTATGGAATTTCTTCATGCGCTTTACACCAATATGACCTAAACGGAAGTGCCACAAATAAGTTGCACTATCATTATTAACCTTGCATCTTTTGGCTTCAATATTATGAATATGTGTATCACTACGATCGTGTAATGCCCGAGATGGGACTATACCTCCTACGTGTCGAGGCACGACTTAAAGGTATAAGCCCATCCTAGAATGATCTCAAGTTTGGTATCTTTGCACGACTCATGTAAAAGAGGGATTAAAATGCAAAAGAATATAGTTGGCTTACACTCGCCACTTCACACAATACATTACATAAGCAAAACATTATTCAAAACATCACAACCCGACTACGGGCAAAGATCCAAAAGAAAGATACCAAGAACAACATAAAGCCACAGGCCTAGATCGAATCCCTAGTAGAAAACCACTACTGATCGTCGAAACGTCACAAACATACAACCACTCTCTTCATCGAGCTCCCAGCGAAGCTCTGAACCAGCTCCTGCTTCAAACTCGGCTGAACCTGCATCTGGTGTTGTAGTATCCGTGAGCCACGAGGACTCAGCAATCCCATAACCATGGGTATCAAGACTAGCAAAGCTTTATGGGTAGGAAGAGGTAAAGTGGTGAGGTTGCAGCAGCGGCTAAGCAAAATATGGTGGCTAACTTACGAGTACAAGAATAAGATGAGCATCTACGCAAATGGTCGCAAAAGTAGTGATCGCTAAAGATCCTAAACTACATACGAGTCAAGCATAACCCCACCGTGTTCTCTTCTCAAAGTGAAAAGAGACAGTCACGGTTACTCACACAGTTGTGTCTTTTGCTTCGGATCCTCTGTCAAGTTTTCTACAACCGGACATTAACAAATTCCAATCTGCCACATAACCGCGGGCACGGCTTTCGAAAGATTATAAACCTGCAGGGGTGTCCCAACTTAGCCCATCACAAGCTCTCACGATTAGCTGAAGTGATAAATATAATATCATCACTCCTTATCTTAGGGAAAACCGATCAGGCTCGGCATCCCGGTGCACAAGATATTTCGACAATGGTAAAACAAGTCCAGCAAGACCTCCCGGTGTGTCGACACCCTGATAGTAGCCGCGTGTATCTCGTCTCAGGCCACGGCCGGATGGGTGAAGCTACGGGAGCCAAACCTCGAGTTTCCCCGTGGTGGCCCCGCAGGCTCCCCGTTTGGGACCAACACCATCAGCACTGGCCCCCCTGCTATGTAGAATTAAGAACCCGGGGACGCGACCCCCTATGTAATTTTAATTAATTAATTAAGTTGTTATTATGAGCAAATGAAAACCAATGTTGGGCCTTGCTGGAGGAGTTTTATTCAAAGTCGAACTGTCAAGGGGTCCCCATCCACCCATCGTGTAAGGAACGCAAAATCAAGGAACATAATGCCGATTTATCGGCGCCTAAGGTGGCATGAGTGGAACAAAACACCGAGCAAAAGGCCAAGCCTTCCACCCATGCCCAGTATATAGGTGTGTTAATAGTAATTATAGATATTGTGATATTCCAACAACAAGTTCCCTCCTGGAACGATCTTCATCTTCACCTGCAACTAACAACGCTATAAGAGGGGCTGAGCAAGCGAGTAACATAGCCAAACCGTGGTTTTGCTAGGAAGGTTTCAAAGGTTAGAGGTTTCATGGCAACAAGGAGAGGCTGACATAAAAGATGGGTAGCACGACATGTAACGATAGCATCGAGACAACTAAGCATGGCAATGGTAGTAAAGGTATCCAAGGGTATGATAATCTTGCCTGGAATTCCGCGAGGAAGAAGAATGGATCCATGAAGTAGACGGAGCAACATAGTCGAGCGAAAACCTCACAACTCCGGAACGAATCCGAAGCTAACAAGAGAAGCAACCGGAAAGAAGCAAACAACACGGTAAACACACAAGCATAAACATGGCATACGATGCACAAACAAGTATGATGCATGTCCGGTTTAAATATGCATGGCAATGCAGAGTGCACAAACAACACTACAAGTTAAGTGGAGCTCAATATGCAACGAGTTGCATATTGACGAAACACCACATTTTAATTATTTAGTTGACTCTCATTATTTACAAGACAAGATTAAATGTTTTTAACATAGCAAGAGGTGAAACAAAAGTAAACTACCTACTAGGCAATTTAAATGAGGCCGGAAATACCAACAACAATTCCGGAAACTCCTCATGTGCATATTTATGAATTTGGTACTGTTCTTCCTATTACACCAATTTAATGTTGTTAAACAGCAAAACAAGGGGCACCATGTTATTCTACACATTTTTCCACCCCATTTACATATAAAGTTTATTAAAAACCGAGCTACGGTTATTTAGTTATGAATTAAACAAGTTTACCATATTATTTACACAAATTAATGAAAACAGCAAGTTAAACATTTTTAACAGGGAAGAAAGTGGCATATTAATAATCTACACAAAATTCTAAGCATTTTCATATAAAGTTTATTTGATTCCGATGCATGGGTGAAAAGTTATTATATGCATGATGCTTGAGGACTTTTCTGTAAAACTGCTTTCTGCGGATAATAGACAAAATTGTTGAGCGAAAAAAAATAGTGAACGGGCCGCAACTGCCGGCCCAATCGTGCACAGGGTGCTTGGGGGGAATTCTCACCATGGGCCAAGCCCGGAACTGTGGAGAGGGAGAGGCCGGTAGAGGGCGCACATGCCTTGGGGCGCTGGGCCTGGCCTTGGCTGGGGCGAAGCCCAAGCACTACGATGCAGTCAACGCAAGCGCTCTCCTCGCTCGCTCGAGCAGGGAAGTAGAGGCCGGTAGCATGGACTTGGTGCGTCGTCTTCAGCGATGCAGGGAATGCGTCCGGAGGCGAGCACGGTGGAGCAACGTGGATCCGACGACGGCGAGGAGGTCCGACCGCGGAGACGCACCGGCGTCGAGGTGCGGCGGCGACCGCGAGATCCGACGACGCGGGACTCGGATGAGGCAACGGAAACGTTCTCTGATGGAAAAGGAAACGAGACAGAGAACGTGAGAGGGAGAAGAGAGACGCAAGAGAGGAATGGAGGGCAGCGCGGGCTCCTCTGCTGGTGGTGCTTGTCGATGGAGGGAGCTCCGGTGGTTGAGCTGGTCGAAGACGAGGTACAGAAGGAGAGCGGCAGGGCGGAGTCCAAGGGCGCGGACGTTGCTCGATGCGGCTCTATCGATGTGGAGGCAGGCGCGCTGGAGAAGGCAGATCGAGGCGGGGCTCCTGGCGCCGTGCTCGAGGATCGAGCGCTTGCTCTCCTTGGGTGCGCGGATGCCGGGCGCAAGGCAGCTTCAGATCGGGAGCTCCTCTCCTGATCGGATTTGGAGGAGGAGGGAACGGCGAGGTGAATCGCGCTCGGGGTCGAGGAGAAGGAGCTTGGGCTCCTGTTGGTGGTTGGAGGAGAAAAACGAGGGGAAGGGGATCCCGAGGAAGAGAACTGGCGGGGAGGAGGAATGGATGGGACATCTTGCCTAGATTTTAGGGTTGGAGTAGTTATCTAGCAAGGGGGTTTAGGTTTAGGTTTATGTCATCCCTTCGATCGTAATCGGACGGTCCGAAACAAATAGGTAGGAATCCAAATAAGAGAAAAAGGAGATGTTTTAGGGATGTTTGGGGATGATCCGGATCCAACGGTCACGACTGTCCGGGTCGGGTTCGAGACAGTTTCGGACGTGCAGTCGAGGGGTAAAAGTGGGCTGTGTAGAAGGCATCGGGCTGAGATGAGAGAAGAGAGAGAGAGAGAGAGAGACCCGGCGGCAGTTTCGAAACACCGAAACGTCCGACGTTTATCCGGCTATAGTGCCGCTATATGTTTAACGGTTGGGCTATCAAACGAACTCCGAATGCGATGAAATTTGACAGGCGGTCTGTCTACACTATAATAAGACCACACGCCAAGTTTCAACCCATTCCGAGAACATTTTCCGGCCACTTATAAAATAAAAATTCGGATGTGCCGCGGGCGCGTGCGAGTGTGTCTGGACTCAGAACGGACAACGGAGAGAACTGGGGAACACGAGCGAATGCAAGTTTTTTTTAAAAACATGCTGATGAAATGCACATGATGACAACGCAAGGTGCAACACGCAAGAAAAAGACATGGCAACGATGACGAATAACTGGCTGACACCTGGCGCATCGGTCTCGGGGCGTCACAGATCGAGATCCAACAAACTATTCTCATTGGGTGCATGACCATCGATGGCTTTATTCATGTAAACAAAATAACAATTATTCTATGACTTTGAATGAATAACCGTATTGCAACAAACATGATCATATCATATTCATGCTCAACGCAAATGCCAAATAACATTTATTTAGGTTCTACACTAATCCCGAAAGTATAGGGAGTGTGCGATGATGATCATATCAATCTTGGAACCACTTCCAACACACATCGTCACTTCACCTTTAACTAGTCTCTATTCATTCTGCAACTCTCGTTTTGAGTTACTAATTTTAGCAACTGAACTGGTATCAAATACCCAGGGGTTGCTTTGAACACTAATAAAATACACATCAATAATATGTATATCAAATATACCTTTGTTCACTTTGCCATCCTTCTTATCTGTCAAGTATCTAGGGCAGTTCCACTTCCAGTGACCATTTCCTTTGCAGTAGAGGCACTTAGTTTCAGGCTTGAGTTTAGCTTTGAGTTTCTTCATGGGAATGACAACTTGCTTGTCATTCTTCTTGAAGTTCCCCTTCTATCACTTTGCCCTTTACTTGAAACAAGTGGTCTTGTTAACCATCAACACTTGATGCTCTTTCTTGATTTCTACCTTCGCCGATTTCAGCATCGCGAAGAGCTCGGGAATTACTTTCTTGATCCCTTGCATATTATAGTTCATCACGAAGTTCTACTAACTTTGTGATAGTGACTAGAGAACTTTGTCAATTACTATCTTATCAAGAAGATTAACTCCCACTTGATTCAAGCAATTGTAGTACCCAGACAATCTGAGCACATGCTCACTGGTTGAGCTATTCTCCTCCATCTTGTAGGCAAAGTACTGTCAGAGGTCTTACACCTTTCGACACGGGCATGAGTATGAAATATTAATTTCAACTCTTGGAACATCTCATATGCTCCGTGGCGTTCAAAACATTTTTGAAGTCCCGATTATAAGCCGTAAAGCATGGTGCACTAAACTATCAAGTAGTCATCATACCGAGCTTGTCAAACGTTCATAATGTCTACATCTGCTCCTGCAATAGATATGTCACCTAGCGGTGCATCAAGGACATAATACTTCTGTGCAGCAATGAGGATAATCCTCAGATCACGGACCTATTCCGCATCATTGCTACTAACATCTTTCTACTTAGTTTCTCTAGGAACATATAAAAATAAACGGGGAGCTACATCACAAGCTATTGATCTACAACATAGATATGCTAATACTATCAGGACTAAGTTCATGATAAATTAAAGTTAAATTAATCAAATTACTTAAGAACTCCCACTTAGATAGACATCCCTCTAATCATCTAAGTGATCATGTGATCCATATCAACTAAACCATGTCCGATCATCACGTGAGATGGAGTAGTTTTCAATGGTGAACATCTTATGTTGATCATATCTACTATATGATTCACGCTCGACCTTTCGGTCTCCAGTGTTCCAAGGCCATGTCTGTACATGCTAGGCTCGTCAAGTTTAACCCGAGTATTTTCCGTGTGCAAAACTGGCTTTCACCCGTTGTATGTGAACGTAGAGCTTACCACACCCGATCATCACGTGGTGTCTCGGCACGACAAACTTTTGCAACGGTGCATACTCAGGGAGAACACTTGTACCTTGAAATTTTGTAAGGGATCATGTTATAATGCTACCGCCGTACTAAGTAAAATAAGAAGCATAATAAGATAAACATCACATGCAATCAAAATATGTGACATGATATGGCCATCATCATCTTGTGCTTTTGATCTCCATCTCCAAGGCACCGTCATGATCAGCATCGTCACCGGCACGACACCTTGATCTCCATCGTAGCATCGTTGTCCTCTCGCCAACTATTGCTTCCACGACTATCGCTACTGCTTAGTGATAAAGTAAAGCAATTACATGGCGATTGTATTTCATACAATAGAGCGACAACCATATGGCTCCTGCCAGTTGCCGATAACTTTACAAAACATGATTATCTCATACAATAACGTATCACTCATCATGTCTTAACCATATCACATCACAACATGCCCTGCAAAAACAAGTTAGACGTCCTCTACTTTGTTGTTGCAAGTTTTACGTGGCTGCTACGGGCTTAGCAAGAACCGTTCTTACCTACGCATACAAAACCACAACGATATTTCATCAAGTATGTGATGTTTTAAACTTCACAAGGACCGGGCGTAGCCACACTCGATTCAACTAAAGTTGGAGAAACTAACACCCGACAGTCACCTGTGTGCGAAGCACGTTGGTAGAACCAGTCTCGCGTAAGCGTACGCGTAATGTCGGTCCGGGCCGCTTCATCCAACAATACCGCCGAATCAAAGTATGACATGCTGGTAAGCAGTATGATTAGTATCATCCACAACTCACTTGTGTTCTACTCGTGCATATCATCTACGCATAGACCTGGCTCATGATGCCACTGTTGGGGAACGTAGTATTTCAAAATTTTCCTACGATCACGCAAGATCTATCTACTAGAAGCATAGCAACGAGAGGGGAGAGTGTGTCTACGTACCCTCGTTGACCGGGAGCGGAAGCGTCTAGCGCGGTTGATGTAGTCGAACTTCTTCGCGATCCAACCGATCAAGCACCGAACGTACGGAGCCTCCGCGTTCAGCACACGATCAGCTTGATGGCGTCCCACGAGCTCTTGATCCAGTAGAACCTCGCGGGAGAGTTTCGTCAGCACGACGGCGTGGTGACGGAGATGATGAAGCTACCGGTGCAGGGCTTCACCTAAGCATTGCAACAATATGACCGAGGTGTGTTTCTATGGAGAGGGGCACCACACATGGTTGGGAGAGACCAACTGATCAACTTCTATGTCTATGGGCTGCCTCTACCCCCGTATATAAAGGAGTGGAGGAGGGGAAGGGCCGGCCCTCTCTATAACGCGCCCTAGGGAGTCCTACTCCCACCGGGAGTAGGATTCCCCCTTTCCTAGTAGAACTAGGAGCCCTTCCAAGTAGTAGGAGTAGGAGAGAAGGAAAGGGAAAGATAAGAGAAGGAAGGAGGGGGCGCAACCCCTCCCCTAGTCCAATTCGGACTAAGCCTTTGGGGGGGGGGGGGCGCAGCCTCCTCTCTATCTTTCCCCTAAAGCCCAAAAAGGCCCATATACTCCCCAGCGAATCCCCGTAACTCTCCGGTACTCCGAAAAAGTACCCGAATCACTCGGAACCTTTCCGATGTCCGAATATAGTCGTCCAATATATCGATCTTTACGTCTCGACCATTTCGAGACTCCTCGTAATGTCCCCGATCTCATCCGGGACTCCGAACTACCTTCGGTACATCAAAACACATAAACTCATAATACCGATCATCATCAAACGTTAAGCGTGCGGACCCTACGGGTTCGAGAACTATGTAGACATGACTGAGACTCATCTTCGGTCAATAACCAATAGCGGAACCTGAATGCTCATATTGGCTCCTACATATTCTACGAAGATCTTTATCGGTCAATCCGCATAACAACATACCTTGATCCCTTTGTCATCGGTATGTTACTTGCCCGAGATTCAATCGTCGGTATCACCATACCTAGTTAATCTCGTTACCGGCAAGTCTCGTTACTCGTTCCGTAATACATCATCTCGTGACTAACTCATTAGTCATTTGCTTGCAAGGCTTATTATGATGTGTATTACCGAGAGGGCCCGGAGATACCTCTCCGACACTCGGAGTGACAAATCCTATTCTTGATCTATGCCAATACCATGAACACCTTCGGAGACACCTGTAGAGCATCTTTATAATCACCCAGTTACGTTGTGACGTTTGATAGCACACAAGGTTTTCCTCCGGTATTCGGGAGTTGCATAATCTCATAGTCATAGGAACATGTATAAGTCATGAAGAAAGCAATAGCAGTAAAACTAAATGATCATAGTGCTAAGCTAACGGATGGGTCTTGTCCATCACATCATTCTCCTAATGATGTGATCCCGTTGATCAAATGACAACTCATGTCTATGGCTAGGAAACATAACCATCTTTGATCAATGAGCTAGTCTAGTAGAGGCATACTAGGGACACTCTGTTTTGTCTATGTATTCACACATGTACTAAGTTTCTGGTTAATACAATTCTAGCATGAATAATAAACATTTATCATGATATAAGGAAACGAATAATAACTTTATTATTGCCTGTAGGGCATATTTCCTTCAGTGGTACTACCGCTTATAAGCGGTACTACCGCTGCTACTGCCGAAAAGTCCGACACGAGAAAAAGCCCCCCGAGTCGAAGCGGTAGCTGAGCCAGACTGAGGCGGTACTGTTGCATATGCCCCCAAGCGGTACTACCACGGTGAGCAGCGGTACTACTGCTTGGTGGCCATAAGCGGTACTATCGCGCCATCGGCGGTACTACCGCTCCCACCAACCAACCACCACTCCGGAAGAAACGAAAAGCTCCAAGACGAGGAAAGGAGCTGAGGGTGCCAAAAAGAAGTGTACATGATGATTCCACCCTAGCCTTTCCATTGCGGACCCCCTCTTGATAGTACGGTGTCTCCTACGACTGAAGTCCCTCAAACAAAAACCGAGGGAGATGACACGTCTTCTACTTACAGCTTCGAGGGGAAATAACCGTCTCGTACCAGAGGATTAATCTCTGAAATACTTAGCACACATGATTAGTCCGCAAATGCATTGTCATCAATCACCAAAATCACTTAGGGAGGGACATGCCCTTACAATCTCCCCCTTTTTGGTGGATTGATGACAACACGGGATTTGCACAAAATATTAACAAAAGAGTAAGCAAACCCCAAAGACTACAAAATATAGACGGGTCCCCCCTAGATGTGTGCATTTAACCGAGTTGCCTTTGGAATGCAAATCACACATAGTAGGATCAACACTCCCCCTATATTTTATAGTCCGATAGCATCTAATAGTGAGGAGACATATTAGTGGGTAAAGTAGTAAGTGAGTAAAGATGAAACAGGAAATAAGCTCACATACTACTAAAGTACTTGACATACATAGGGTAGCATAAGTCTCACACAATATAAAGGTAACCGGGTCTCACGAGCACAAACCAAACCAAACAAAACAACCAGAAAAGTTTGCGAGAAAGAAGGATAAGGTACATAACAAACACACACTCGCAGCTCGGAAAATCCCTAAACTCTTTCCCCCTTTGGCATCGAGACACAGAAAAGGGAACAAAGAGCAGCTACAGGCACAGGTGATAGCAGAACTAACGCACTCCATCATCACATCCCCGCGTGATCGCCCACACCTCCATCATCAGCTGGGGGCTGCTCGGGGTCAGAGTCAGTCCAATGATAGTGCTGCTGAACCATTCCTCCTTATCAGTGATCCGGCCTTCAGAGTCGCTGACAACCGTTGCACCAACCTGACGCATGAGCTCCTTATGACGGCTCCTGGCCTTCTTCTCAGACACATGGGCCAAGTACTGACCGTGAGAATCCATGCAGAAAAGCTTCTTCATCTTGTGCTTGAGCTTCTTTGCCCAAGAGGGCTCAGCTCCAGCGGGCATACATCCTCATCAGCATCAGCATCCGCCTCTGCCTCAACATCATCAGCCCCAGATGGAACACCAGACCGAGAGACTGGAGTGTTCCAGAGATCCTTCTTCATTAGCCTCTTAACCTCGTGAGAGACCAACTCGCCAGTCTCCAATGGGTACCCTGTATAGGTGTGCTCCCAAGCCTTCTCAATCAGCAGCATGATAAAAGGAGCATAGATAGGACACTTGCGCTCAGAGATGGCAGACAAAAGCTCAGACCACATGACATGAGAGATATCAAGGGTTTCCCCAGTATTTTCCTCCTTCTCACGTTGGCAGAACAGTAGCATGTCCACAAGGAAAGAGTGAGCCATATCCAAGTTCCCAGTGCGAGGAAAGAGAGTCTCCTTGAAGATGCGATGAAGGATGTCCAGAAAACCAGGCAGCTCATAAGTCTCCTTATGCGTCTCGGGGTTAACCTTCATGGTATAGTAAGGCCAGAGGGATTGCTTGTGTGTGGAAGTGGTATTGTGGTGAGGTCAAAATCCAACCGGATTCTCAAGCCCTTGATATTCAACACCAAGAAGCTCCATGGATGCTTTCCATTTGACCACAAGACGTCTGCCATTGGTCATCCATGTCAAAGTTCTTTCTGCATCGGTGCCAAGATGGACCGTGGCATAAAACTGAGCCACCAAGTCCGCATCAAAGTCCTTGTTGAATGTCATGATGCCGAGAATGATTAACTGAGAACACATCTCTAGAGCTTCACCAAAATAAGCAGGATCCTTTTCCAAATGAGCAATGTCGATGGAGCGAACATCAACAAAGAGATTCCTCTTGGCCTTGATCACATCAAAGTAGGTTGCGTACTCAAAACGGATCCAGAAGGGACGGTTGACAAGGTTGGGCTCTTGCTCATGCTCATAGGGATTGCGCCGACGCTTCTCCCAGAACTCCTTGTTAGTCATCTCTGTGATGGTCTTGGGCTTCGCCTTGGGCTTCTTTGCAGTATTCTTGGACGGCTGCGGAGACTGAGTTGGCAAAACACTTGAGGAAGGAATACTAGCAGTGCCACTTTCAGAACCACCTGCTGCCTCAGAGGTGCGATAGCGCTTTGACCCAGTGCGTCCGAGATTGATACAACGGGCAGGATGTTCCGAAGGGCCATCACCTGGAGCCAAACACACAAACACGAAGAACAACACGAACGAACGAGCATAAGTCAAGAGAAAAAGAAACATATGTCAACATTTGGTAGGAATATTGTGGATGTTGGCATCTAGTGGTAGTACCGCACTGGATAGGCGGCAGTACCGCTTGAAGCGGTAGTACCGCTCCATAGGGGCGGTAGTATCTCTCCAGGCGGGGAACGGAGGTTCACATGCTGCCGTGACCAAATCCGATACTATCGGGGGACCAAAATCAGAAATAATCCTACCGAATATCAATCCCAGCAGTTTAGAAGTCTTCACCATCCTACTCAAGCCTTGATTTGGCCAAAAATTAAAGAATGCAAACCTATTGCCCCTAAAACCTAGATATGAAAACTAGAAGCAAAGAGAAAGAGACGGGGGGCAATACCAGCATCCATGGCTTGAGGAAGGGGTGGGGATCGATCCCACCGAAGGAAAAGCTGAAGAACGGCCCGGAGGAGGCAGCCCACCAGCGTCCCATCGCGGCGAGTTCATCGTTGGGGCACGAAGAGGAGATGGTGGCGAATGTTTATGGGGAGAAGAAAACTCCCCGACCCCCACTTAACCCCGTAGTCTCGCCCCACAGCGGTAGTACCGCTCGGGCGGGCGGTAGTACCGCTTAAGTTAGTAAGCGGTAGTACCGCGCGCGCCCAGCGGTAGTACCGCCCAGCCAGGAACTCGATCTCTAAACTCTCCTTTTCTCTATATTTATTTTAGAAAGAAAGTGAATTAGCTCAGACAAAGAAGAACACAAGAGAACAGAGAACACAATACAAACACAAGCACAAAGACGGAGATAACACGAGACAACAAACACACACCTCTCAAAGGAGAGGGAGGTGGCCAAGGCCACCTATGTTTGAGTGAAATGGTATGGCACCGCGAAGATTTTAACCTTGGGCCCATGACCACTACTCATATTTGAAGCACATATACCATCAACAATGGTGATTGTGGAAGAGTTGGTCGATTTATGCATAATGGGGGGGAGGGAAAGTTCATTGAGAGAACAACACCCCCCCTATGTCCATGCCTACACCTAAACAAGATAGCATGATGAGTGTAAAGAAGTGTGCACACTTCAAGTCACATTGCTCAAATCAATGATGTTTATCTCATGCCTTAACTCGCAAAATATTGCTTCCTCCAAGGGCTTCGTGAAAATATCTGCAAGGTTATCATGAGTGTTGACATAGTGAAGATCAATCTCACCTCGTCTGATATGATCCGGGATGAAGTGATACCTAATCTCAATATGCTTCGTCTTGAAGTGTTGCACCGGGTTGAGAGAAATCTTGATGGCACTTTCATTGTCACACCAAAGAGGCACTTTGTCACAAATGACACCGTAATCCTTTAAAGTTTTCCTCATTCGAAGAAGTTGAGAACAACAACTACCAACGGCCACATACTCGGCTTCGGTGGAAGAGAGAGATACACAACTTTGCTTCTTGGAAGACCAACTCATCAAAGAGCAACCAAGAAATTGGCACCCTCCAGAAGTTGACTTCCTATCCACTTTGTCTCCCGCCCAATCCGAATCCAAGAAACCTACAAGATTGAAGTTTGCTCCTCTTGGGTACCATAAGCCAAAGTTTGGAGTATGAGCCAAATATCAAAAGATTCGCTTGAGCGCCACAAAGTGACTTTTCTTAGGTGAGGCTTGAAACCATGCACAAATTCCCACACTTAACATGATATCCGGTCTAGATGCACAAAGGTAAAGCAATGATCCAATCATAGAACGATATACCTTTTGATCCACCGCTTTGCCATTGGGATCAATGTCAAGTTGGCATTTGGTAGGCATTGGAGTAGTAGTCGGCTTGACATCACTTAGATTGAATCTCTTAAGCATGTCTTGAGTATATTTGGCTTGGTTGATGAAGATTCCTTCTCGTCTTTGTTTGACTTCGAACCCGAGAAAGAACTTCAACTCTCCCATCATGGACATCCCAAACTCCGCGGTCATGAGTGCGACAAACTCATAATTGAAAGCTTTGTTAGGAGAACCAAAGATAACATCATCAACATATAGTTGGCATGCAAACAACTCGCCTTTGATCTTCTTAGTAAAAAGAGTGGGATCGATTTTCCCAATTTCAAACCCACGATCATGCAACAACTCGGTAAGATTCTCATACCACGTACGTGGGGATTGTTTAAGGCCATAGAGCGCCTTATCGAGTTGATACACATGATTGGGGAACTTATGATCCTCAAACCCCTGGGGTTGTTTGACATACACCAACTCATTAAGAGGACCATTAAGAAAAGCACTCTTTACATCCATTTGTTGCAATTTAAAGTTATGATGAGAGGCATAAGCAAGCAACAAACGAATCGATTCAAGGGGAGCAACGGGGGAAAAGGTTTCACCGTAGTCGATACCCTCGACTTGGTAGTAGCCTTGTGACACCAAACGAGCCTTGTTGCGAATGACAATCCCGTGAGCATCTTGCTTGTTCTTAAAGATCCATTTGGTTCCAATGACATTATGGTTCTGCTCCGGCCTTGGCACCAATCGCCACACTTTATTGCGTTCGAAGTTATGGAGTTCTTCATGCATGGCATTGAGCCAATTCGGATCTTCGAGCGCCTCATAGACCTTTTGGGGTTCAACACAAGAGACAAACGCATGATGAGCACAATTGTTTGCTAATTGTCTACGAGTGCTTACCCCCTTGGTAATGCTTCCAAGGATATTCTCCATGTGATGCTCTCTCGAAGCGAGCCTAGAAGCAACTTTGGCAGCACGACGCTCCAATTGCTCCTCAAGAGAGAGTTAAGGAGCGATAACTTGATCATCATGAGCGTAGTCATGGGCTTGTTATTGATCTTGAGCTTGCTCTTGATCTTGAACTTGATCGGGAGAGGGAACTTGGCCTTGTGCATCACTTGATGGATCAACAACATCTTACAGTTGATCTTGCACTTGGCCTTGTTCATTGGGTTGAGGGCCTTCACTTTCGTCTTCGGAAGCGTGTGGGTCTTGGGTTGGTGATGGTTCCACTTGAGTGGAACATTGTCCTTCTCCTTCGTGTTGAGGAACGTAGTATTTCAAAAAAAAATCCAACGATCACGCAAGATCTATCTAGGAGAAGCATCGCAACAAGCGGGGAGAGTGTGCCCATGTACCCTCGTAGACCGAAAGCGGTAGTGTTTAGTAACGCGGTTGATGTAGTTGAACGTCTTCGCGATCCAACCTATCCAAGCACCGAACGTACGACACCTCCGCGTTCAGCACACATTCAGCTTGATGACGTCCCACAAACTCTTAATCTAGTTGAGGTCGAGGGAGTGTTCCGTCAGCACGATGGCGTGGTGACGGTGATGATGATGTTACCAGCGCAGGGCTTCGCCTAAGCACTACGACAATATGACCGAGGTGTGTAACTGTGGAGGGGGCACCGCACACGGCTAAGAAATCAACTTTGTGTGTCTTTGGGGTGCCCCCTCCCCACGTATATAAAGGAGGGAGGGAGGAGGAGGCCGGCCAAGGAGGAGGGCGCGCCAAGGGGGGAGTCCTACTCCCACTAGGAGTAGGACTCCACTTTTCCTAGTAGGAGTAGGAGAGGGGGAAGGGAAGGAGAGGAGGAGAAGGAAAGGAGGGGGCGCCGCCCCTCCTCCTAGTCCAATTCGGACCAGGCTTGGGGGGCGCGTGGCCCAGCCCTAGCCAGCCATCTCTCTCTTACCTAAAGCCCATTAAGACCCATATACTCCCCGGGGGGTTCCGGTAACCTCCCGGTACTCCGGTATTTAACCGGTGACCCCACCCTTTCGGTGTCCGAATATAACCTTCCAATATATCAATCTTTATGTCTCGTCCATTTTGAGACTCCTCGTCATGTCTGTGATCACATCCGGGACTCCGAACTACCTTCGGTACATCAAAACACATAAACTCATAATACCGATCGTCATCGAACGTTAAGCGTGCAGACCCTACGGGTTCGAAAACTATGTAGACATGACCGAGACTCATCTCCGGTCAATAACCAATAGAGGAACCTGGATGATCATATTAGTTCCTACACATTCTACGAAGATCTTTATCGGTCAAACCGCATAACAACATACGTTGTTCCCATTGTCATCGGTATGTTACTTGCCCGAGATTCGACCGTCGATATCATCATACTGATACGTCTCCAACGTATCTATAATTTTTTATTGTTCCATGCTATTATTTATGAAGTCTTGGATGTTTAATGGGATTTATCATTCACTTTTATATCATTTTTGGGGCTAACCTACTAACCCAAAGGCCCAGTCCAGATTGCTATTTTTTGCCTATTTCAGGGTTTTGCAGAAAAAGAATATCAAACGGAGTCCAAACGGAATGAACCTTCGCGAGAGATATTTTTGGAGAAAATCACGCATGCGGAGCTTGAGAACCACGTTAGGGGGCCAAAGGGTGGCCCACGAGGGTGGGGGGCGCGCCCCCTTCCCAGGGCGCGCCCCCTGCCTCGTCGCCCCCTCGAGCGTCCCCCGGTGCCCTCCTTCTTCCTATATAAGTCTACGTACCCCAAAACCTCCGTGAACAGAGAGAAAACCCTAATTCCACCTCCGTACCTTCTGTTCCCGTGAAGATCCCATCTTGGAGCCTGTTCCGGAGCTCCACCGGAGGGGGATCCATCACGGAGTCCTTCTTCATCATCATCATCGCCCTCACCTTGAGTTGTGAGTAGTTTACCATAGACCTTCAGGTCCATAGCTAGTATCTAGATGGCTTCTTCTCTCTCTCTGGATCTCAATACAAAGTTCTCCTCGGTCTTCGAGGAGATCTATTCGATGCAATCTCTTTTTGCGGTGTGTTTGTCGACATCCGATGAATTGTGAGTTTATGATCAAGGTTATCTATGAAAGATATTTGGTTCTTCTCTGAACTTTTTATGTGTGCTCATAATATCCTTGCAAGTCTCTTCGAATTATTGGTTTGGTTTGGCCTACTAGATATATAGTTCTTGCAATGGGAGAAGTACTTGGCTTTGGGTTCAATCTTGCGGTGTCCTTTCCCAGTGACAGTAGGGGCAGCAAGGCACGTATTGTATTGTTTCCATCGAGGATAAAAAGATGGGGTTTATATCATATTGCTTGAGTTTATCCCTCTACATCATGTCATCTTGCTTAAGGCGTTACTCTGTTCTTATGAACTCAATACACTAGATGCATGCTGGATAGCGGTCAATGTGTGGAGTAATAGTAGTAGATGCAGGAAGGAGTTGGTCTACTTGTCTCGGACGTGATGCCTATATACAATGATCATGCCTATATAGTCTCATAATTATTCGCTTTTCTATCAATTGCTCGACAGTAATTTGTTTACCCGCCGTAGAATATCGCTATCATGCGAGAAGCCACTAGAGAAAACTATGGCCCCCGGGTCTATTCTCAATATATCATTCTGCATCTACTTTACTTTTCTTGCTTTTATTTGCTGTTATTATAAACTAAAAATACCAAAAATATAAACTATCATCTCTATTAGATCTCACTTCCGTAAGTGACCGTAAAGGGAATGACAACCCCTTATCGCGTTGGCTGCGAAGTTCTTATTTGTTTGTGCAGGTGCAAGGGACTCGCACGTGGTCTCCTACTGGATTGATACCTTGGTTCTCAAAAACCTAGGGAATACTTACGCTACTTTGCTGCATCTCCCTTTCCTCTTCGAGGGAATACAACGCAAGCTCGAGAAGTAGCAAGAAGAATTTCTGGCACCGTTGCCATGGAGGCTTACGCAAAAGTCATATACCAAGTACCTATCACAAACCCATATCCTTCGCATTACATTTATTTGCCTCTCGTTTTCCTCTCCCCCACTTCACCCTTGCCGTTTTATTTGCCCTTCTTCTACCGTGTGTTTATCGTTCGCTTGCTTCTTGTTTGCTCGTGCGCTGTCTGCTTGCCTGATTGCCCTCATGTCTGAGATGGGGGACGATCCTATCGAGAAGGGTAGTAATGTCGAGGGCAACGTTCATGTTGATCCCCCGGATGAAGCTACCACTTTACATATTAAGAAATTCCGGGTTGGTAGCGGTAATATTATTGGAAAAGGAGTTCTTCAAGACTTATTCACTTGTGCCGGTGCTTTGCACAATGTGGGTGGCTCTATTTCTTCATAGAATTAGTAGCCTTGCGGATGTTGTATCTATGCTTATAGTAGAAATTGAAAGGCAATTTATACATATGCATCCCTGTATTCAGAGAATCTTTTTGGAATTTCCCAATATTGAGCATTCTTCCGTTAAGCGTGCAGCTACTATCTTTTTGTCTCATGAATTTAGATATATCAGGAAAGAGGCCATTGAAATCTTTACTCATTACGGAGTAGATGCCGGTCGACCTCCTATAGAGGCTATCTTGTTCAATCAAGAAGACCTAATGCGGTTGCGATCTCCTGATCATGTTGCTTTTAATGAAAACCTTAGAAAAAAGGTTCCTGTTGAGATCTTGATTGATTGAATTTCTGAGATAAATGATGATTTTGCTGTTCAAAATAATGGATTAGGCTTCTCCCTTGAGCGAAGGCTTATGACCTTCTGCCAAAAGAATGCCTATAACGATGAATTGATTATCCACTACAAAGGGCCAAAAGAGGAACATGTTCCTCCCGAGATTGATGTAGGGGACTTTCGTCCCATTAAATTTATCCCTTTTGATTACTTTTGCTTGCCACAAAGGAAGCTTGCTGCTGAACGTAGGGAATATGAGATGATCTTTCGCGACATATCATATCATTATGACATTCCCTAGATCTATCGTGTATCGTGCCTAGCTAGGGGCGTAAAACAATAGCGCTTGTTGGGAGGAAACCCAATTATATGTTTTTTGTTTTTCTGCTGTTAGGGAATAAATATTGCATCTAGCCTCTGATTAGATGTGGTTTCATGTTTTGTTTAGTGTTTGTGCCAAGTAGAACCTTTGGGAAGACTTGTGTGAAGTTTATGTGATCTTGCTGTGAAAAACAGAATCGTTAGTGCTCACTAAAGTGGTCTTCAGATTTTATTGGAGCGTGCTTTTTAGTTGATTCTTTATGCAGATGATTTGTAGACAAATTCCTCAAATTTACCAATTTAGTTTGAAGTTTTTGGAGTTCCAGAAGTAGGCGAAACCTGCAGATTACTACAGACTGTTTTGTTTTTGACATATTCTGTTTTTCGTGTGTTGTTTGCTTATTCCGATGCATCTATGAGTAGTATTGGAGGATATAAACCATAGAAAAGTTGGAATACAGTAGGTTTAACACCAATATAAACAAAGAATGAATTCATTGCTGCACTTTTGAGTAGTGGTTTGCTTTCTTATACTAACGGAGCTCACGAGAATTTTTGTCTAAGTTTTGTGTTGTGAAGTTTCCAAGTTTTGAGTATTGCTTTGATGGACTATGGAACAAGGAGTAGCAAAGGACTAAGCTTGGGGATGCCCATGGCACCCCAATTAAATTCAAGATAATCAAAATCCTAAGCTTGGGGATGCCCCGGGAAGGCATCCCCTCTTTCGTCTTCATCCATCGGTAACTATACTTGGAGCTATATTTTTATTCGCAACATGTTATGTGTTTTGCTTGGAGCGTCTTGTATAATTTGAGTCTTTGCTTGTTAGTTTGCCACAATCATCCTTGCTGGACACACCTATTTGAGAGAGTTAAATATGGCCTAGAAATTATTAGAAAACTCTATGTGCTTCACCTATATCTTTTGAGTTGAATAGTTTTTGCTCTAGTGCTTCAGTTATATCTTTTAGAGCACTGTGGTGGTAATATTTTGTAGAAATTTTTGAACTCTCATGCTTCACTTATATCTATTTGAGAGTCTATTAAAACAGCATGGTAATGTGTTTAGGCTAAAGAAACTAGTCTTCACATGACAAACATCCAATGTCAATGTAGTAAAAAAATTCACACCAAGTGCATTGAATAGAATGAGATGTTGGATGCTTGATAATTGTTTTGAGACATGAGGATAGTGATATTAGAGTCATGCTAGTGGAGTTATTATGAAATTGAGAAATACTTGTGTTAAGGTTAGTGATTCCCGTATCATGCACGTATGGTGAACCGCTATGTGACGAAGTTAGAGCATGAGGTATTTGTAGAGTGCCAACCTTTGTGTGGAGGTCAGGGGCGCACAATGGTTAACTCCTACCAACCTCCCCCTAGGAGCATGCGTTGATTGCTTTATTTTGATGACTCGTAGATTTTTGCAATAAGTATATGAGTTCTTATGACTAATGTTGAGTCCATGGATTATACGCACTCTCACCCTTCCACCATTGCTAGCCTCTCTTGTACCGCGCAACTTTCGCCGGTGCTATAAACCCACTATATATCCTTCCTCAAAACAGCCACCATATTGTTCCTCAAAACAGCCACCATACCTACCTATCATGGCATTTCCATAGCCATTCCGGGATATATTGCCATGCAACTTTCCACCGTTCCGTTCATATGACATGCATAATATTGTCATATTGCCATTGCATGATCATGTAGTTGACATCGTATTTGTGGCAAAGCCACCATGCATAATTTTTATACATGTCACTATTGTTTCATTGCACATACCGGTATACCGCCGGAGGCATTCATATAGAGTCATACTTTGTTGTTGTAATATCGAGTAGTAATGAAAGTGTGATGATCATCATTATTAGAGCATTGTCCCATGGGAGGAAAGGCTAAATCTATAAAGCCCCTCCGCAAAAAAAAGAAAAAAAAGAAAAGGACAAAAAAGGCCCAAAAAAAGGAAAAAAAAGAAAAGAAAAAAAAGGGACAATTGCTACTATCTTTTTTCCACACTTGTGCTTCAAAATAGCACCATGTTCTTCATTGTAGAGAGTCTCATGTTTAGTCACTTTCATATACTAGTGGGAATTTTTATTATAGAACTTGGCTTGTATATTCCAACGATGGGCTTCCTCAAATGCCCTAGGTCTTCGTGAGCAAGCAAGTTGGATGCACACCCACTAGTTTCTTTTGTTGAGCTTTCATTCATATTTAGCTCTAGTGCATCCGTTGCATGGCAATCCCTACTCACTCACAATGATATCTATTGATGGGCATCTCCATAGCCCGTTGATACGCCTATTCGACGTGAGACTATCTCCCTCCTATTTGTCTTCTCCACAACCACCTCTATTCCACCCATAGTGCTATATCCATGGCTCACACTCATGTATTGCGTGAAAATTGAAAGGTTTGAAAAGATAGAGTATGAAAACAAGTGTTTGGCTGAAATCGGGGTTGTGCATGATATGAATATTTTGTGTGATAACGAGGGAGCATAGCCAACACTATATGATTTTGTAGGGATAACTTTCTTTAGCCATAGTATTTTGAGAAGACATGATTGCTTTGTTAGTATTGCTTGAAATATTATTATTTCTTATGTCAATATAGACTTTTATATTGAATCTTTCAGATCTGAACATTCATGCCACAATTAAGAGAATTACATTGAAAAACTATATTGCTTAGCATTCCACATAAAAAATTATTTCTTTATCATTTACCTACTCGAGGACGAGCATGAATTAAGCTTGGGGATGCTTGATACGTCCCCAACATATCTATAATTTTTGATTGTTCCATGCTATTATTTATGAAGTCTTGGATGTTTAATGGGCTTTATCACTCACTTTTGTATCATTTTTGGGACTAACCTACTAACCCAAATGCCCAGTCCAGATTGCTGTTTTTTGCCTGTTTCAGGGTTTTGCAGAAAGAATATCAAACAGAGTCCAAACGGAATGAAACCTTCGCGAGAGATATTTTTGGAGAAAATCATGCACGCGGAGCTTGAGAACCGCGTCAGGGGGCCAAAGGGTGGCCCACGAGGGTGGGGGGCGCGCCCCCCTTCCCAGGGCGCGCCCATGCCTCGTGGCCCCCTCGAGCGTCCCCTGGTGCCCTTCTTCTTCCTATATAAGTCTACGTACCCCAAAACCTCCGTGAACAGAGAGAAAACCCTAATTCCACCACCGTACCTTCTGTTCCCATGAAGATCCCATCTTGGAGCCTGTTCCGAAGCTCCACCGGAGGGGGATCCATCACGGAGTCCTTCATCATCATCATCATCGCCCTCACCATAAGTTGTGAGTAGTTTACCACAGACCTTCGGGTCCATAGCTAGTATCTAGATGGCTTCTTCTCTCTCTGGATCTCAATACAAAGTTCTCCTCGGTCTTCGAGGAGATCTATTCGATGTAATCTCTTTTTGCGGTGTGTTTGTCGACATCCGATGAATTGTGAGTTTATGATCAAGGTTATCTATGAAAGATATTTGGTTCTTCTCTGAACTTTTTATGTGTGCTCATAATATCCTTGCAAGTCTCTTCAAATTATTGGTTTGGTTTGGCCTACTAGATCTATAGTTCTTGCAATGGGAGAAGTGCTTGGCTTTGGGTTCAATCTTGCGGTGTCCATTCCCAGTGACAGTAGGGGCAGCAAGGCACATATTGTATTGTTGCCATCGAGGATAAAAAGATGGGGTTTATATCATATTGCTTGAGTTTATCCCTCTACATCATGTCATCTTGCTTAAGGCGTTACTCTGTTCTTATGAACTCAATACACTAGATGCATGCTGGATAGCGGTCGATGGTGGAGTAATAGTAGTAGATGCAGGCAGGAGTCGGTCTACTTGTCTCGGACGTGATGCCTATATACAATGATCATGCCTATATAGTCTCATAATTATTCGCTTTTCTATCAATTGCTCGACAGTAATTTGTTTACCCGTCGTAGAATATCGCTATCATGAGAGAAGCCACTAGAGAAAACTATGGCCCCCGGGTCTATTCTCAACATATCAATCTACATCTACTTTACTTTTCTTGCTTTTATTTGATGTTCTTATAAAAACTAAATACCAAAAATAGAAACTATCATCTCTATCAGATCTCACTTCCGTAAGTGACCGTAAAGGGATTGACAACCCCTTATCACGTTGGCTGCGAAGTTCTTATTTGTTTGTGCAGGTGCGAGGGACTCGCGCATGGTCTCCTACTGGATTGATACCTTGGTTCTCAAAAACCGAGGGAAATACTTACGCTACTGTGCTGCATCTCCCTTTCCTCTTCGAGGGAATACAACGCAAGCTCGAGAAGTAGCACATACCTAGTTC
The DNA here is from genome assembly GCA_902687465.1 of Secale cereale. Taxonomy (NCBI): domain Eukaryota; kingdom Viridiplantae; phylum Streptophyta; class Magnoliopsida; order Poales; family Poaceae; genus Secale; species Secale cereale. The sequence goes on from LR738713.1 coordinate 353,573,082, forward strand.
AATCTCGTCACCGGCAAGTCTCTTTACTCATTCCGTAATACATTATCTCGTTACTAACTCATTAGACGTTTGCTTGCATGGCTTATTATGATGTGTATTACCGAGAGGGCCCAAAGATACCCCTCCCACACTAGGAGTGACAAATCCTATTCTTGATCTATGCCAACACCACAAACACTTTCGGAGACACCTGTAGAGCATCTTTATTATCACCCAGTTACGTTGTGACGTTTGATGGCACACAAGGTGTTCCTCCGGTATTCTGGAGTTGCATAATCTCATAGTCATAGGAACATGTACAAGTCATGAAGAAAGCAATAGCATAAAAACTAAACGATCATATTGCTAAGCTAACGGATGGGTCTTGTCCATCACATCATTCTCCTAATGATGTGATCCCGTTGATCAAATGACAACTCATGTCTATGGTTAGGAAACATAACCATCTTTAATTAACGAGCTAGTCTAGTAGAGGCATACCAGGGACACTCTGTTTCGTCTATGTATACACACATGTATCAAGTTTCCGGTTAATACAATTCTAGCATGAATAAAAGACATTTATCATGATGTATAAGGAAATATAAATAACAACGTTTATTATTGCCTCTAGGGCATATTTTCTTCAGCCTCCCACTTGCACTAGAGTCAATAATCTATAGTAATGATTGTAACACCCATGGAGTCTTGGTGCTGATCATATTTTGCTCGTGGAAGAGGCTTAGTCAACGGGTCTGCAACATTCAGATCCGTATGTATCTTGCAAATTTCTATGTCTCCCTCCTTGACTTGATCGCGGATGGAATTGAAGCGTCACTTGATGTGCTTGGTTCTTGTAAAGCCCAGTATGCGGCTATGTCCCCCACGTGTCGAGGCACGACTTAAGGACATAAACGCATACTAGAATGATCTCAAGTATGGTATCTTTGCACGACTCATGTAAAAGCAGGGATGAAAGTGTAAAATGATAGTTGGCTTACACTCGCCACGTCACACAATGAAATACATTAACATACATCATCCAAATAACATCAGAGTCCGACTACGAACGAAATCCAAATGAAAAGATACCATAAATAACACAAGGCCCGGATCATCCTAGTAAGAGCCACTACTGATCGTCGAGATAAGACATATAGTAACGTCCACGCTCTTCATCGAACTCCCAGTATAGCTCTGACCCACCTCCTGAATAGTTCTCAACGGTACTTGCATCTGGTGTGTGTTGAATCCGTGGGCCACAGAGGACTCAGCAATCCCGTTCCCGGGTAGCAAAACTATCAAAGCCTTAGGTGTGGAAGGCTATAAACAAGGTTGCAGCAGCACTAAGCCCTAGCTTACGTGTTTAGAGCGAGAAGAGAATAAGTGCCAACGATCGCCAAGTTGATCAAGAAGTGATCCTAACTACTCACGATCAAACATAACCCCACCCTGTTCACTTCCCGAAGCCCTTCGGAAAGAGACCATCACGGTTACTCACGCTGGTAGTGTATTCATGAACATGTTGTCAAGTTATGTACAACCGGATATTAACAAATTACCATCTGCCACATAACCGTGGGCACGGCTTTCGAAAGATCAAACTCTGCAGGGGTGTCCCAACTTAGCCCATCACAAGCTCACGATCTGCGGATTTGCAACTCCAAAGTGGGAAGACCCGAGTATTCTCGGAATCCCGTGCTCAAGATATTTCGACAAAGGTAAAACTAATCCAGCAAGACCTCCCGGCGTGCCGACACCCTGATAGTAGCCGCGCGTATCTCATCTTAGGCCATGACCGGATGGGCGATGCTACAGGTTATACCAGATACCTCGGGTTTCCCCAAGGCGGCCTTGCAGGACCCCTAGTTTGGACCAACACTCATGAGGAGCACTGGCCCGGGTTGTTAATTAAGACCTCGGTTTTGCAACGCCCTATGCTAGTTTTAGTTATTAGGCAAATGTAAAACCAATGTTGGGCCTTGCTGGAAAAGCTTTAGCGCTAAGTGAATTATCAAGGGGGGCCCATAAACCCCAACCGTGTTAGGGACGCAAAATCAAGGAACATAACACCAGTTTATCGGTTCCTAGGGTGGCATGAGTGGAACAAAACACCAAGGAAGAGGCTTAGCCTTCCATCCATTACCAATATATAGGTGCATTAGATCAACAGGTAATATATTGTGAAATCCCAACAATAACTTCATCACGGGGCAAGAATCTTCAAATCTTCACCTGCAACTAACAACGCTATGAGAGGGGCTGAGCGATGCGTACTTAGCCAATCAACGGTTTGCTAGGAAGGTGATTAGAGTGTTTCATGGCAACAATAGGAGGGCTGACAAACAGGAATAGGCATCGAGGCAATATCTAAAGAGCGAGACATCTAGCATGGGCAAAGATAGAAGTGATATCTGGGAATGGTCATCTTGCCTGTTGATTCCATGGAGGGATCATAACCTTGCTCCTCAAACTCAGCCTCGGTAGTAACCACGAACTCCGAATCGGTTGCCGGCTCTACTCAACACAAGAACACAACATAGCACAATATCAAACACGGTGCAATGCACAAACGACATGATGCAAGTATGATGTGCGTATGCATGAGGAAGCTCTTGAGACTAAGGAGAAGATGATGGAAAAGGCCCCATCTTGGGAAACCAAGCAAGCCACTGGATAGATTGGAAGATTTCGGTTGAAATCAATATAAAGATCACCGGAAACGGACGCACGGTTTGCAAAAGACAAGCAAAACAAGATTCAAGCAAAACTGCAGTTTACAGCAACATGGCATCTTTGGAGCAAGAAATAACTATGCTACAACACCCAAACATGGAGACAAATGACATGGATGTGAAATATACATGATACTTAACAAGCATGAACTAAGAACACACCCAAAACCTTGCTGGAACACAATTAAACAAGCATGGCAAGTTGCAATAAATTTACAGAATTCTCAGACTTAGTGAAAATTACAAGGCATGGCAGAATTATAACGAATAGGCATGTTTACAAGCTTGTGCAACTCACCTCAAAGCATAGCATGACAAATTAAGATAACCAAAAGCAATAAGACATATTTGAGAAGCTACTCAAAGCAAGAACATGCTTATAGGATGCATAGAACACTAGCTACACTCGTGGCAAAACTGAACTTGTTGATAACATGCTGACAGATACATTTTATAGCCTCTTGGGAGCATGAAACCAACAAGTTGCAGCAAGCCATCATGCAACCAAAAGGCATGGCAACAACATACATGACATGCTCTTCAAGAATAACCAAATTGCTACTTCTATAACATACTAGAACATGTCCCAAACACCATGGAAAAAGTGCAAAAGTTTATCCAGACTTAGCAAAAACTGGGCATGCTGACAAATAAATTTTATAGCAACTTGAGGGCCTCATAATAACAATCTACAACATGGCATCATAGCAAACAAGTTCATGGATAGCTAGAGCATAACATATACTTCAAGAAACATCCATTGGACAACCCTAAACATGCACAACAAAGACGGTGGCATCATGGATACATGTCATAAAATTTACCAGATTCACACTTAGCAGAAAATTATAAACATGATGACATGTTAACAAGCTTGTTGCACTCATATCAAGACATATCATGGCATGAAAATGAATCTATCATGTAGAGTACATACCCAAGAGCAAAACTCATGTTAACACCTAGCTCATATGACCCATGGATGAATATGCACAAGCAAGGCAAAACACCAACTCATAACAAGTGCAGAAACTTATCAGCCAAATGCACTTTTGCAACAGAGATATACATGGCAAGATGACAACTAACATGAATGCTACAGCAACCATCATGTAGAGCATTTCACAACGAAGATCTGGACATATCATTCACTCCAATCGGACCAACATGCACAAAGTTATCGACTCACGAACATAGGAACTAATTTACACAGACAACAAGTTACATCAACATGCACTCTTGCTAATAATATTGAGTCAGCTAGATGATCTCTAACATGCATGAAACAGGTAGTAACATGTAGAGCACGATGAGACGAACATTTCGACATATCATACGCGCAAAATGGAGCTACGAGCACGAAGTTATCACTTGGCAAAGGAGGCAACAAAATTTAACGGATCTGGGGACTTAGAGGATTTTTACCCTCCGAAAAAGTCAAACGTGGACGGGACGCAGCGGGACGAGGAGATCCGGGAGCGGAGCGGCCGTTTGGTTGGTGGAGCTGGTGGAGCTGGTCCACCTGACCAGATCCGGCCGGAGTTGGCCGCCGGAGCCGGAGGAGATGGCCGGAGGAGCTACGGGAGGCAGCGGAGGCGGTAGCCGACGCGGCTCGCCGGCAGCGAGGGGAGCTGGCGGGGAGGAGGTGGCGGCCGGCCGAGGCGGTGGACGGGGCCGGCCAAAGGGCGGCGGCGGAGGGCGGCCTCGCCGGCGGGAGGGAGCGGCGGCCCGGCGGTGAGACGAAGCCGGCCAGCGGCGGGCGCGGGCCTCGCGCGAGGGCTGCACGGCGAACTTCGGGACCAGGCGGCTGGGCCGAGAGGGCTGGAGTCGGGCTGAGCGGGCTCGGCGGCGCGGTGGGAGGCTGGCGGCGGCTGACGAGCCACATGTCGCTGCGGGAGTGGCTGGGACGCGTCCGGCGGACATGTCCGACGCGGTTTGGAAGCGTCCAGCGGCACGGGGAGCTCGGGGCTAGGTTTTGATCCGGAAAATGGACGTGGAGGACGTTTTTATAGGCATAGGAAGCTAGAAAACTCCAAACGGGGTGCGGTTTTTTCCCATACGGTCGTGATCCGATGACCGAGAGGATGGGAGTGGTTGTGTTGGGTTAGTGGGCTGTTGTGGAGAGGGTATTCGGCCAAAAGAAGGAGCTTTTAGCCCACTAGGTTAACCGTTGGAGTATCAAACGATCTCCAAACGCGACGAAACTTGACAGGCGGCCTACACGTACTAAAACAACAACGTACGACAAGTCTCACCTCATTCCGAGAACGTTTCACGGCCACATACGGAAGAAGGACTCTGGGGTGCTACGGGCACGTGTGTGAGTGTCGGAACTCGAAACGGACAACGGGAAGAGACGAGCGGGGCCGGGTGCAAGTGACAACACGAATGCAATGCAATGCACACGATAACATGACAAGGATGAAATGCACACACGCACGCGACAAAATGAAGAAACCCGAAATGAAAGAAGAGCCCAGAATGGAATTGATAAAGTCAAAGTTGCATATATTGCCATAATTGGAAGGTATCACATATGGGGTGTTACAAACTCTCCTCCACTACAAAATGATCTCGTCCCGAGATCTAGGACTGAAAGAAGGAGGGATACTCGGAACGAAAGTGATCTTCTTGTTCCCACGTAGCTTCTCGGTCAGTATGGTGTGACCACTTAACTTCCAAGAACTTGATGGACTTGTTGCGGGTCTTGCGCTCAGTTTCCTCAAGAATAGCAACAGGGTGCTCACGATAAGACAAGTCTTGTTGAAGATCAATCTCTTCGAACGAAATGGTGCGTTCAGGTGTCTTGAAGCACTTGCGGAGTTGAGACACGTGAAACACATCATGAACATTTGCAAAGTTGGAGGGAAGCTCGAGTTGGTAGGCTAGATCGCCTCTCTTGCCAAGAATCTTGAAAGGGCCCATGTATCTTGGGGCAAGCTTGCCCTTGATACTGAACCTCTGAGTGCCCTTCATGGGAGAAACACAGAGATAGACATGGTCTCCAATGTCGAAAGCCAAGTCATGATGCTTGCCGTCATAGTAGCTCTTTTGACGCGATTGCGCGGCCTTGATATTCTCACGTATGACTTTGCACATTTCTTCAGCTTCTGAGATCAAATCATTTCCAAGAAGTTGACGTTCACCAGTCTCGGACCAGTTGAGGGGGGTACGACACTTTTTGCCATAGAGGATTTCAAAAGGAGCTTTGCCGACACTTGCTTGGAAGCTGTTGTTGTAGGAGAATTCGGCAAATGGAAGGCAATCTTCCCATTTCATACCGAAAGAGATGACACAAGCTCTTAGCATATCTTCGAGGATATGGTTCACTCTTTCGACTTGACCACTAGTCTGAGGGTGAAACGCAGTGCTGAAGCGAATCTTTGTGCCCATGGCTGATTGAAAAGAATCCCAGAACTTGGAGGTGAACAAACTTCCACGGTCTGAGGAGATCACTTGAGGAATGCCATGCAAAGAAACAATTCTGGAGGTGTACAGCTCTGCCAGCTGAGCTGCGTTGATTGAATCTTTGACGGGAATAATATGTGCTACTTTAGTTAGCTTGTCAATCACCACAAAGATAGAATCATTTCCCTTCCTGGACTTGGGAAAACCGGTGACGAAATCCATCTCAATGTGATCGAATTTCCACTTGGGAATAGGTAGAGGTTGAAGGAGACCGGCTGGACGTTGATGCTCTGCCTTCACTCTTCTGCAGACATCACATTCATTCACTAATTGGGCAATCTCCCTTTTCAAGCAAGTCCACCAATATGATTGCTTGAGGTCTTGGTACATCTTGGAACTTCCGGGATGTATCGAGAGGAGGGAGTCATGTGCTTCATTCATTATGAGCTTCCTGAGATCGCCCTTGGGAACCACAATTCTGTCCTCAAAGAACAAGGTGTCTTTCTCATCAACGCGATAGCACTTGTATTTGGGAGTACCCTTAGCAATACCATGTTTCACTTTATGCACCATAGCATCACTGAGTTGGGCCTCACGAATTTGATCTTCCAAGGTAGGAGCAACTTGAAGGTTTGCAAGAAAGCCTTGCGGAACAACTTGGAGGTTGAGCTTCCTGAATGATTCACAAAGTTCAGGCTGGAACGATTTGAGAAGGAGACTGTTGCAATACGCCTTTCTGCTCAAGGCATCTGTAATGACATTGGCCTTCCCAGGAGTGTACTCAATGCTTGGATCGTACTCTTGAATCATCTCAACCCAACGAGTCTGGCGAAGGTTAAGGTTTGGCTGTGTGAAGATGTACTTCAAGCTCTTGTGATCGGTGAAGATGTCCACTTTTCTGCCCAAAAGAAGGTGTCTCCACGTGATCAAGGCATGTACAACTGCTGCTAGCTCAAGATCATGTGTGGGGTAATTCTTCTCATTTGGTTTCAGCTGACGTGAAGTTTATAACACAATCTTCTTGTCTTGCATGAGAACACCACCAAGACCTTGCAATGAAGCATCACAAAAGACTTCATAAGGCTTGGACTCATCTGGAGGAGTAACAACCGGAGCAGAAATGAGCTTCTCTTTGAGTGTTTTGAATGCCACATCACAATCAGGAGTCCATGAGTACTTGACATTCTTCTGCAACAGGTTGGAAAGAGGCTTGGCAATCTTGGAGTTCTCAACGAACCTTCTGCAATAGCTAGCGAGACCAAGGAAGCTTCGGAGTTGCTTGAAATTCTGCGGAGGTTCCCAGTTGACAATAGCTTCAACCTTCTCGGGGTTCACAAAAATGCCCTCGGCAGAGATAATATGGCCAAGATAAAGGACTTTATCCAGCCAGAATTCACATTTGGAGAACTTCGCATAGAACTTGTGTTCACGGAGCCTGTCAAGGACCAAACGGAGGTGCTTGGCATGGTCTTCTTCATTCTTGGAGAATACCAAGACATCATCCAGATAGACGAGCACAAATTCATTGGTGTAGGGGTTGAATATGAAGTGCATCATCCGAGAGAAAGTGGGTGGAGCATTTGCAAGGCCGAAAGACATGACAGTGTATTCATAGGAGCCATAGCTTGTTCTGAATGCGGTCTTGTGAATATCCTCTTCACTGATACGAATCTGATGGTAACCCATCCGGAGACCGAGTTTCGAGAACACCTTTGCTCCTTTGAGCTGCTCGAACAATTCATTGATATTAGGGAGCGGGTACTTATTCTTTATTGTCTTCTTGTTCAATGGCCGATAATCAACGCAAAGGCGTTCCGTGCCATCCTTCTTCTTGACGAATAGAACACCATAGCCCCAAGGAGAAGTACTAGGCCTGATTAGACCCATAAGTTCTTGCTCATCGAGTTGTTTCTTTAGCTCCTTCAACTCATCAGTAGAAAGCTTGTACGGACGCCGACATGCTGGCTCGGTACCGGGTTCAAGTTCAATGACGAATTCAACTTGACAATGGGGAGGCATGCCTGGAAGCTCTTCAGGGCAAACATCTTCATATTCATTGACCACTGGAATCTGAGAAATGGCATTAATCTCGCCCTTGTCATTGAGAGAGAAAAGCCTGATTGTGTTATCTCGAGAGGCAAAGATAATCACGTCTTCGTTAGGATGAGTAAGCTTGACCTCCTTATTTGCACAATCAATAAGAGCATCATGCTTCGAGAGCCAATCCATCCCAAGAATAAGATCAATGTCCGAGTTACCGAGAACAACCGGAGAAACCAGAAAACTGTAATCACCCATACGAATAGATATATCCGGAGTAAACATGCTAGAATGCATTCGTTTTCCCGAAGAAATAATTGATAACTCCCTTGGCAAAGCTTCGGTTTGAAAATTGTGCTTCGATGCAAATGGGTGAGATATGAAAGAGCATTATGCACCCGAATCAAACAAGACTTTAGCAGGTATAGAATTAACCGGAAGATTACCAATTATCACATCTACAGAATTCTCTGCTTGAGCTGCATTCATCAGATTCACTCTTGCAACCTTGGGATTGTGCTTGACAATAGCATTGCTAACAGGTGGAGGAGGCGGAAGGCGCCTTTGAGTACACTTGTTTGCATAATGACCCTTCTAGCCACACTTGTTGCAAATAACTTCTGAAAGAGGCCGATGATAAGGACCACTTGATCTTGAAGCTTGAAACCGAGGCTTGGACTGATTGCTTGGGTTGGGTGGGTGGGAGAAGCCATGGCCACCTGAGTGCTTGTTGTTGCTTGGAGGACGGAGCACTGGAGGAGGCGGTATCCAGAACTTCTGCTGCTTGGCAACCACTTGAGAAGAAGAGGAGGAGTGAACAGCATCTCTGATCCTCTTTTTGGAAGCTTCACACTTGAGCTAAGCTGCCTCTTGCTTGAGAGCCATATTGTAGAATTAATCAAATTCATCCGGCTCGAACAAGGTGAGAGCTAGTTGGAGTTCATCTTTCAGACCACCTTGGAACTGATAAATCTTGCTCTTAGCATCGGGGATGTCTTGCTTCGCATAACGGGCAAGATTCTGGAACTTGACATTGTATTGATTGACGGACATGGTGCCTTGCTTCAGGTTGTGGAATTGCTAACGCATGCCTTCAATGACACTGGTTGGAATGTGGTTTGGCCGGAAATCTTTGCAGAAGTCAGTCCACGAGATCTCACGTTCACCTCTAGAATCTTTGTACTGTTGCCACCAATCAGCAGCTTGATCTTTGAGTTGGAAAGTGGCAAACTTGACATAATCCTCAGGTCTCACATTACTGCATTCAAAGTGCTTTTTGATGTCTGTGATCCAGTCTTCGGCATCTAGCGGGTCCACACAGTAACTGAACGACTTCGGTTGGTTTGCCGGGAATTGGTTCAGAGTCGCAAAGTGAGGTTGATTGAACAGATTTCCTTGGCCTTGGTTCCCATGATTGCCTTGATTTGCTTGGTTGGCTTGAAAGTTCTGCATCATTTGCATGAGCATCTGGGTGTTCTGGTTGGTTGCTTGCATAATTGCCCTCCATGCCTCAGACGGAGGAGGAGGGGAAGGAGGGCGCTCTTCTTCACCCTCTTGGTTAGGGTTGGGAACCCTCTTGGGAGCCATCCTGAATATGATGACAACCGTTAGCCATTGATGCAAAATGATAAGCTGAATCAACGGGTAGATATTTGCAACATAAGTCTTCACAATAAACATTCGAACAAAATGAATGAATGAATTCCATAGTTTAATGGTACAACAATCTTCTCGAGAAGCCACTTGGGAGAACAAAAGATAAAATAAAAACAACAAGGTGCAGATGTAACAAATACATGATATAAGCTTCGTCCCACATGTTCGTGCTGAATGCTCATGGAACGTGTTACAAAGGGTGTTGCAATCCCCAGATCAGCATAGCCAAGGACCCTTTAAGATGCAACTCCCAATTGGAACAACGCCCATAAAACCTCTTCACTCGATGTTGAACCCCAAACCTCATACCATGCACTCGTTGGAAGAATGCCTACGAGCTACTTGAAGAACCCACCTATTAATTTCCGAAGATTTCCGGTTTGCAATCTGGTGTTGAGGATACAGGGGAAGCACCGCGCACTCAACTCTAATCCTACACCCAGCTGTATCCATCCGTCAACACATAACCAGTCATCCTCGGAAACTGTTTACCTCGGACCTTCGAAACGCATCCGCTATACTAGCTGTGGCAATACTCCCGAACTATCTCCCTAGTACTGGGTGACGTCGGGGTTATCTCACCACCAGACATGCATAGAAGAGTTTTCGTTGTCAGACGTCTTAAGTATTCTAGAACCGTTGCGATACATTTGTGATGACAAAACCTCGGAGCTCAACTCCCTGGGACACTGCCACAACCCCTAATGATAGGAGGCATCGAGAACAATGTTCTCGTCACAAAGATATCGGAACAATCCAAACAATACTCGCGTGATCCTAAAAAAAATTAGTGAATTTTTGAGAGTAGAGGAGATAGAACAACGTCAGGAATCCTCACCAGAGCGATGAAGGGATGAGGAGTAAAAAGAAATCCTACTCTCCGGTAGGGTTGGGTCAATATACCTCATATACGCATTCAATATATATAGGACTCCTTTTCTGTACTCTTGGGAGTATATACTCCCATACTCAATATACCTCATATACGCATTAATTATACCTCTTTATCATTCTCAATATACTTCATTAAATATTATAAGATACCGCAATACGAGTTTTGTTGAAAAAATATCATTTGCAACGTACTTTTTGTAATATACCTTTTTCACGTACAAACACTTCAGTATATACGTAAACATTTAAAAATATGTAGACTCACATTAATTTTTTCATGAAACTCATTTTGGGGTATCTAATAATTACTAATGAAGTATATTAAAAATAATAATGAGGTATAAAAGATTCATCTATGTGGTATATAAGGAGCGAGAGTACGTACTCCTAGGAGTACACAACCATTTTCCTATATATATATATATATATATATATATATATATATATATATATATATATATATATATATATATAGGACTCAAAACATTTTTGTGTGTGTGTGCCTAGACTCAACCGTCAACGATTCAATCAATCAGTGGGCTCCTAGGTCGGAGAAGGCTTTGATACCAACTTGTAAAGCCCAGTATGCGGCTATGCCCCCCACGTGTCGAGGCACGACTTAAGGACATAAACGCATACTAGAATGATCTCAAGTATGGTATCTTTGCACGACTCATGTAAAAGCAGGGATGAAAGTGTAAAATGATAGTTGGCTTACACTCGCCACGTCACACAATGAAATACATTAACATACATCATCCAAATAACATCAGAGTCCGACTACGGATGAAATCCAAACGAAAAGATACCATAAATAACACAAGGCCCGGATCATCCTAGTAAGAGCCACTACTGATCGTCGGGATAAGACACATAGTAACGTCCACGCTCTTCATCGAACTCCTAGTACAGCTCTGACCCACCTCCTGAATAGTTCTCAACGGTACCTGCATCTCGTGTGTGTTGAATCTGTGAGCCACAGAGGACTCAGCAATCCCATTCCCGGGTAGCAAAACTATCAAAGCCTTAGGTGTGGAAGGCTATAAACAAGGTTGCAGCAGCACTAAGCCCTAGCTTACGTGTTTAGAGCGAGAAGAGAATAAGTGCGAACGATCGCCAAGTTGATCAAGAAGTGATCCTAACTACTCACGATCAAACATAACCCCACCGTGTTCACTTCCCGAAGCCCTTCGGAAAGAGACCATCACGGTCACTCACACTGGTAGTGTATTCATGAACATGGTGTCAAGTTATCTACAACCGGATATTAACAAATTCCCATTTGCCACATAACCGCGGGCACGGCTTTTGAAAGATCAAACCCTGCAGGGGTGTCCCAACTTAGCCCATCACAAGCTCATGATCCGCGGAGTCGCAACTCCAAAGTGGGAAGTCCCGAGTATTATCGGAATCCCGTGCTCAAGATATTTCGACAAAGGTAACACTAATCCAGCAAGACCTCCCGGCGTGCCGACACCCTGATAGTAGCCGCACGTATCTCGTCTCAGGCCATGACCGGATGGGCGATGCTACAGGTTATACCAGATACCTCGGGTTTCCCCAAGGTGGCCCTGTAGGACCCCCAGTTTGGACCAACACTCATGAGGAGCACTGGCCCGGGTTGTTAATTAAGACCTCGGGTTTGCAACGCCCTATGCAAGTTTTAGTTATTAGGCAAATGTAAAACCAATGTTGGGCCTTGCTGGAAAAGCTTTAGCGCTAAGTGAATTATCAAGGGGGGCCCATAAACCCCAACCGTGTTAGGGACACAAAATCAAGGAACATAACACCGGTTTATCGGTTCCTAGGGTGGCATGAGTGGAACAAAACACCAAGGAAGAGGCTTAGCCTTCCACCCATTACCAATATATATGTGCATTAGATTAACAGGTAATATATTGTGATATCCCAACAATAACTTCATCACGGGGCAAGAATCTTCAAATCTTCACCTGCAACTAACAACGCTATGAGAGGAGCTGAGCGATGCGTACTTAGCCAATCAACGGTTTGCTAGGAAGGTGGTTAGAGTGTTTCATGGCAACAATAGGAGGGCTGACAAACAGGAATAGGCATCGAGGCAATATCTAAAGAGCGAGACATCTAGCATGGGCAAAGATAGAAGTGATATCTGGGAATGGTCATCTTGCCTGTTGATTCCACGGAGGGATCATAACCTTGATCCTCAAACTCAGCCTCGGTAGTAACCTCGAACTCCGAATCGGCTGCCGGCTCTACTCAACACAAGAACACAACACGGCACAATATCAAACACGGTGCAATGCACAAACAACATGATGCAAGTATGATGTGCGTATGCATGAGGAAGCTCTTGAGACTAAGGAGAAGATGATGGAAAAGGCCCCATCTTGGGAAACCAAGCAAGCCACTAGATAGATTGAAAGATTTCGGTTGAAATCAATATAAAGATCACCGGAAACGGACGCACGGTTTGCAAAAGACAAGCAAAACAAGATTCAAGCAAAACTGCAGTTTACAACAACATGGCATCTTTGGAGCAAGAAATAACTATGCTACAGTACCCAAACATGGAGACAAAGGACATGGATGTGAAATAGACATGATACTTAACAAGCATGAACTTAGAACACACCCAAAACCTTGCTGGAACACAATTAAACAAGCATGGCAAGTTGCAACAAATTTACAGAATTCTCAGACTTAGTGAAAATTACAAGGCATGGCAGAATTATAACGAATAGGCATGTTTACAAGCTTTGTGCAACTCACCTCAAAGCATAGCATGACAAGTTAAGATAACCAAAAGCAAGAAGACATATTTGAGAAGCTACTCAAAGCAAGAACATGCTTATAGGATGCATAGAACACTAGCTACACTCATGGCAAAACGGAACTTGTTGATAACATGCTGACAGATACATTTTATAGCCTCTTGGGAGCATGAAACCAACAAGTTGCAGCAAGCCATCATGCAACCAAAAGGCATGGCAACAACATACATGACATGCTCTTCAAGAATAACCAAATTGCTACTTCTATAACATACTAGAACATGTCCCAAACACCATGGAAAAAGTGCAAAAGTTTATCCTGACTTAGCAAAAACTGGGCATGCTGACAAATAAATTTTATAGCAACTTGAGGGCCTCATAATAACAATCTACGGCATGGCATCATGGCAAACAAGTGCATGGATAGCTAGAGCATAACATATACTTCAAGAAACATCCATTGGACAACACTAAACATGCACAACAAAGACGGTGGTGTCATGGATACATGGCATAAAATTTACCAGATTCACACTTAGCAAAAAGTTATAAATATGATGACATGTTAACAAGCTTGTTGCACTCATATCAAGACATAGCATGGCATGAAAATGAATCTATCACGTAGAGCACATAACCAAGAGCAAAACTCATGTTGACACCTAGCTCATATGACCTATGGATGAATATGCACAAGCAAGGCAAAACACCAACTCATAACAAGTGCAGAAACTTATCAGCCAAATGCACTTTTGCAACAGAGATATACATCGCAAGATGACAACTAACATGAATACTACAACAACCATCTTGTAGAGCATTTCACAACGAAGATCTGGACATATCATTCGCGGACCAACATGCACAAAGTTATCAACTCACGAACATGGCAACTAATTTACACAGACAACAAGTTACAACAACATGCACTCTTGCCACGAAGATTGAGTCAGCTAGATGATCTCTAACATGCATGAAACTGGTACTAACATGTAGAGCACGACGAGACGAACATTTCGACATATCATATGCGCAAAACAGAGCTACGAGCACGGAGTTATCACATAGCAAAGGAGGCAACAAAATTTAACGGATCTAGGGACTTTGTGGATTTTTACCCTCCGAAAAAGTCAAACATGGACGGGACGGAGCGGGACGAGGAGATCCGGGGATCGGAGCGGCCGTTTGGTTGGTGGAGCTGGTGGATCTGGTCCACTTGACCAGATCCGGCCGGAGTTGGCCGTCGGAGCCGGAGGAGATGGCCGGAGGAGCTACGGGAGGCGGCGGAGGCGGTGGCCGACGTGGCTCGCCGGCAGGGAGGAGGTGGCGGCCGGCCGAAGGGCGGCGGCGGAGGGCGGCCTCGCCGGCGGGAGGGAGCGGCGGCCCGGCGGCCAGACGAAGCCGGCCGATGGCGGGCGCGGGCCTCGCGCGAGGGCGGCGCGGCGAACTTCGGGACCCGGCGGCTGGGCCGGGAGGGCCGGAGACGGGCCAAGCGGGCCCGGCGGTGCGGTGGGAGGCTGGCGGCGGCGGACGAGCCACGTGTCGCGGCGGGAGTGGCTGGGACGTGTCCGGCGGACATGTCCGACGCGGTTTGGACGCGTCCGGCGGCGCGGGGAGCTCGGGGCTAGGTTTTGATCCGGAAAATGGACGTGGAGGACGTTTTTATAGGCATAGGGAGCTAGGAAACTCCAAATGGGGTGTGGTTTTTGCCCACACGATCGTGATCCGACGACCGAGAGGATGGGAGTGGTTGTGCTGGGTTAGTGGGCTGTTGTGGAGGGGGTCTTGGGACAAAAGAAGAGGAGCTTTTAGCCCACTAGGTTAACCGTTGGAGTATCAAACGATCTCCGAACGCAACGAAACTTGACAAGCGACCTACACGTACTAAAAAAACAACGCACGACAAGTCTCACCTCATTCCGAGAACGTTTCACGGCCACATACGGAAGAAGGACTCGGGGGTGCCACGGGCACGTGTGTGAGTGTCGGAACTCGAAACGGACAACGGGAAGAGACGAGCAGGACCGGGTGCAAGTGACAACACGAATGCAATGCAATGCACACGATAATATGACAAGGATGAAATGCACACACGCACGCGACAAAACGAAGAAACCCGAAATGAAAGAAGAGCCCAGAATGGAATTGATGAAGTCAAAGTTGCATATATTGCCATAATTGGAAGGTATCACATATGGGGTGTTACAAACTCTCCTCCACTACAAAAAGATCTCATCCCGAGATCTAGGACTAAAAGAAGGAGGGATACTCCGAACGAAGGTGATCTTCTCGTTCCCACGTAGCTTCTCGGTCGGTATGGTGTGACCACTTAACTTTTGAAAGAGCTGTATATCGACTAGAGGGGGGGGGGGTGAATAGGCGATTTTTAGGAAAGTCTTCAAAACATGGAAGTTTCGAAGACAAACGATAGAACCGATCCTATTTATATGCAGCGGAAGGTAGACTACACTAGACAAGCCATAGTCAAGTATTCAATGAAGTGAAAGCACGAAGACTAATAGCAGCTAGGCAGCATGGATCAGGATGGAAGATTGTATGAAGCCAGTCAGAACAAGTAGTCACACAGTGAAGTCAAATAGATAAGGCAAGCAGGCAATGACTTCACAAAGACATACAGTAAGTAAAGAGAAGGAAGGGATAGAACCAGTAGCTTGGGGAGGACAGTGATTTGTTCGACCAGTTCCAGTTGCTGTGACAACTGTACGTCTGGTTAGGGAGGCTGAGATTTAACTCAAAAGACCGCATCTTCACCTTATTCCCCTTGAGCTAAGGACACCCAGTCCTCGCCCAATCACTCTGGTAAGTCTTCAAGGTAGACTTCCAAACCTTCACAGACTTCGTTCACCGGCGATCCACAATGACTCTTGGATGCTCAGAACGCGACGCCTAACCGGCTGGAGGATTCAGAGTCCTCAAGTGTAACAAGTCTTCAGATCACGCGGACAGAAAGACTTCAGTGATGCCGAACACTCTTTGGCTCTGGGTGTTTGGGCTTTGTCCTCGCAAGGATCTCTCTCTCAGATGCTTCGGAGGTGGGTTGCTCTCAAACGACAAAAGCCGTGTACTAACTCTGAGCAGCCACCAATTTATGGTGTAGGGGGTGGGCTATTTATAGCCACTAGGCAACCCGACCTGATTTCTCTGAAATGACCCTGGGTCACTAAGGAACTGACATGTGTTCCAACGGTCAGATTTCAAACACACGCGGCAACTTTACTTGGGCTACAAGTAAAGCTGACTCATCCAGCTCTGGATAAGATTTGCTCTCATTGTCTTCGCTCGAAGACATAGGATTTGGTTGAGCATCACTTCAGTCACTCTGACTTTATTCACTTGGACCCCACTTAGCAGTACGGTGGTTCCTATGACTCAACAAAGAAGAAAAGAAAACAACGTAACATCTAAGTCTTCGCGCTCCATAGTCTTCACACAATGTCTTCTCTTGTCATAATCTTCAATATGAATATCTTCATATACCACCATCGTCGTCAATGTCTTCATACATTTTTAGGGGTCATCTCCGGCAGGTAAACCGAATCAATGAGGAACTACTACCTGTGTTATCCTGCAATTCTCACAAACACATTAGTCCCTCAACCAGGTTTGTCGTCAATACTCCAAAACCAACTAGGGGTGGCACTAGATGCACTTACAATCTCCCCCTTTTTGGTGATTGATGACAAACTGATTGAAGTTTTCAACGGGGATAAAAGTATGTGAAATTGTAAAGGATAAAGGTATTGTCGTCATAAGTAGCAAAAGGCTCCCCCTGAAGATGTGCATACAAGTAATTTGCTTTTGAATGCAAATGCACATAGCAGGTTGTAGTTGTGGAGATCCTCTTCAACTTATGAAGACAATTCATCATGCACAATTGATATGTCGAATATAATGATATGCATAATGAGGAATGGACGTCTGCAAAATGACTAAGTGCGGAATTTATCGTCGCATCACAGAGTACCAGAAAACGTAGCACACGGCCATCAAGTTCAAATGTTACAACTCAAAGAACCAAATGTAACAAAAGCGAGAGTTGTAAACACTAGGAAAAATATAAAGCACCCGCCCATATGGACCCACTTGAAGACTATCAATTCATAAGCTTCTCCCCCTTTTGTCAGTAAGGACCAAAAAGGTTTGAAGACACAGAGCCTCTACTCGTTCCCAGAAGGAGTAGGAGAAGATGCAGGGTCGGTGTTGGTGTTTGGCGGTGCAGAAGTACTTGGAGCAGTGTCGACACACGCCGAAGGAGGAGGTGAAGAGGTAGCATCATCTTGATCATCGATAACTCTGGCATTCACCGTTGCAGCAGAGGAGGAATAATCAGAGTCTTCAAGAGATGGAGTTCGACGCAAGACATCATTTCTTGGGGGAGTGGTGTCAAACTTGAAATTTTTAGTGAAGCCATCGTCTTGAAGATCTGCTTCAGCACTCAGCAATGTCAAACTCTTCCATGACCTCCGACAGGTTTCATGTGCAACAAAGGCATTCTTGGTGGCAAGATTGCGAATACGATTGACGTCCACCAAGAGGCTTTGCATCTGGTGCTTCAGCCAGTAGTGATGCTTATCTTGTTTCTGATGTAAGGCAGCGAGAAGTTCTCGGTCATTGAGAACACGAGATCGCTTCCGAGGCCTTTGGGCAATGGTGCTCTCAGTAGCTTCAGTCTGTGCACGATGAGGTAAGCGAGTATGTCCAGCCGGAGGATAAACACGAGTGACTGCTTGAACTCCTTCAATGGGCTGAGTGAAGCTTTGGTGATCAACATTGTGAAGATAAATAGGCTCTTTGGCAGGCTCTGGGTATATGGCTTCAACTGACATATCAACCTCTGGCAAGAATATGAGATGGTTGTGAGCAGAAGGTTGATAGTTGACATCAGAATGAAGCTTGATGAGGCGCATGACCCATGGAGTGTAGAACTTATGCCCAAATAGATCAGAGCCTGATGCAGCCAACTGCCTGATAAAGAAGTCTTGAGCGTTGAAGCTGATGCCATTGAAGATATAGAAGACCAATGTCTTCATTGTTCCTTCAAGTTTGGCTGATGAAGAGTGTCCTTTGACAGGCCATAGAGTTCGCCTGATGATATGATATATAGTGCGGGGCAGATACTCAAGGTCTTCGACAAAGAACTCCTTTGGGTACTCAGCATCACATGGCAAGGGCTTCGTCATGCTCAGCATTTGGCTCATGTTGGGCTCTGGCTTCTGAAAGATACTCTCCAAAGCATCACGGTGACGTTGACAACCATGTTCATATAGTTCTCCTGGAGTGGGCAGGCCAGTTAGCTCAATGATGTCAAAGGCTTTGGCTTCATGATGGACATTTCCTGTCATTCACTCAAGGACCGATGTTTTCGGATCCCTGTTGTAGCTGCGAATGTGGAGGGTTGCATAGAATTGCAGAAGCAGCTCTTCATTCCAATGCTCTTTATCAGTCACGAAGTTCAATAATCCAGCATCACGGAAGCAATCAAGGGCTTCTTCAAGGCAAGGCAACCCAACAATGGCTTCAGTGTCAAGACGCATATGTGGGAAGATGCGCCCTTGATCATAGAGAACATGTGAATAATAGCTGCGCTGTTGATAGCTCCAGAACCTATCTGATGAAATCTTTGGTCTGGAATAGGGGTTCTTGGCGCTATCAAAGAAGGTGTTGTGTGCAATGAAGCCGTTGGCATTGAAGGACCCTGGTTAAGTGGCAGTACCTGGAAACCTAGGCAGTCTTGGCCTTGGCTTCTGGACATGTGGCCTGTGCTGAACATGATAGTCAAATTGAGGACCAACAGCAGGAGGAGGGACCCGAATAGGCCACCTGACATTGACCAGCTGACCATAGTTGTATGCTTGCTCAATAGTGTGTGGCCTGGGAGGCGGTACAGGAGTAGTAACAGTGGCAGTGGCAGTGGCAGTGACTTCAGGCTGCAGATTTGCATCAGGTGCAGCATTGACTTCAGGTGCTATCACTTCGGATACCACATTAACTTCAGGCGCCACATTAGCATCAGCCATGACAACGTCATTGGCGTCAGTGTTGGTGTTCGTGGCCGCCTCAGTATGTGTAACCTCCCTTTCAGGAGCTGGAGGGTCAGACACGTTCTCCGCGAGAACAACTTGGTTGGTAGGGGGTGTGGCAACACGTGCTTCTTCTTGGTCATCGGCTGATGCAGCCAAAATATCTTCAGCCGCTTTGGCTTCAGACTCAGGGATGTTCGCAGTTGGAGAGGCTTCAGGAAACACTTGTCGTGAAAAAGATTGGCGCTCATCTCCTTATGGAACACTTGATTAATCGACTTGAGGCCTTGGTCCTTTGCGAAGCCCGCGGAATGCTGGCGACGCCTGCGGAGATGGAGTTGGTTGTGCCTCAAAGTCTTCATCTTCAATCACCGGACTGGTGACTTGAGTTGGGGGAGTTACTGGTGTTTCTACCTGACGGTGGGAGTCTTGTGGGTGATCAGCCCACGAATCATCCTGAGCAATTGGCGTCAAAGGACGTCCAATGCTGATGAGCTCGCTGTTCGTGAGAATAGGCGATGATACCACATTGTGTTCAATCTGAGGAAGGACTTCATCATCTTCAACATTGTCGTGATGACCAATGTTTTCAGCTGCGGTGGGGTCAACAGCTGGAATGTCTTCAGGAGCCTCTGTGGTAGCAGGCTCATGAACAATCAGGCGACGTTCTTATTGTGTAGATGCAGGACGAGCAACATAAATTGGCTCGATGATAAGGGGCTTTGTGGGAGCAGCCCGGACTATCTTGGTCTTGCGTTTCTTGGTGGGTGGAGCATCATCAGTGGTGTTCTTGGTTTTGTGCTTGCGGGCTTCAGCTTCAGCGACCTTTGTCTTCTTGAGTTCTGAAGCAACTGTGAGGACCTTAGGCTTCGAGCCTGTCAAGCTGGAAGGGAAGACAATGCGAGGTTCTTCCCGCCTTGATGCTTCAGCTGGGGCCACAATTGGCTTTTTCTTCTTGGCAGCCATCCTGGGGTCGATGCCAGGACGCCCAAGGGCCTTGTGCTTCTCATCTTCATTGTACGCTTGAACACACTTGGCAGCCAAATCCTTTATGCGCTCATGAGAACCTTTAGCTTCTTCACGCTTCTTCTGAAAGGCTTCCTTGAGCTCATGCATCATGACTTGAAAATTCTGGACATCTTTGACGCTGAGCTTGGCCATATGCTTCTTGAACTAAGCCTTTTCAAAATCAATCTTGTGCTTCAGCTCAAAAATTTTCTGAGCAAGAGCTAGCTCAGAAGCAATGGCGCCGTTGAATGAGATGCTCAGGCCAATTGGAAGTTGCAGATCATCAAATCTGAGATTGGGGGTGTCAAACCACTCATCAATGAAGTTGTTGATGACTGACACGTCAAAGAGAGGCAAGTCATTGAAGATTTCTGCTTCTTGCTTGCTCTTTATCATTTGCTCAAGAGTGTCATTAGCAAGATCTTCATCACTTGACAGATCAATGGTGTCATTCTCATTCCTCAGAACTGCAGCAGGAGTCAGAGTAGAACTGGGGGTGTGCATGGGCTTCTTCTTTAGCTTCTTCGCCTTGGAGATGCGAGAGTGATCTTCAGACTGCACACTTGGTGCAGGTGGAGCAATGGGCAAGGGCTTCAGTCTCGAAGCTTTTGGTGGAGTGGAAGGCTTCGAAGCCTTGGTTATCTTCTTCTTCTTCGGCTTCGGAGGTGCATGC
>LR738713.1:353594278-353607075 GCA_902687465.1 Secale cereale
AGCTTCTTCACGCTTCTTCTGAAAGGCTTCCTTGAGCTCATGCATCATGACTTGAAAATTCTGGACATCTTTGACGCTGAGCTTGGCCATATGCTTCTTGAACTAAGCCTTTTCAAAATCAATCTTGTGCTTCAGCTCAAAAATTTTCTGAGCAAGAGCTAGCTCAGAAGCAATGGCGCCGTTGAATGAGACGCTCAGGCCAATTGGAAGTTGCAGATCATCAAATCTGAGATTGGGGGTGTCAAACCACTCATCAATGAAGTTGTTGATGACTGACACGTCAAAGAGAGGCAAGTCATTGAAGATTTCTGCTTCTTGCTTGCTCTTTATCATTTGCTCAAGAGTGTCATTAGCAAGATCTTCATCACTTGACAGATCAATGGTGTCATTCTCATTCCTCAGAACTGCAGCAGGAGTCGGAGTAGAACTGGGGGTGTGCATGGGCTTCTTCTTTAGCTTCTTCGCCTTGGAGATGCGAGAGTGATCTTCAGACTGCACACTTGGTGCAGGTGGAGCAATGGGCAAGGGCTTCAGTCTCGAAGCTTTTGGTGGAGTGGAAGGCTTCGAAGCCTTGGTTATCTTCTTCTTCTTCGGCTTCGGAGGTGCATGCGCTTCATCAGAGTCAGCGTCGTCTGCAGGTTGATCCACATCCGCCCCTTGAACCCTTATATGAGTGATGAGACCTTCTAAGTTGTAGAAGGGCCCAACAAGATTTGGTTCAGCTTCGCGTGTGTCATCGGCACGAGGCGCAGAGGGGCCAGGGTTGAAGTCTAATCCCCAAGATTTCTTGTTCTCCTTGGCCGAGTTCTTGGCAAACTGGAGATCGCGCTTGAACAGATTGTCATCTCGACACCATAGCAATGACGATGGGTCGGCATCAGCTGGTTGTGGCCCTCGGACCATGCAAGGACAGAAGCCTTGCTCAATGGCTTCAGCTCTGGACCTGGATGGAAGATTTTTGTACAAAATGTCTCCCCATGTTCGCTTGATGGCATTCTTCTCAGCATACTCCTGGGTCACAAACCTGTACTTGTACCACTGTTCTGCCAATATCTTCGAATCCAATGGATTCGAGTTTTTCCTCTAATTATAGTCCTCCTCTGGATTAGTCTTGTACAACTCATAGAGGTCAGGAGGCAAATCTCTGGAGGTGTTTCCACGGCGCTGTCTGCCACCCTTCTGAGCAGATTTCTCAGTTGCCATGAGGTTCAAACTGAAAGGCTTCAACACTATCAAAGGTTTCCGTCTGCTGGTCAGACATGAACTGGCTTCGGGAGAGTTAATGTGACGCTGCAAGAATTCTGCAAATGAATGCAGACTATGAGAACCAAGGGATTCTCCCACGGACATGTACCTGTGACAGCATTAGAGATGCGAGGGAAGGGGAAGAGGTCATATGCATTCTCAGAAGATTTTGAAGATAAAACAGTTTAGAAGACATTGACCTCATAGCGCAAAGACATTCACTTATGTGTTGAGAGTTGGTTCCAGATTTGTACGAATCCAAGAATAGGTACAAGTGAGGAATCTAACTATGTGTGAAGCATAAGTGAATATACTAGGCAAAGTATGAGATGCAGACAGGATAGATCCAAATATGTGGAGGCAGAAACTTCTTTTGGTAGAAAGGATGAATCTATCGGATAAAAAATATGGTAAAAAGAGGGTTTTAATTTACCACACGATGAACTGCTAGACGGAGACGAAGTGGAGGCCAAGCAGTTCGATCTTCCGTGCCCTAACTTGGCGACAGAGGACGCCTACGACGGCGGCGGAGAAGACGATGTCCGCAGCCGTCGTGAAGACGGCGTCGACGAGGTCATGGCAGCTAAGTGCTTCGTCGCCGACGTCGTCGAGAGCTAGCGGTGGCGCTAGGGTTTGTCGAGGTGGAGAGGTGGTAGAAGAGTTTTGACCGTGATGGGACGGACATTTATAAGGAAGGGAGACGGCACAATGCAATTACGCAGGTGCCCCTAGCGGCTCACATATGAGGGACACGTGGCGGACATGCAACACATAGGGAGTTGTTCCATGTTCCCACGCACGCCCGGATTGTCGGGGTGGTCGTTCCGGCTTCTCCGGGTTTCAGGCAATAAGGATTGAGCATTAAAAGCAGATTTAATGTTTGTCTCTGTATCTTCCGCTGACAAGGATGCAGAGAAGACATTCGACGGTTCCAACAGCATGCATATGATTTGGATAGATAGAGTTTGAGGTAGAAAGCAAAGAGAGGTTAGGGTCCGATCACATTCACTTAGTTCAAAAGATTCAAATAAGAAGACATAGCTATAAGTGAATGTTGTAGAGGACAGAACACAAGTCTTTATATGTATACTAGATCACTGATGGCGCGCGTTGCTGCGCCCATCCTTTTTTCCAAGATATTGGTAGTAATTTCCACAAATATATGAAGGTAATGAAGGCAATTCATCTTTCTATTATTTCAGAAAAATTGGCTGGAAACATTATTTACTTGCAAATATGAAGAGACAATGAAATGTAGTAGATCCAAGGCCATGCTAAAAACTAAATAGGCGTTGGTAATGGGAGTGAGATCCTCTAGTGGAAATTGGAAATACTCCATCTGTTCCGAAATATAAGTCTTTGTAGGAATTCCACTATGGACTACATACGGAGCAAAATGGGTGAATCTACACTCTAAAATGCATCTATATACATCCGTATGTGGTTCATAGTGAAATCTCTACAAAGACTTATATTTAGGAACGGAGGGAGTATAACGCAAGCAGTAAAACCAAATTCCAACTTGATCGTGGCCTTAGCACCCTTCCAATATAGGTGCAGATCGTGGCCTTAACACCCTTCTAATATAGGTGAAGCAAATACGGAACTATATTTATATCGAAGTACCAAGGTGCACGGCTATACAAAACATGAGGAACAATAGAAAAAGTAGTATACACACAAGTTAAATGGAATAAAGTTTTTCAAACATCTTCTTTGATCTATGGAAATAAGACTGCTAGCTGTAGAGCCTCCTTTATGATGGGCTTGTTTCAAATTACCATTTTTTTATTTCAAGGAAATACATCTTTGTAAAGCTTTAGAATGGACATCAACTATTGTGAAAATGCCAGAATGGTTGCTTTGTGATGTCTATGATTGTAAGAAGCCACGTGGTTGTGTTATGTTATAACTACAGAAAAAAAATACTTATCATTCATACACACGTCTAGTGGACACCTCAAGAACGATTACAGTGTAAAATCAACTGAAGTACTTCTCAAATGAACAAAGCAGCTCAGATGTTCAAATTTAAAAAAATTACTGTTATTCTCCTGTGCTTGAATTTTACATTTACTTTTTGGACAGGAATCAAGGATATATACTTTCAAGACAACTCAATGTGTATGCTCCCAAGACAGAACTGAAAGAGAGTACCAGAACATGAAAGTCACTGTTGGATAGTGATATATAGCTTCCCCTGATAAACATTATAAAACAAAACTTTTCATATATATTGTTGCTGCCGAAATTCTGTGTTTCAACCAGTAGTTCCCTAAGTAAAAAAGCGAGGTTGACATTCTTTACGTGCTAGTTGCAAAATAACAAACGCAACATGGTACCTGATTTCATAACAAGGTTGACTAAGTTCAGTGTTGTTAGCTATTCAGTGTTGTTAGCTAGCTAGACACTCATCACACCGGGAATAATATGTTGATTTTTAATATGCCTCCACCGGGCCCCCTGCGTCGCCCGCAACAGGCGACATGGGGGAAACCTTCGTCGCCGCCGGTAGCCTTCCTCCGCCAGTGCCCCACCGCATCCCCGCCGCCGAAGGGCAGGCCGGCAAAGCCGCACCGCGCCCGGGGATGGCGGCGACGGGGCGGTTTCATCCTTCCCCTCCCGCAGAACACCCCCTCTCCCCCAACAATCCCTCCGCCGCCATCGCCTCCCCACGCCGCTGCCGCCGGCAGGCCGGCCGGTGTCGCCGGACCGCGCCTGAGGATGGGGGCGGCTAGGCGGCATCATCCCTTTGTGATGCAGCTCCTCATCCCCAACCTCCTCGCCTCCCAGATCCGATCTGGTGCGCCGCAGGCTCCCCCGCCCTCCAACTGCTGCTGTGTTCGTCATGCCTGCCCGGCGAGGCGGCGCGGCTGTGCCCGTCGTGCGCCTCCCTCCGTCCGCCTCTTTCTCCCTGCCGGCGCAGCTTCCTTCTTGCTGCTGTTTGTTGGGGCGTGCGAGGACTCGTGTGGAGGTCATGGACTGGCCAAGGCTTGGTCTTGACCCATGTCGCAGACCATCCTTCGTCTCCGACAGCGTCTCCTTCCAGTTATGACGGCGGCCTATGCTCGCGTGTGTGGTCAAGGTGTTGTTTTGGGCAGCGGGCTGAAGCTTCACGACGAGTGCTTGCCGACACTGTTCCGGTCCCAGCGGCCTATGACCCGCGTTCTCCGGCGTCCATGGCCTGTCGGCGTCCCTACCGGTGTGATTTCAACCCCGACACTCCGGTAGATGCGTCCCCTTCCAGCGTCTTCGGTTTGCCGGTGTTCTGGTGGCTCTGCCTCCGGCAGCTCGGAGCTGCGCTCCTTTCCGGCTCCAGCTCGTCGGCAGCACCGGTCACCATCCCACCCTCCACGCCGGCTTTCTACCATGCTGCCTTCCCGACCCCGTCGACACCCACGGCATGTCGTTTCCAAAGCTCGTGTTCTTCCGGCAGTAGGTGCAGCCCCACCACCTCCGTACTGGGATGGTGGTCGACCGACGGATTGTCTTCCTCATCTTCGTATCCTGATCTGGCGGCTATGGGATTGCTCGGACTAAGGCCAGGCGGAATCCATGCTCGGCTTGACGATGCTGGCAGCGGCGACACTCATGAGTGCCATTTCCCTTCCTGGAGGCGCTGCCATGGCCTTTATCCGTGCCCTTCTTGAAGTCCTTCCTGGAGGCGCTGCATT
This sequence comes from Secale cereale, assembly GCA_902687465.1. Taxonomy (NCBI): domain Eukaryota; kingdom Viridiplantae; phylum Streptophyta; class Magnoliopsida; order Poales; family Poaceae; genus Secale; species Secale cereale. Next base: position 353,599,198 of record LR738713.1, read on the forward strand.
GGGGAAAACCCTAGGTCCGGCGGATCGGATGGCGGTGGAATCACGACGTCGCACCCCTTCTTGAAGGTGCCATCTTGTTCGTTCGCAGTGTCCCCCGTGTTGGACTCTGAGATGTTCGACGTCGTGCTTGTTCGGCCTGCCTCTCTGTTTAGTATTTGTGGGTGTAGTTGTGTCATTTCCCCTGTTCGGGCTGAGCACCCCTTGTCTCTCTACTCCGGGTTCCATGATCATGCCTCTTTGCATTCATGCCATGTGTTGTACCCTCTATTGTACGCATTCTCTTTCTTCTATCAATGAAAAGATACGCAAGCTTTGCGTATTCGCGAAAAAAATATGCCTCCACCGGAATAGTGATCCCATAACAAGGAGACGGACGCTAGTGCAAAATGTCTTAGAATCAAATGCAATTGTTGTTTGGTGGCGTTTATTATTAAAAATAAATACTATTTTCGTATCAGTAGATATAATTGATTCAAAATTTTGTGCTAATTGAATGGCAGTATAACCCCCAATCAAGTAACATACCTAATGCCTTTTGTGACATACATCCAACAAGGATGTGCTCTTTGTCCCCATTATTCTACACTGATGCACAAGTCACAAGAGATGTCCCTCCCAATAAACATCCTCATGATGGTACCTTAGCAGTGTTAATAGTGTGCTTATACCTGATTAAAGAATCTACATAGACCAATTTAGTTTATAGCGTGTTGGCAGATCAATAACAAACAGTAGAATTTTTCAAGAGAAGTAGCAGTGGCTATATATATAGATATACTTACATCTATGTTGCGAAAATTACATTGGGATGTTACAAATGAACTGGATGTGATAGAGATGCCACTGACCATTGGGGGATTCTTTGCTCACTGAATTTGTTCAGTAGTCCATGAGTTACCTCTGCTTGAACTTGAGGCCCTCTCATGGCTTGAGGGTTTCAAAAGAAAGAAAATGAGAGAGCAAGATCAATGTCAATGTGTCGATGCCATGGTGGCCTTTGGTCCATCCTTTTGCACATTTTGACTTGCAAGTACAGTAACGATTTGATCACTAAAAGATTCTACAGAGAAAAAATTAACATGATCAGTTAAGTAAATTTTCCCCAGTAAATCAAACATGATAATATTATTGCAATCAATTTCATGATCAGTTCGAAAGATAAATAGTTAAGTGTGATATCCTGTTCCTCACTTTGGCTGCTCGTGTATCACACATGGAATTGCAACAACTCAGTCGTAAACAAAGGCATGACATAATATATTCATATGTACTACTATGCTTAATGCAAGGATAGAAAATAGTAATCACACCGAAAGTAAGTAAAGCTACTTTTCTTCTGTTCAGCATCATAGAGAAAAATAGACTCAATAATATGGTTCTCCAATGTTCCCTCTTCTCCCTGTATGCATGAGCTGGTGTGGATTCATGAAAAAATGCATGCTAAACAACATGATGTTTCCAATCCTAACTGAAACATATATGAACGAACCTGTCTAAAAAAATTTGATCCCCTCAAATCGATGCATGCCCTGAGCCCCTCCCAACCGAGAGTCCCTAACTGAAACTGCCTCGATGCTCGTGCGTACCTCTAGCTAGGTGCTTGATCGATTTGATGGCAGTGCACCCAAGGACTCCAGACAAAAATCAGATACATTCTTCAGGGGTGTTGTGCGCCAACGATCTAGGGATGGAGCTCGTGTCCTCTTTGAGACAGGGATGCTAAACGGAAGACAGAGAAGGAGGACATCAACGGCTAGACGGAGACGGAGGCGACTCGCTTTCGCTACGGCTCCGGTGGGTTCCGTTCCCTTCCTATCACTAAAATACCCGATAGGGCTAAGCGGAACGAAAAGGGTTTTCCATGAGATGGTAAATGAAAACGATTAGTCCCACACGAGGTTTGATGCTGTGATGCGAAGGGAAGGGGCCACTCAATTCAATTCAATGTCGTAATCCGACCTGGCTTCTTTGAAATCACTGCTTATATACCTGGTATTGGCCATAATTTACAAGAACATTCTGTAGTATTAGTAAGAGGAGGAAGGGTTAAGGATTTACCCGGTGTGAGATATCGCATCCTTCCAATCTACGAAAAGAGGGCACTACGAAAGCTAATTAGTCAAACCAGCACCAAAATAGCGAGTGAGTAACAAGCACTATTTCGCTAGCGCCCTTGACGGGCACTCCAGGACCCGCCTACGCGTAAGTCGTTGGTTCGAATCTGATAGAGTACTTTTCTACTAAATTGATTCACTTTTTTTCTTTGTTTTTGAAACTTTCTCTATATTTTTAGAGAATTTTATGACTTTTTGAGAATTTTAAAATACGAGGAGCATAATATAGGGTTTTTTATTTGATTCTAAATTCCAAGATAACTCATTAGAATTATTAATAAGATGGTCCTAATATATTACAATATTTAGATTGCCCCCTCTTTATGCGCTTCTAGAGAAGTATGTATGCAGGAAGTAAATTCTAACCGCTTTCTTTTGAATCCAATTTCAAATTAGATTAGAAAGATAGAAAGGCCATGAGGATGGGAAAATCAAAATAAAATCTTTTAAATTTTAATTAGTTCTCCTTTTACAGAATATTTTTCAAACTAAAAAATACAATACAATAGTCAATATTCCTTATAATAGATATACTTAATTATATCATAAGAATCTTAAGATATTTTTCGACTAGATAGAAATAGTAAATTTGAATTGAGACACCTATTCCATCTTTTCTATGGCCTAGAAACGGCTTTATCCACCTGTTGTAGGGAATGCCTCAACGCATGTGTCTACCCACTCTTTTGTGTAATATGCTGGAACTCTCTCTCACCTCGAAATGCCATTTATAGATAGTTAGAATGTGCTTGCTGATATCGAAACACTCCTGGGGACGCCTGACCAACTTGAGATGCTCTTGTAGAAAGAACTCTATTTTGATCTAATCACCGGAACAGCAGCTTTAGGGCAGTATCCCACAGCTGGCTAATAAATATGCCTTTGCAGTCGTTATGAGCGATATCTTGGCGTACCATTAAAGGGAGTCAGTGGGCACCGTAAGTAGTAATCGAGAACTTGATGAACATACCAACCAGTATGTGAATCCGTAAGTGGAGGTTTTTTAGGCTATATCTAGCTTTCCCTGCCTGGTGAGCCTAGTCTTTCCACGATTTCAGTTCAGAAGGACTATCTGAATGCCATATACCAATCTCAATCCTCCAGCTAATAACCTATCACACACAGTGTGATATCTCCCTTTTCTCCATCTGCAGAAACTCCCTTCCCTATGTGACTTTAGCTTTCACCGGATGCGGAATTCTCGTTTTGTCCTTGGGGTTACCGGATGATGGGAATAACTAAGCAGAAATTTGGAAATGAGCACGAAATGTCTATAAATGCCAACCCTCCGACGGCGTGGCCGAGGACTGCGCCACGAGGAGGTGCAGCCAGACGAAACGACAACGGTGGCGGCGCAACCTGTATCGTGGGTGAGAAAAAGAGAAATCGGGATGGGAAGGAAACGTTGGATGACCGTCCATCTGAGATCGGACGTTCGTTTGTACAGGCGAACGAGAGGGCCTGGATTTGGTTTTGGGAGTAGCTGCCCGTCGGACAGTCGGCCCAGGAGCAGCCCATGTGCAAGAGAAGTAGTATCAGACGGCTAGCAACGATCGAGCAACAAAATTGGACGGCCAGAAACGTAAATCGCTGTGAGAGCTCGCTTTAGGTCCGGTTATACTGTCCTTAATATCTGATTAAGATCAAATTGACAAAGAGAAAACACATATGAAGATAAATCAAATGCGAAGATTTTGCAAATGTAACACCAAGAGAAACACTTCAAGCAAAGATTTGGTGGTGGCGTTACCCACCGTATAGGAAGTATTAGACCCAGACACGGCACACAATTGTCGTGGCGCTCCGAAGTCAAATTCCGTGTTAATGTATTCACACTCAGAATGTAAGTCTTCATTGATTGCAGATATACTTTACTTCGTGTGTTGCACATCTAAGTCATCAACATGCATAAGTGTTAGGATGTGTGCCTGATTACAGGACATTCAAGGATTCCAAGATATTTAGCTCACACCGCAACTTGCAAAACCTTTTCTCATCCAAGGGCTTTGTGAAGATATCTGCCAGATGCTCTTCAGTGTTGACGTGTATGATATCAATATCTTCCTTCATGACATGATCTCTGAGAAAGTGATGACGAATTTCAATGTGCTTTGTCTTTGAGTGCTGAACTGGGTTGTTGGCAATCTTGATGGCGCTTTCATTGTCGCAATAGAGTGGCACATGCTTCAGATGGACACCATAGTCCTTGAGAGTTTGCTTCATCCAGAGAAGCTGAGCGCAACAATGTATTCAGATTCAGCAGTGGAGAGTGATACACAGTTCTGCTTCTTTGAAGACCAGCAGACAAGTGATTGTCCCAGAAACTGACATGTGCCTGATGTAGACTTGCGATCAACTTTGTCACTAGCATAATCAACATATGAGAATCCAACTAGATCAAACTCTGAGCCCATTGGATACCATAATCCTAGTGTTGGCGTGTAAGCCAAATATCGAAGAATTCGCTTCACAGCTAAGTGATGTGATTCCTTTGGTGCCGCTTGGAATCGAGCACACATGCAAACACTAAGCATAATATCTGGCCTAGATGCACATAAATACAGTGAAGAACCAATCATGGAGCGGTATACCTTTTGATCGAAATCTTTACCATTGGCATCGGGACTCAGATGACTTTTAGTTGGCATAGGCGTCGTGTATCCTTTGCAGTCTTGCATTCCAAACTTCTTCAGGCAATCTTTGAGGTATTTCTCTTGATATATGAAGATGCCGTTGCTTTGCTGATGAATTTGAAGACCGAGGAAGAACTTCAGCTCACCCATCATGGACATCTGATATTGCTCTTGCATCATGTGAGCGAACTCATCACTGTATCTTTTGTCAGTGCAGCCGAAGATAATGTCATCCACATAGATTTGGCAAACAAACAGTTCACCATCATATGCCTCGGTGAAGAGTGTGGGATCCAGGGAACCATGTTTGAAGCCGTTGCTCTTCAGGAAGTCTTTGAGTGTGTCATACCAAGCACGAGGGGCTTGTTTGAGGCCATAGAGTGCCTTGTTGAGCTTGTATACCATATCAAGATGTTTTGGATATTCAAAGCCAGGTGGTTGTGCAACATACACTTCTTCTTCAATCTTGCCATTGAGAAAGGCACTCTTCACATCCATTTGATACAGAAGGATGTTGTGATGGTTTGCATAGGCTAGCAGTATGCGAATAGCTTCAAGCCTAGCCACAGGAGCAAATGTTTCATCGAAGTCAATCCCTTCAATTTGAGTGTATCCTTGAGCAATGAGACGAGCTTTGTTTCTGACAACTTGACCATGCTCATCTTGCTTGTTGCGATATATCCATTTTGTGCCTATTACGTTGTGCTTGCGGGGGTCAGGACGCTTGACAAGTTCCCATACGTTGTTCAGCTCAAACTATTGAAGCTCTTCTTGCATAGCTTGAATCCATTCAGGTTCCATGAAGGCTTCAGCAACTTTCTTGGGTTCAGATATCGTGACAAATGCAAAGTGCCCACAGAAATTTGCTAGCTGTGTTGCTCTTGAACGAGTGAGTGGACCAGGTGCATTGATGCTATCAATTATCTTCTCAACTTGTACTTCATTTGCAACACGAGGATGAACTGGACGAAGATTTTGCTCTTGCTGGTCATTGTGATCATTAGGAGGATTGTCTTCAGGCTGAGCATTGTCTTCAGGTTGATTGGGAGCAGAAATGATGAGTTCCTCGTCAGGCTGTGCTTCAGAAGGCATGATTTCACCTGTTCCCGTTAGCTTGATAGATTCACTGGGTGGAGCTTCATCCAGCACATTTGGCAGGAACTCTCTTTGTGAGCCATTCATTTCATCAAACCGCACATCCACAGTTTCAACCACTTTATAGAGAAAGAGGTTGAAGACTCTGTAGGAGTGCGAGTCCTTTCCGTAGCCGAGCATGAAACCTTCATGTGCTTTTGGTGCAAATTTTGTTTTGTGATGTGGATCCTTGATACAGCATCTAGCTCCAAATACCCTGAAGTAACTGACATTTGGCTTCTTGCCAGTAAGGAGTTCATAGGAAGTTTTCTTCAGAAGCTTGTGAAGATAAACACGGTTGATGACATGGCATGTTGTATCAATAGCTTCGGGCCAAAACTTTCTTGGTGTCTTGTATTCATCAAGCATCATTCGAGCCATCTCAACGAGGGTTCTGTTCTTGCGCTCCATGATGCCATTCTGCTGAGGTGTGTACGGAGCTGAGAACAAATGAGTGATTCCCATTGTATCCAGATAGAGATCAAGGCCGGTATTCTTGAACTCAGTGCCATTGTCACTTCTGATATGCTTGATCTTGACGCCATAGTTGTTCATGGCACGGTTGGTGAAGCGTCTGAAGACATCCTGCACTTCAGTCTTGTAGAGAATTATGTGCACCCATGTGTATCTTGAATAATCATCAACAATGACGAAGCCATAGAGACAAGCTGTAGTAGTGAGCGTAGAGTAGTGAGTAGGGCAAAATAAGTCCATGTGAAGCAGCTCGAAGGGTTGGGATGTCGTCATGATTGTCTTCGAGGGATGCTTGGCCCTAGTCATCTTCCCAGCTTCGCAGGCACCGCACATATGATCTTTCTTGAACTTGACGCCCTCGATGCCTACGACGTGCTTCTTCTTCACGAGAGTGTGCAAGTTCCTCATGCCGGCATGTCCTAGCCTCCGATGCCAGAGCCAGCACTCCGAAGCTTTTGCTAGAAGACATACGGCCATCTGTGGTCCTGCTGAGAAATCTACCATATACAGATCATCTTCCGATATCCTTCGAAGACTAGAGACTTGTCAGATTCCATTAGCACAAGGCAACGATATTTTCCAAATATCACAATCATGTTTAAGTCACAAAGCATTGAGACAGACATTAAGTTGAAACCAAGGGATTCAACAAGCATGACTTTATCCATGTGCTGATCCTTTGAGATTGCAACTCTACCTAGACCCAATACCTTGCTTTTACTAGTATCAGCAAATGTGATGTGACTCTTGTCAGATGGACGTAAGGTCGAGTCCACAAGAAGACTTCGATCACCAGTCATATGATTAGTGCATCCGCTATCCATAATCCATTCTGAAGTCTTTGGTGTCATACCCTTGGCTCCGCGTGCCATGAAGCAGTAGGTGGGAGCGGAGTCGTCATTATCATCATCATTAGTGTTGGTGACGGAGCCATTGTCTTCAGTGTTGAAGATGGACTTGGCAACGTAGGCTGTGGCTAGAGCCAGACTTGCAACACCAGAATCGGACTCCTCCTCAGACTCCACCTCCGCTTCTTCTGAAGCAGACTCCTCCTCTGAATCCATCTCCTTGCCAACAAATGCACGAGGCTTGCCAGATGAATTCTTCTTGTGTGATGAAGACTTCGATGAAGACTTGGAAGAAGACTTTGAGGATTTCTTCTTTTTTCTTGTCATCAGAATCATATTCCTTGCTCTTCTTCTTCTTCTTCTTCTCATTGTCCCATTGAGGACACTCAGAGATGTAGTGACCAGGTTTCTTGCACTTGTGACATGTTCTCTTCTTGTGGTCATGGATAGAAGCTTCATCATTTCTTGAGCTAGATCGTGAAGCCTTTCTGAAGCCTTTCTTCCTAGTGAATTTCTGGAACTTCTTCACAAGCATGGCAAGCTCCTTTCCAATGTCTTCAGGATCACCAGAATTGCAGTCAGATTCTTCTTCCGATGAGGAAACAACCTTTGCCTTCAAAGCGTGAGTTCGGCCATAGTTGGGACCATAGATGTCACGTTTCTCAGATAGTTGGA
>LR738713.1:353607085-353631554 GCA_902687465.1 Secale cereale
TCCACCTCCGCTTCTTCTGAAGCAGACTCCTCCTCTGAATCCATCTCCTTGCCAACAAATGCACGAGGCTTGCCAGATGAATTCTTCTTGTGTGATGAAGACTTCGATGAAGACTTGGAAGAAGACTTTGAGGATTTCTTCTTTTTTCTTGTCATCAGAATCATATTCCTTGCTCTTCTTCTTCTTCTTCTCATTGTCCCATTGAGGACACTCAGAGATGTAGTGACCAGGTTTCTTGCACTTGTGACATGTTCTCTTCTTGTGGTCATGGATAGAAGCTTCATCATTTCTTGAGCTAGATCATGAAGACTTTCTGAAGCCTTTCTTCCTAGTGAATTTCTGGAACTTCTTCACAAGCATGGCAAGCTCCTTTCCAATGTCTTCAGGATCACCAGAATTGCAGTCAGATTCTTCTTCCGATGAGGAAACAACCTTTGCCTTCAAAGCGTGAGTTCGGCCATAGTTGGGACCATAGATGTCACGTTTCTCAGATAGTTGGAACTCATGTGTGTTGAGCCTCTCAAGTATGTCAGACGGATCGAGAGTCTTGAAATCAGGGCGCTCTTGAATCATCAGGGCAAGGGTGTCAAATGAGCTGTCAAGTGATCTCAGGAGTGTCTTGACGATTTCATGCTTGGTGATCTCAGTGGCACCAAGTGCATGAAGCTAATTTCTGATGTCAGTGAGGCAATGGAATGTGAGCTGTACATTCTCATTGTCGTGTCTCTTGAAGCGATTGAAAAGGTTGCGAAGGACACTGATCCTTTGATCTCTCTGGGTTGAGACGCCTTCGTTGACCTTGGAGAGCCAGTCCCAGACTAGCTTCGACGTTTCCAGAGCACTCACACGACCATACTATCCTTTGGTCAGATGACCACAGATGATGTTCTTGGCAATGGAATCTAGTTGAACGAGCTTCTTGACATCAACAGGGGTGACACCTTCACCAGTCTTGGGAACTCCGTTCTTGACGACGTACCAGAGGTCCACATCAATGGCTTCAAGGTGCATGCACATCTTGTTCTTCCAGTAGGGGTATTCAGTGCCATCGAAGACGGGGCACACAGCGGAGACTTTGATTATCCTTGCAGTCGACATAGCTAAAACTCCAGGTGGTTAAACCGGATCACACAGAACAAGGGAATACCTTGCTCTGATACCAATTGAAAGAGCTGTATATTGACTAGAGGGGGGGGTGAATAGGCGATTTTTAGGAAAGTCTTCAAAACATGGAAGTTTCGAAAACAAACGATAGAACCGATCCTATTTATATGTAGCGGAAGGTAGACTACACTAGACAAGCCATAGTCAAGTATTCAATGAAGTGAAAGCACGAAGACTAATAGCAGCTAGGCAGTATGGATCAGGATGGAAGATTGTATGAACCCAGTCAGAACAAGTAGTCACACAGTGAAGTCAAACAGATAAGGCAAGCAGGCAATGACTTCACAAAGACATACAGTAAGTAAAGAGAAGGAAGGGATAGAACCAGTAGCTTGGGGAGGACAGTGATTTGTTCGACCAGTTCCAGTTGCTGTGACAACTGTACGTCTGGTTAGGGAGGCTGAGATTTAACTCAAAAGACCGCGTCTTCACCTTATTCCCCTTGAGCTAAGGACACCCAGTCCTCGCCCAATCAGTCTGGTAAGTCTTCAAGGTAGACTTCCAAACCTTCACAGACTTCGTTCACCGGCGATCCACAATGACTCTTGGATGCTCAGAACGCGACGCCTAACCGGCTGGAGGATTCACAGTCCTCAAGTGTAACAAGTCTCCAGATCACGCAGACCGAAAGACTTCAGTGATGCCTAACACTCTTTGGCTCTGAGTGTTTGGGCTTTGTCCTCGCAAGGATCTCTTTCTCAAATGCTTCAGAGGTGGGTTGCTCTCAAACGACAAAAGCCGTGTACTAACTCTGAGTAGTCGGCACTTTATGGTGTAGGGGGTGGGCTATTTATAGCCTCTAGACAACCCGACCTGATTTGTCCGAAATGACCCTGGGTCACTAAGGAACTGACACGTGTTCCAACGGTCAGATTTCAAACACACGCGGCACCATTACTTGGGCTACAAGTAAAGCTGACTCATCCAACTCTTGATAAGATTTGCTCTCATTGTCTTCGCTCGAATACATAGGATTTGGTTGAGCATCACTTCAGTCACTCTAACTTTGTTCACTTGGACCCCACTTAACAGTACGGTGGTTCCTATGACTCAACAAAGAAGAAAAGGAAACAACGAAACGTCTAAGTCTTCGCGCTCCATAGTCTTCACACAATGTCTTCTCTTTTCATAGTCTTCAATATGAATATCTTCATATACCACCATTGTCGTCAATGTCTTCATACATTTTTAGGGGTCATCTCCGGCAGGTAAACCGAATCAATGAGGGACTACTACCTGTGTTATCCTGCAATTCTCACAAACACTTTAGTCCCTCAACCAGGTTTGTCATCAATACTCCAAAACCAACTAGGGGTGGCACTATATGCACTTACAACTTTCAAGAACTTGATGGACTTGTTACGGGTGTTGCGCTCAGTTTCCTCAAGAATAGCAACAGGGTGCTCACGATAAGACAAGTCTTGTTGAAGATCAATCTCTTCGAACGGAATGGTGCATTCAGGCGTCTTGAAGAACTTGCGGAGTTGAGACACGTGAAAAACATCATGAACATTTGCAAAGTTGGAGGGAAGCTCGAGTTGGTAGGCTAGATCGCCTCTCTTGCCAAGAATCTTGAAAGGGCCCACGTATCTTGGAGCAAGCTTGCCGTTGATACCGAACCTCTGAGTGCCCATCATGGGAGAAACACGGAGATAGACATGGTCTCCAATGTCGAAAGCCAAGTCACGATGCTTGCCGTCATAGTAGCTCTTTTGACGCGATTGCGCGGCCTTGAGATTCTCACGTATGACTTTGCACATTTCTTCGGCTTATGAGATCAAATCATTTCCAAGAAGTTTATGTTCACCAGTCTCGGATCAGTTGAGGGGGGTACGTCACTTTCTACCATAGAGGATTTCAAAAGGAGCTTTGCCGGCACTTGCTTGGAAGCTGTTGTTGTAGGAGAATTTGGCAAACGGAAGGCAATCTTCCCATTTCATACCGAAAGAGATAACACAAGCTCTTAGCATATCTTCGAGGATCTGGTTCACTCTTTTGACTTGACCACTAGTCTGAGGGTGAAACGCAGTGCTGAAGCGAATCTTTGTGCCCATGGCTGACTGAAAAGAATCCCAGAACTTGGAGGTGAACAAACTTCCACGGTGTGAGGAGATCACTTGAGGAATGCCATGCAAAGAAACTATTCTGGAGGTGTACAACTCTGCCAGCTGAGCTGCGTTGATTGAATTTTTGAAGGGAAGAAAATGTGCTACTTTAGTTAGCTTGTCAATCACCACAAAGATAGCATCATTTCCCTTCTTGGACTTGGGAAAACCGGTGACGAAATCCATCTCAATGTGATCGAATTTCAACTCGGGAATAGGTAGAGGTTGAAGGAGACCGGCTGGACGTTGATGCTCTGCCTTCACTCTTCTGCAGACATCACATTCATTCACGAATTGGGAAATCTCCCTTTTCATGCGAGTCCACCAATATGATTGCTTGAGGTCTTGGTACATCTTGGAACTTCCGGGATGTATCGAGAGAGGGAGTCATGTTCTTCATTCATTATGAGCTTCCTGAGATCACCCTTGGGAACCACAATTCCGTCCTCAAAGAACAAGGTGTCTTTCTCATCAACGCGATAACATTTGTATTTGGGAGTACCCTTAGCAATACCATGTTTCACTTTCTCCACCATAGCATCACTGAGTTGGGCCTCACGGATTTGATCTTCCAAGGTAGGAGCAACTTGAAGGTTTGCAAGAAAGCCTTGCAGAACAACTTGAGGGTTGAGCTTCCTGAATGACTAACAAAGTTCAGGCTGGAACGGTTTGAGAAGGAGACTGTTGCAATACGCCTTTCTGCTCAAGGCATGTGCAATGACATTGGCCTTGCCAGGAGTGTACTCAATGCTTGGATCGTACTCTTGAATCATCTCAACCCAATGAGTCTGGCGAAGGTTAAGGTTTGGCTGTGTGAAGATGTACTTCAAGCTCTTGTGATCGGTGAAGATGTCCACTTTTCTGCCCAAGAGAAGGTGTCTCCACGTGATCAAGGCATGTACAACTGCTGCTAGCTCAAGCTCATGTGTGGGGTAATTCTTCTCATTTGGTTTCAGCTGACGTGAAGAGTATGCCACAATCTTCTTGTCTTGCATGAGAACACCACCAAGACCTTGCAATGAAGCATCACGAAAGACTTCATAAGGCTTGGACTCATCCAGAGGAGTAAGAATCGGAGCAGAAATGAGCTTCTCTTTGAGTGTTTCGAATGCCACATCACAATCAGGAGTCCATGAGTACTTGACATTCTTCTGCAATAGGTTGGAAAGAGGATTGGCATTCTTGGAGAAGTTCTCAACGAACCTTCTGCAATAGCTAGCGAGACCAAGGAAGCTTCGGAGTTGCTTTACATTCTACGGAGATTCCCAGTTGACAATAGCTTCAACCTTCTCGGGGTTCACTTAAATGCCCTCGGCAGAGATAATATGACCAAGATAAAGGACTTTATCCAGCCAAAATTCACATTTGGAGAACTTCGCATAGAACTTGTGTTCACGGAGCCTGTCAAGGACCAAACGGAGGTGCTTGGCATGGTCTTCTTCATTCTTGGAGAATACCAAGATATCATCCAGATAGACGAGAACAAATTCATTGGTGTAGGGGTTGAATATGAAGTGCATCATCCAAGAGAAAGTGGGTGGAGCATTTGCAAGGCCGAAAGACATGATTGTGTATTCATAGGAGCCATAGCTTGTTCTGAATGCGGTCTTGTGAATATCCTCTTCACGGATACGAATGTGATAGTAACCCATCCGAAGATCGAGCTTCGAGAACACCTTTGCTCCTTTGAGCTGCTCGAACAATTCATTGATATTGGGGAGCGGGTACTTATTCTTTGTTGTCTTCTTGTTCAATGGCCGATAATCAACGCAAAGGCGTCTCGTGACATCATTCTACTTGAAAAATAGAACACCACAGCCCCAAGGAGAAGTACTAGGCCTGATTAGACCCATACGTTCTTGCTCATCGAGTTGTTTCTTCAGCTCCTTCAACTCATCAGGAGAAAGCTTGTACGGATGCCAACATGCTGGCTCGGTACCGGGTTCAAGTTCAATGACGAATTCAACTTGACGATGGGGAGGCATGCCTAGAAGCTCTTCAGGTAAAGCATCTTCATATCCATTGACCACCGGAATATGAGAAATGGCATTAATCTCGCCCTTGTCATTGAGATAGAAAAGCCTGATTGTGTTATCTCGAGAGGCGAAGATAATCACGTCTTCGTCAGGATGAGTAAGCTTGACCTCCTTATTTGCATAATCAATAAGAGCATCATGCTTCGAGGGCCAATCCATCCCAAGAATAAGATCAATGTCCGAGTTACCGAGAACAACCGGAGAAACCAGAAAACTGTAATCACCCATATGAATAGATATATCCGGAGTAAACATGCTAGAATGCATTTGTTTTCCCGGGGAAACAATTGATAACTCCCTTGGCAAAGCTTTGGTTTGAAAATTATGCTTCAATGCAAATGGGTGAGATATGAAAGAGCATTATGCACCAAAATCAAACAAGACTTTAGCAGGTATAGAATTAACCGGAAGATTACCAATTATCACATCTGAAGAATTCTCTGCTTGAGCTGCATTCATCTGATTCACTCTTGCAACCTTGGGATTGTGCTTGACAATAGCATTGCTGACAGGTGGAGGAGGCGGAAGGCGCCTTTGAGTACACTTGTTTGCATAATGACCCTTCTGGCCACACTTGTTGCAAATAACTTCTGAAAGAGGCCGATGATAAGGACCACTTGATCTTGAAGCTTGAAACTGAGGCTTGGACTGATTGCTTGGGTTGGGTGGGTGGGAGAAGCCACGGCCACCTGAGTGCTTGTTGTTGCTTGGAGGACGGAGCACTTGAGGAGGAGGTAGCCAGAACTTCTGCTGCTTGGCAACCACTTGAGAAGAAGAGGAGGAGTGAACAACATCTCTGATCCTCTTTTTGGAAGCTTCACACTTGAGCTGAGCTGCCTCTTGCTTGAGGGCCATATTGTAGAATTCATCAAATTCACCCGGCTCGAACAAGGTGAGAGTTAGTTGGAGTTCATCTTTCAGACCACCTCGGAACTGATGTATCTTGCTCTTGGCATCGGGGATGTCTTGCTTCGTGATACGTCTCCAACGTATCTATCATTTTTGACTGTTCCATGCTATTATATTATCCTTCTAGGATGTCTTATGGGCTTTATTATACACTTTTATATGATTTTTGGGACCAACATATTAACCCAGAGCCCAGTGCCAGTTTCTGTTTTTCTCCTGTTTTAGGGTTTTACAGAAAATGAATATCAAACGGAGTCCAATTGACGAGTCAATTTTTTATGATTTTTTCTGGACCCAAAGAAGCCACTGAAGGAAAAGAGGTGGGCCAGGAGAGCCACGACCTGCCCTCGAGGGTGGAGGGCGTGCCCTGGGAAGGGGGGCAAGGCCCCCCTATCTCGAGGACGGTCCGTAGCTCCCCTTTACTTCGCCCTGACTCCAAAAATTTCTATAAATACTGAAACCTCCAGAAAGAAACCTAGATTAGGAGTTCCGCTTCCGAAAGCCTGTATAGCCACCGAAAACCAATCTACACCCGTTCTAGCACCCTGCCGGAGGGGGGGAATCCCTCTCCGGTGGCTATCTTCATCATCCAGGCGCTCTCCATGATGAGGAGGGAGTAGTCCACCCTCTGGGCTGAGGGTATGTATCAGTAGCTATGTGTTTGATCTCTCTCTCCTGTTCTTGAGATGGCACGATCTTGATGTATCGCGAGATTTGCTATTCTAGTTGGATCTTCTTCTCCCCCTCTACTCTCTTGTAGTGAATTGAGTTTTCCCTTTGAAGTTATCTTATCGGGTTGAGTCTTTAAAGATTTGAGAACACTTGATGTATGTCTTGCACGTGTTTATCTGTGGTGACAATGGGATATCATGTGATCCACTTGATGTATGTTTTGGTGATCAACTTGCGAGTTCAGTGACCTTGTGAACCTATGCATAGGGGTTGGCACACGTTTTCGTCTTGACTCTCCTGTAGAAACTTCGGGGCACTCTTTGAAGTTCTATGTGTTAGTTGAATAGATGTTTGTGAGATTGTGTGATGCATATCGTATAATCATGCCCATGGATACTTGAGGTGACAATGGAGTATCTAGGTGACATTAGGGTTTTGGTTGATTTGTGTCTTAAGGTGTTATTCTAATACGAACTCTATGATAGATTGAACGTTAGTACGAACTCTTGAATAGATCGATCAGAAAGAATAACTTTGAGGTGGTTTCGTACCCTACCATAATCTCTTCGTTTGTTCTCCGCTATTAGTTACTTTGGAGTGACTCTTTGTTGCATGTTAAGGGCTAGTAATATGATCCAATTATGTTATCCTTGTTGAGAGAACTTGCACTAGTTAAAGTATTAACCCTAGGCCTTGCCTACTATCATTGCAACACCGTTTTTTCTCACGTTTACCACTTGCTACCTTGCTGTTTTTATATTTTCCTATTACAAAAATCAATATCTACCATCCATATTGCACTTGTATCACCATCTCTTCGCCGAACTAGTGCACCTATACAATTTACCATTGTATTGGGTGTGTTGGAGACACAAGAGACTCTTTGTTATTTGGTTGCAGGGTTGTTTGAGAGAGACCATCTTCATCCTACGCCTCCCACGGATTGATAAACCTTAGGTCATCCACTTGAGGGAAATTTGTTACTGTCCTACAAACCTCTGCACTTGGAGACCCAACAACGTCTACAAGAAGAAGGGTGTGTAGTAGACATCAAGCTCTTTTCTCACGCCGTTGTCGGGGAGGTTAATGCTTGAAGGTATATCTTTAGATCTTGCAATCGAATATTTTAATTTCTTGTTTTATCACTAGTTTAGTTTATAAAGGAAAACTACCAAAAATGGAATTAAGGTTACCTCATGTGCTTCATCTTTTTAATATCTTTCGTGAAAATGATGGAAAGGAAAATTGTGCTCAAGTACTAGAAGAAGAATTACATAGAATGCTTGGCACTAAAGACTTGAATGATGAGCATGCTTGCAATGTTGTTAGTGTGAATCCTTTGAATATCCATGGTACTAATGATGATTGCACTAGTCATGATGAAAATATCTCATATAAGCATGTTGATTTTTGTGGAGTGTATAGAGTTTGCAAGTACATACCAAAGAGGGAAGATAGATTTTGCAAGAGGCATAAGTATTTAGAAACAAAATGGTTGCTATAGATGCTAGATGATTGTGCTAAAAATTTAAAATATCTTAGCCCTACTTGTGAACTTTGCAATGAACGTGGTCATTTCATTACCCAATGCGAGTTGTTTCATGATCGAATCGTGTCCAAAAATTGTGATGACTTGATTTCCCTTGCACATCATAATGAACTTATCTTACTTTTGGGTTATGAATAAATTAAATGTAGAACTAAGTTTCTTCCAGGATTTGCCTTTGTTAAACTACTTGAGTTTGATACAGAGAAAATATATATGTAATGTGCAGTAAATTGCATTGAAAATCCTTATGTTGCCGATTACCTTAAGTCACGAAAACAAATAGGAGATGAAGAGAATACTAATGAAAGGGAAGAGATTTCCCAATATCCTCCTATTATTTCTTATGATGAATCAGGTAACGAGGAGGAGCCTCCTATTCTACCAATCTCAGTAGTAAGGAGCTCCAAAAAGAAGATTAAACCCACACATGATGAGAAGAATAAAAAGAAAAGACGGAGAAGCAAAGACAAAAGGTATCCCTTCCAAATGATGTTGCTTCCATTACTCATTGTAATGATGATAATTGTTATACTATCGGTGCTATCCATACTATTAACGATGAGATTGATTATGCTTATAATATGGAAAGGCCCAAGCTTGGGGATGCTATGTTTTATGAGAATGATATATTTGAGAATTTATTTGCTGCAATTAATGTTTGTCCCAAGCTTGGGGATGCTACGCTCGATGAAGATGATATTTTTAGCCTCCCAAGTCTTGATATGCAAGTCTATTATGATGAAAGCACGCCTCCCATTTATGATGATTATTGTGATGCCACTTATGCCATAAAAAGTAGTGATGATTATACTGATAGAACTTGTCATGATTATGATTACCCTTCCTCTTAACATTACTCTTTTAATGTGGAAATAATCTATAGTATTCAAGTCTCTTATGATACTCCCACTATTCCGAATGAGAAGAATTTTGCTTTTGTGGAGAGTAGTAAAATTTCTATGCAAGTAGATCATGAAAATAATGCTTTTTGTGCTGGTTATATTGTTGAATTCATTCATGATGCTACTGAAAATTATTATGAGAGAGGATCATATGCTTCTACATATTGCAATAATATCAAGTTTCCTCTCTATGATCTTAAAATTTTGAAGTTATGCTTGTTTTCCCTTCCTATGCTAGTTGATTATTGTCATCATAAGTTGTTTGCTCACAAAATCCCTATGCATAGGAAGTGGGTTAGACTTAAATGTGCTAGTCATATTCTTCATGATGCTCCCTTTATGTTTCAATCCTTATCTTTTATGCGAGCATCATTGAAATCATCATGCCTAGCTAGGGGCGTAAAATGATAGCGCTTGCTGGGAGGCAACCCAACTTTATATTATTTGTTTTTGTTGATATTAGGGAATAAATATTGCATCTAGCCTCTGATTAGATGTGGTTTCATGTTCTGTTTAGTGTTTGTGCCAAGTAGAACCTTTGGGAAGACTTGTGTGAAGTTTATATGACCTTGCTGTGAAAAACAGAATCATTAGCGCTCGCTAAAGTAGTCTTCAGATTTTACTGAAGCGTGATTTTTAGTTGATTCTTTTTGCTGCTGATTGTTAGACAAATTGCACAAATTTACCAATTTAGTTTGAATTTGTTGGAGTTCCAGAAGTAGGCGAACCCTGCAGATTACTACAGACTGTTCTGTCTTTGACAGATTCTGTTTTTCGTGTGCTGTTTGCTTATTCCGATGCATCTATGAGTAATATTGCAGGATATGAACCATAGAGAAGTTGGAGTACAGTAGGTTTAACACCAATATAAACAAAGAATGAATTCATTGTTGTACCTTTGAGTAGTGGTTTGCTTTCTCATACTAACGGAGCTCACGAGATATTTTTTCTAAGTTTTGTGTTGTGAAGTTTTCAAGTTTTGAGTATTGCTTTGATGGACTATGGAACAAGGAGTAGCAAAATCCTAAGCTTGGGATGCCCCGGGAAGGCATCCCCTCTTTTGTCTTCATACATCGGTAACTATACTTGGAGCTATATTTTTATTCGCAACATGATATGTGTTTTGCTTGGAGCATCAATTTAGTTTATTTTGTTTTGCTTGTTGTTTGAATAATATCCCAAGATCTGAAGTTCTTAAATGTTAGAGAGTCTTCACATAGTTACATAATTATTCAACTACTCATTTATATTCACTTATATCTTTCGGAGTAGTTTGTTATTGCTCTAGTGCTTCACTTATATCTTTTAGAGCACGGCGGTTGTTTTATTTTGAAGAAATAGATACTCTCATGCTTCACTTATATCCTTTTCAGAGTCTATTAAAACAACATGGTATTGTGCTTTGGCTATATAACTAGCCTTCGCATGATAGACATCCAAAATCAATGTAGTAAAAACTTTCACACTAACTGCATTGAATATGATGAGAACTTGGATGCTTGATAATTTTTTTGAGATATGAGGATAGTGATATTAGAGTCATGCTAGTGGAGTTATTATGAAATTGAGAAATACTTGTGTTAAGGTTAGTGATTCCCGTAGCATGCACGTATGTTGAACCGCTATGTGACGAAGTTAGAGCATGGGGTATTTGTAAAGTGTCAACCTTTGTGTGGAGGTCGGGGGCGCGCGATGGTTAACTCCTACCAACCTCCCCCCTAGGAGCATGCGTTGATTGCTTTGTTTTGATGACTCGTAGATTTTTGCAATAAGTATATGAGTTCTTATGACTAATGTTGAGTCCATGGATTATACACACTCTCACCTTCCACCATTGCTAGCCTCTCTTGTACCGCGCAACTTTCGCCGGTACCATAAACCCACTATATATCCTTCCTCAAAACAACCACCATATTGTTCCTCAAAACAGCCACCATACCTACCTATCATGGCATTTCCATAGCCATTCTGAGATATATTGTCATGCAACTTTCCACCGTTCTGTTCATATGACACGCATCATATTGTCATATTGCCATTGCATGATCATGTAGTTGACATCGTATTTGTGGCAAGGCTACCATGCATAATTTTTATACATGTCACTCTTGTTTCATTTCACATACCGGTACACCGCCGGAGGCATTCATATAGAGTCATACTTTGTTGTTGTAGTATCGAGTTGTAATATCGTATTGTAATGAAAGTGTGATGATCATCATTATTAGAGCATTGTCCCATGGGAGGAAAGGCTAAATCTATAAAGCCCCTCCGAAAAAAAGAAAAAAAAGAAAGGCCAAAGAAAAAAAAGGCCCAAAAAAAGATAAAAAAGGAAAAAAGAAAAAAAAAAGAAAAGAAAAAGGGACAATTGCTACTATCTTTTCCACACTTGTGCTTCAAAGTAGCACCATGTTCTTCATTGTAGAGAGTCTCATGTTTAGTCACTTTCATATACTAGTGGGAATTTTCGTTATAGAACTTGGCTTGTATATTCCAACGATGGGCTTCCTCAAATGCCCTAGGTATTCGTGAGCAAGCAAGTTGGATGCACACCCACTAGTTTCTTTTGTTGAGCTTTCATTCATATTTAGCTCTAGTGCATCTGTTGCATGGCAATCCCTACTCAGTCACATTGATATCTATTGATGGCCATCTCCATAGCCCGTTGATACGCCTAGTCGATGTGAGACTATCTTCCTCCTTTTTGTCTTCTCCACAACCACCTCTATTCCACCCATAGTGTTATGTCCATGGCTCACGCTTATGTATCTCGTGAAAGTTGAAAGGTTTGAAAAGATAGAGTATGAAAACAAGTGCTTGGCTGAAATCGGGGTTGTGCATGATATGAATATTTTTGTGTGATAACGAGGGAGCATAGCCAACACTATATGATTTTGTAGGGATAACTTTCTTTAGCCATAGTATTTTGAGAAGACATGATTGCTTGGTTAGTATGCTTGAAGTATTATTATTTCTTAAGTCAGTATAGACTTTTGTCTTGAATCTTTCAGATCTAAACATTCATGCCACAACTAAGAGAATTACGTTGAAAAACTATATTGGTTAGCATTCCACATCAAAAATTCTTTCTTTATCATTTACCTACTCGAGGACGAGCAGGAATTAAGCTTGGGGATGCTTGATACTTCTCCAACGTCTCCAACATATCTATTATTTTTTATTGTTCCATGCTATTATATTATCCATCTAGGATGTCTTATGGGCTTTATTATACACTTTTATATGATTTCTGGGACTAACCTATTAACCCAGAGCCCAGTGCCAGTTTCTGTTTTTCTCCTGTTTTAGGGTTTTACACAAAATGAATATCAAACGGAGTCCAATTGACGAGCATTTTTTTTATGATTTTTTCTGGACCAAAAGAAGCCCCCGAAGCAAAAGAGGTGGGCCAGGAGAGCCACGGCCTGCTCTCGAGGGTGGAGGGCGCGCCCTGGGAAGGAGGGCGAGCCCCCCTATCTCGAGGACGGCCCGTAGCTCCCCTTTACTTGGCCCCGACTCCAAAAATTTCTATAAATATTGAAACCTCCAGAAAGAAACCTAGATCCGGAGTTCCACCATCGAAAGCCTCTGTAGCCACCGAAAACCAATCTACACCCGTTCTGGCACCCTGCCGGAGGGGGGAATCCCTCTCCGGTGGCTATCTTCATCATCCCGACGCTCTCCATGACGAGGAGGGAGTAGTCCACCCTCGGGGCTGAGGGTATGTATCAGTAGCTATGTGTTTGATCTCTCTCTCTCTCGTGTTCTTGAGATGGCACGATCTTGATGTATCGCGAGCTTTGCTATTCTAGTTGGATCTTCTTCTCACCCTCTACTCTCTAGTAATGGATTGAGTTTTCCCTTTGAAGTTATCTTATCGGATTGAGTCTTTAAGGATTTGAGAACACTTCATGTATGTCTTGCACGTGTTTATCTGTGGTGACAATGGGATATCATGTGATCCAGTTGATGTATGTTTTGGTGATCAACTTGCGGGTTCAATGAGCTTGTGAACCTATGCATAGGGTTGGCACACGTTTTCGTCTTGACTCTCCGGTAGAAACTTCGGGGCACACTTTGAAGTTCTATGTGTTGGTTGAATAGATGTTTCTGAGATTGTGTGATGCATATCGTATAATCGTGCCCACGGATACTTGAGGTGAAAATGGAGTATCTAGGTGACATTAGGGTTTTGGTTGATTTGTGTCTTAAGGTGTTATTCTAGTACAAACTCTATGATAGATTGAACGTTACTACGGACTCTTGAATAGATCGATCAGAAAGAATAACTTTGAGGTGGTTTCGTACCCTACCATAATCTCTTCGTTTGTTCTCCGCTATTAGTTACTTCGGAGTGACTCTTTGTTGCATGTTGAGGGCTAGTAATATGATCCAATTATGTTATCCTTGTTGAGAGAACTTGCACTAGTGAAAGTATGAACCCTAGGCCTTGCCTACTATCATTGCAACACCGTTTTGCTCACGTTTACCACTTGCTACCTTGTTGTTTTTATATTTTTCTATTACAAAAATGAATATCTACCATCCATATTGCACTTGTATCACCATCTCTTCGCCTAACTAGTGCACCTATACAATTTACCATTGTATTGGGTGTGTTGGGGACACAAGAGACTCTTTGTTATTTGGTTGCAGGGTTGTTTGAGAGAGACCATCTTCATCCTACGCCTCCCAAGGATTGATAAACCTTAGGTCATCCATTTGAGGGAGATTTTCTACTGTCCTACAAACCTCTGCACTTGGAGGCCCAACAACGTCTACAAGAAGAAGGTGCGTAGTAGAAATCACTTCGCATAACGGGCAAGATTCTGGAACTTGACATTGTATTGATAGACGGACATGGTGCCTTGCTTCAGGTTGCGGAATTGCTCACGCATGCCTTCAATGACACTGGTTGGAATGTGGTGAGAGCGGAAATCTTTGCAGAAGTCAGTCCACGAGATCTCATGTTCACCTCTAGAATCTTTGTACTGTTGCCACCAATCAGCAGCTTGATCTTTGAGTTGGAAAGTGGCAAACTTGACATAATCCTCGGGTCTCACGTTACTGCATTCAAAGTGCTTTTTGATGTCCGTGATCCAGTCTTCAGCATCTAGCGGATCCACACAGTAACTGAACGACTTCGGTTGGTTTGCCAGGAATTGGTTCAGAGTCACAAAGTGAGGTTGATTGAACAGATTGCCTTGGCCTTGGTTCCCATGATTGCCTTGATTTGCTTGGTTGGCTAGAAAGTTCTGCATCATTTGCATGAGCATCTGGGTGTTCTGGTTGGTTGCTTGTATAATTGCTCTCCATGCCACAGACGGAGGAGGAGGGGAAGCAGGACGCTCTTCTTCACCCTCTTGGTTAGGGTTGGGAACCTTCTTGGGAGCCATCCTGAATATGATGACAACCGTTAGCCATTGATGCAAAATGATAAGTTGAATCAACGTCTAGATATTTACAACATAACTCTTCACAATAAACATTCGAACAAAATGAACGAATGAATTCCACAGTTTAATGGTACAACAATCTTTTCGAGAAGCCACTTGGGAGAACAAAAGATAAAATAAAAACAACAAGGTGCAGATGGAACAAATACATGATAGAAGCTTCGTCCCACATGTTCGCGCTGAATGCTCATGGAACGTGTTACAAAGGGTGTTGCAATCCCCGGACCAACATATCCAAGGACCCTTTAAGATGCAACGCCCAATTGGAACAACGCCCATGAAACCTCTTCACTCGATGTTGAACCCCAAACCTCATACCATGCACTCGTTGGAAGAATGCCTACGAGCTACTTGAAGAACCCATCTATTAATTTCCGAAGGTTTCCAATTATGCAATCTGGTATTGGGGATACAAGGGAAGCACCACGCACTCAACTCTAATCCTACATCCAGCTGTATCCATCGGTCAATACATAACCAGTCATCCTCGTAAATTGTTTACCTCGAACCTTTGAAACGCATCCGCTATACTAGCTGTGGCAATACTCCTGAACTATCTCCCTAGTACTGGGTGACTCGGGGTTATCTCACCACCAGACATGCATAGAAGAGTTTTCGATGTCGGCCGTCTTAAGTATTCTAGAACCGCTGCGGTACGTTTGTGACGACAACACCTCGGTGCTCAACTCCCAGGAACACTGCCACAACCCCTAATGACAGGAGGCATCGAGAACAATGTTCTCATCACAAAGATATCAGAACAATCCAAACAATACTCGCGTGATCCTAAAAAAAATTTAGTGAATTTTTGAGAGTAGAGGAGATAGAACAACGTCAGGAGTCCTCACCAGAGCGATGAAGGGATGAGGAGTAAAAATAAATCCTACTCTCCGATATATATATATAGGACTCAAAACATTTTTTTGTGTGTGTGCCTAGACTCAACCGTCAACGATTCGATCAATCAGTGGGCTCCTAGGTCGGAGAAGGCTCTGATACCAACTTGTAAAACCCAGTATGCGGCTATGTCCCCCACGTGTCGAGGCACGACTTAAGGACATAAACGCATACTAGAATGATCTCAAGTATGGTATCTTTGCAAGACTCATGTAAAAGCAGGGATGAAAGTGTAAAATGATAGTTGGCTTACACTCGCCACGTCACACAATGAAATACATTAACATACATCATCCAAATAACATCAGAGTCTGACAATGGACGAAATATAAACGAAAAGATACCATAAATAACACAAGGCCCGGATCATCCTACTAAGAGCCACTACCGATCATCAGGAGAAGACACATAGTAACGTCCACGCTCTTCATCGAACTCCCAGTACAGATCTGACCCACCTCCTGAATAGTTCTCAACGGTACCTGCATCTGGTGTGTGTTGAATCTATGAGCCATAGAGGACTCAGCAATCCCGTTCCCGGGTAGCAAAACTATCAAAGCCTTAGGTGTGGAAGGCTATAAACAAGGTTGCAGCAGCACTAAGCCCTAGCTTACGTGTTTAGAGCGAGAAGAGAATAAGTGCCAATGATCGCCAAGTTGATCAAGAAGTGATCCTAACTACTCACGATCAAACATAACCCCACCGTGTTCACTTCCCGAAGCCCTTCGGAAAGAGACCATCACGGTTACTCACGCTGGTAGTGTATTCATGAACATGGTGTCAAGTTATCTACAACCAGATATTAACAAATTCCCATCTGCCACATAACCGCGGGCACGGCTTTCGAAAGATCAAACCCTGCAGGGGTGTCCCAACTTAGCGCATCACAAGCTCACGATCTCCGGAGTTGCAACTCCAAAGTGGGAAGACCCGATTATTCTCGGAATCCCGTGCTCAAGATATTTCGACAAAGGTAAAACTAATCCAGCAAGACCTCCCGGCGTGCCGACACCCTGATAGTAGCCGCGTATATCTCGTATTAGGCTACGACCGGATGGGCGATGCTACAGGTTATACCAGATACCTCGGGTTTCCCCAAGGCGGCCCTGCAGGACCCGTAGTTTGGACCAACACTCATGAGGAGCACTGGCCCGGGTTGTTAATTAAGACCTCGAGTTTGCAACGCCCTATGCAAGTTTTAGTTATTAGGCAAATGTAAAACCAATGTTGGGCCTTGCTGGGAAAGCTTTAGCACTAAGTGAATTATCAAGGGGGGGCCATAAACCCCAACCGTGTTAGGGACACAAAATCAAGGAACATAACACCGGTTTATCGGTTCCTAGGGTGGCATGAGTGGAACAAAACACCAAACAAGAGGCTTAGCCTTGCACCAATTACCAATATATAGGTGCATTAGTTTAACAGGTAATATATTGTGATATCCCAACAATAACTTCATCACGGGGCAAGAATCTTCAAATGTTCACCTGCAACTAACAACGTTATGAGAGAGGCTGAGCGATGCGTACTTAGCCAAACAACAGTTTGCTAGGAAGGTGGTTAGAGTGTTGCATGGCAACAATAGGAGGGCTGACAAATAGGAATAGGCATCGAGGCAATATCTAAAGAGCGAGACATCTAGCATAGGCAAAGATAGAAGTGATATCTGGGATTGGTCATCTTGCCTGTTGATTCCATGGAGGGATCGTAACCTTGCTCCTCAAACTCAGCCTCGGTAGTAACCTCGAACTCCGAATCGGCTCCCGGCTCTACTCAACACAAGAACACAACACGGCACAATATCAAACACGATGCAATGCACAAGCAACATGATGCAAGTATGATGTGCGTATGCATGAGGAAGCTCTTGAGCCTAAGGAGAAGATGATGGAAAAGGCCTCATCTTGGGAAACCAAGCAAGCCACTGAATAGATTGGAAAATTTCGGTTGAAATCGATATAAAGATCACTGGAAACGGACGCACGGTTTGCAAAAGACAAGAAAAACAAGATTCAAGCAAAACTACAGTTTACAACAACATGGCATCTTTGGAGCAAGAAATAACTATGCTACAGCACCCAAACATGGAGACAAAGGACATGGATGTGAAATAGACATGATACTTAACAAGCATGACCTTAGAACACACCCAAAACCTTGCTGGAACACAATTAAACAAGCATGTCAAGTTGCAATAAATTTACAGAATTCTCAGACTTAGTGAAAATTACAAGGCATGGCAGAATTATAACGAATAGTCATGTTTACAAGCTTGTGCAACTCAACTCATAGCATAGCATGACAAGTTAAGATAACCAACAGCAAGAAGACATATTTGAGAAGCTACTCAAAGCAAAAACATGCTTATAGGATGCATCGAACACTAGCTACACTCGTGGCAAAACTGAACTAGTTGATAACATGCTGACAGATACATTTTATAGCCTCTTGGGAGCATGAAACCAACAAGTTGCAGCAAGCCATCATGCAAGCAAAAGGCATGGCAACAACATACATAACATGCTCTTCAAGAATAACCAAATTTCTACTTCCACAACATACTAGAATATGTCCCAAACACCATGGCAAAAGTGCAAAAGTTTATCCAGACTTAGCAAAAACTGGGCATGCTGACAGATAAATTTTATAGCAACTTGAGGGCCTCATAATAACAATCTACGGCATGACATCATGGCAAACAAGTTCATGGATAGCTAGAGCATAACATATACTTCAAGAAACATCCATTGGACAACCCTAAACATGCACAACAAAGACTGTGGCATCATGGATACATGGCATAAAATTTACCAGATTCACACTTAGCAGAATATTATCAACATGATGACATGTTAACAAGCTTGTTGCACTCATATCAAGACATATCATGGCATGAAAATGAATCTATCACGTAGAGCACATACCCCAGAGCAAAACTCATGTTGACACCTGGCTCGTATGACCCATGGATGAATATGCACAAGCAAGGCAAAACACCAACTCATAACAAGTGGAGAAACTTATCAGCCAAATGCACTTTTGCAACAGAGATATACATGGCAAGATGACAACTAACATGAATGCTACAGCAACCATCATGTAGAGCATTTCATAACGAAGATCTGGACATATCATTCACTCCAATCGGAGCAACATGCACAAAGTTATCAACTCACGAACATTGCAACAAATTTACACAAACAACAAGTTACAGCAACATGCACTCCTACCACGAAGATTGTGTTAGCTAGATGATCTCTAACATGCATGAAACTGGTACTAACATGTAGAGCACGATGAGACGAACATTTCGACATATCATACGCGCAAAACGGAGCTACGAGAACGAAGTTATCACATGGCAAAGGAGGCAACAAAATTTAACGGATCTGGGGACTTGGTGGATTTTTACCCTCCGAAAAAGTCAAACATGGACGGGACGGAGCGGGACGAGGAGATCCGGGAGCGGAGCGGCCGTTTGGTTGGTGGAGCTGGTGGATCTGGTCCACCTGACCAGATCCGGCCGGAGTTGGCCGCCGGAGCCGGAGGAGATGGCCGGAGGAGCTCCGAGAGGCGGCGGAGGCGGTGGAGGCGGTGGCCGACGTAGCTCGCCGGCGGGGAGGAGGTGGCGGCCGGCCGGGGCAGCGCACGGGGCCGGCCGAAGGGCGGCCTCGCCGGCGGGAGGGAGCGGCGGCCTGGCGGCGAGACGAAGCCGGCGGGCGGCGGGTGCGGGCCTCGCGCGAAGGCCGTGCGGCGAACTTCGGGACCGGGCGGCAGGGAACGGCGGCTGGGCCGGGAGGGCCGGAGTCGGGCCGAGCGGGCCCGGCGACGCGGTGGGAGGCTGGCGGCGGCGGACGAGCCACGTGTCGCTGCGGGGGTGGCCAGGACGCGTCCGGCGGACATGTCCGACGCGGTTTGGATGCGTCCGGTGGTGCGGGGAGCTCGGGGCTAGGTTTTGATCCGGAAAATGGATGTGGAGGACGTTTTTATAGGCATAGGGAGCTAGGAAACTCCAAATGGGGTGCGGTTTTTGCCCACACAATTGTGATCCGGCGACCGAGAGGATGGGAGTGGTTGTGATGGGTTAGTGGGCTGTTGTGGAGGGGGTCTTGGGCCAAAAGAAGAGGAGCTTTTAGCCCACTAGGATAACCGTTGGAGTATCAAACGATCTCCAAACGCGACAAAACTTGACAGGCAGCCTACACATACTAAAACAACAACGTACGACAAGTCTCACCTCATTCCGAGAACGTTTCACGGCCACATACGGAAGAAGGACTCGGGGGTGCCACGGGCACGTGTGTGAGTGTGGGAACTCGAAACGGACAACGGGAAGAGACGACCGGGACCGGGTGCAAGTGACAACACGAATGCAATGCAATGCACACGATAACATGACAAGGATGAAATGCACACACGCACGAGACAAAACGAAGAAACTCGAAATGAAAGAAGAGCCCAGAATGGAATTGATTAAGTCAACGTTGCATATATTGCCATAATCGGAAGGTATCACATATGGGGTGTTACAGTTCTCTTGTGAAACCTGGATTCCTTCGCCAAGGCTATTGCTCCAGTGTTGTCACAAAAGATTTTCATTGGACCCGATGCACTAGGTATTACATCTAGATCGGATATGAACTCCTTCATCCAGACTCCTTCATTTGCTGCTATCAAAGTAGATATGTACTCCGCTTCACATGTAGATCTCGCCACGACGCTCTGCTTGGAACTACACCAACTGACAGCTCCACCGTTCAGCAAAAATACATATCCGGTTTGTGATTTAGAGTCATCCGGATCAGTGTCAAAGCTTGAATCGGTGTAACCGTCTACGACGAGCTCTTTGTCACCTCCATAAACGAGAAACATATCCTTTGTCCTTTTCAGGTACTTCAGGATGTTTTTGACCGATGTCCAGTGATCCACTCCTGGATTACTTTGGTACCTTCCTGCTAAACTTATAGCAAGGCACTCATCAGGTCTGGTACAGAACATTGCATACATGATAGATCCTATGATTGAGGCATACTGAATGACTTTCATTTTCTCTCTATCTTCTGCAGTGGTTGGGCATTGAGTCTTACTCAACTTCACACCTTTTAATACAGGCAAGAACCCTTTCGTTGACTGATCCATTTTGAACGTCTTCAAAACTTTATCAAGGTATGTGTAACACCCCTAGTGTCATGCTACAGTAATCCTCTATGATTAAGCTAATGATTTTCTCCAAACAGTGCTTGATCACCTTTGTTCAATATCCCAATTGAAATTCTAGTCAATTCAAATTCATGCGAAGTTTGAAGTTGCTCAAAAGTTGCTGGAAAAATGTTCACCATTTGTCTAAAATCCCATAACAATTATTTGTTGAGGAAGACAACATCACTTGTGTGCAAATATGAGCATTAGCAATTATAACAGCACCAATTCAACATTTTTTTATGTTATCCTATTTATGAAAAATACTGAATGAATTCTTCTGGTCTCCAAAATAGTTGTGGCACCGTCAAAGATCACCAGGGAATAAAAAGGGCACTTCCCATATTTTTCCTAAGTATATAGCATGCCCAATATTTTATTACCCATCTCTGTTTATTAAATAAAAAAACAGAAACAAAAAGAAAGAAGGTTGAGGGGCACTGTGCACTTAGGCATGTCAGCCCAGTGCATCGGCCCAGCCCAACCTCACCTCCCTTCCTTCCCACTGCTCATCCATGGCGCGCTGGCTGCACACACACCGGCCGTGGCCGCGGATGGCCACGCGCCGGCCATCCGGCGGCTCCCCGACGACCTACAAGGATGCCCACGCCCTGCCTTAACCCTAGACGCCCCCAGTTCCCCCTCTTGCCCCCTCTGGCCCCAGATCCCCTTTCCCTGCGCACCTCTGACGCCACTGCCGCCATGGCCACCGTCGCCCTCGCGGCCACCGTCGTCCCCATGCCCATCCGACGTGCCCGTTAGCTTTGTCATGGACCTCCACTTCTCCTACAACCGCCACCTCGAGCTCGGAGCAGCTACATCGCCGAATCCCCGTGTTCTTCTTCCTTCGACAGCCGCCGCTTCTCCGTCGATTCTGGCTACCTCGCGCCCTCCTCGAGCCCGCTGCCCTCCCCTACCGGACCATAGTGAGATCCTGCTCCCCCTTGTCACTTTGGATTTCATCCCCGTGCCCCCTAGCCTCTACCCTACCGTAGCAGTAGCTCGCCGTCGCCGTTCGCATCATCGCCGCGGCCACCGCTGCTCACGCTCGCATCCGAGCATGGCATCATGCTCAGCACGCTCCCAGCAGTCCAACGCCACCTTCCATGGTCCTTGTCGTGCCCTGCAGCGACGAGAGCGAGCACGCCCAAAAGCCACCGCCGCCAAGCTCGACGCCGGCGATGTTTCCGGCCTCCCCGGCGTAGTCTAGAAGCACCACTCGACGCCGATCCCTCCTAGTTTTCAAACGCAAGTCATGGCATGCGAAATGGTGAACCGTAGGCGATTTCCGACCTCGTCGGCGTTCGGCCGCCGCGCACGAGCTCACCGGAGCCACTCCGGCAGCTCCGCTGAGCTGGTGCCGTGTGGGCCACCACCTAGGTCACTGACCCGTGGGCCCCAGGGGCCCGGCTGGCCTTGTTGACCCAGTCAACGGCTGACTGGGCATCGCCCAGTCACAGCCAGTGGGTCCCCCGTGGGCCCTGTTGACTAGTCAGCTAGTCTGTTGACCGCTGATGCAGCAATGATGCCATGATGACGTCATATTTTCTTTTCGGTCGATTTACATATCTAAAGTAATTCCAGAAAATGCTTAAAACTTTGAAAATTCATAGAGAATAAACCGTAACTCCGATGAAAATGTTTTCTATATGAAAGTTGCTCAGAAAAATCCAAAAAATCTGAAAATGCGGTCCGTTCATCTGTCACATGCCTCTAGCATGCTGAACATGGAACTTTTCCCCTCCAGTCATCTGTGTGACACGGGTCCGGAACCGAGAATACATTCCCGGTTGAATTTCCCCTTAACCTATATCATGTAGCCATGCGTTAGGTCACACCCGGCACAACATATTGCCATGTTACACTTTGTGATGCTATGTTTGCTTTATATTTACTTTTTATTCTCCCTCTTCTCCCTGGTTGATCCCGAGACCGATGTTGCCCCTGTGATCGACTACGTCAACGACGACCCCTCCTTGCTAGAGCAACCAGGCAAGCCAACTCCCCTTGATAATTCCGATATCGCCCACTCTCTTCTCTCTTATGCTTGCATTAGAACTGCTACTGCTTTTTGTATGGTCATATTCTAATGCATAGCCTGTTGTTGATACCTGCTTTCATACCTTACATGTTTATACTAAACTGCTTAGTATATGCTGGTTAGAGATCCACCAGTGACCCCCCCCCCCACACATTGTCCCGACTGCCCTGCTTGATTATCAGAAGGCCCGATCAACGGGATCGAAGACCAGGACCCGGCACCGCACATCACTTTCCCATTAGTTGCTCGACACTACTGGGTTACTATCGAGTGCCGAGGGTGAGACCTCATTAGCACTTCTGATGTTAACCTTGTAGGTTAGTTCATCGGTTGTGGTCATCAAGGGTGATTCCTCTTTCTCCACTCCCGATAACGACACTGTCGTTCAACTCCTCAAGAGTGGACCTCGAGGGTGACTCATCTTTAGTTCACCTTGACGATAAACATCAGGTGGAATTCCATCGAGGGTGATTTCCTCAGGTTTCCCTTTGGTGTCAGACACACAGTTAGTATGGTTACTATGACTTTACACTGAACCTGATTACTAAAGACGGGTCGACCCTGAGGGGTACCCGCGCGAGCTTAATTGCGAGTGATGTGTAGTCGGGTTGACCTGGAAGGTGCCCGTGAGATAAATATGAGGCGTGGCCGGGCACTCTCCCTTGCCGCAAGTTCTCGAGACGGGGCGATGGGGTCACATGTTCATGAGTCTCTGCTCGTTACCGCGCGTTCCCAAGACACTAAACGGTTTGGATATTTGATCCAAGGGGCCTCTGACCTGATAGCGCTAACCATCACGTGGGCATAGTATGGGCGTTCTGCGTCGTATGCATCAGCCGAAGCTTAACTAACGTCATTGCGACTGAGCGGCGCGCGCCGGGTTGGACTGGTTAGGCTCCTACCTTTTTAAAGGAGGTTGCTAGGTCTGCTCACCGGCCGCGTACGCAACGTGCAGGAGTTCCCGGGGCGATTGGCCCATGACCCCTGGGGGCATAGGGTTTAGTCCGGCGTGCATGACCTCTCTATTAAGCCTAGGTCGGGTTGCGACGTATTGTTTGGCCGAGGGCGGGCATGACCTGATGGTGTGCCCGGCCGGAGTTAAGCAAGCGTGTTGGGTAAGTTGGTGCACCCCTGCAGGGAAGAAACCATCTATCGATAGTCTGTCCTATGGTAACGGACACTTGGTTGTATCCCGATCGATACAACTAGAACTGGATACTGAGACATGAATGGATATATGGCTCCGGGATTGCTTCCTCGCAGGGACTCGAGGAAGGATCTCTGGGCGTTATTGCTACAACATGCTTGATAATTATAATATGTTATTTTGTACTCTCTTCTACTGCTACAAGATTGGTGGTTTCCAGAAGATGCTAGTCTTTGATAGGACTAGCTTCTCCCCCTCTTATTCTGGCATTCTACAGCTTAGTCCACAGATACTACCCCTTTTCATTGATACCAATGCATATGTAGTGTAGATCCTTGCTTGCGAGTACTTTGGATGAGTACTCACGGTTTCTTTGCTCCCCCTTTCCCCCT
>LR738713.1:353648910-353664599 GCA_902687465.1 Secale cereale
CCATGGACTCAACATTAGTCATAAAGAACTCATATACTTATTGCAAAAGTTTACGAGTCATCAAAACAAAGAAATCAACGCATGATCCTAGGGGGGAGGTTGGTAGGAGTTAACCATCGCGTGTCACCGACCTCCACACAAAGGATGACACTCAATAAATACCTCATGCTCTAACTTTGTCACATAGCGGTTCACCATACGTGTATGCTACGGGAATCACAAACTTTAACAAAAGTATTTCTCAAATTCATAATTACTCCACTAGCATGACTCTAATATCACCATCCTCATATCTCAAAGCAATCATCAAGTATCAAACTTCTCCTATCATTCAATGCACTTTATGTGAAAGTTTTTACTATACCCAACTTGGATGCCTATCATATTTGGACTAGTTTTATAACCAAAGCCAATTACCATGATGTTCTAAAAGACTCTCAAAAAGATATAAGTAAATCACGAGAGTTCATCTATTTCTTCAAAATAAAACCACCGACGTGCTCTAAAAAGATATAAGTGAAGCACTAGAGCAAATGACAAACTACTCCGAAAGATATAAGTGAAGATCAATGAGTAGTTGAATAATTATGTAACTATGTGAAGACTCTCTAACATTTAAGAATTTCATATCTTGGGATATTATTCAAACAGCAAGCAAAACAAAATAAAACAAAATGACGCTCCAAGCAAAACACATATCATGTGGTGAATAAAAATATAGTCCTGAGTATAGTTACCGATAGATGAAGACAAAAGAGGGGATGCCTTCCCGGGGCATCCCAAAGCTTAGGCTTTTGGTTATCCTTGAATTTTACCTTGGGGTGCCTTGGGCATCCCCAAGCTTAGGCTCTTGCCACTCTTTGTTCCATAGTCCATCAAATCCATACTCAAAACTTGAAAACTTCACAACACCAAACTTAGCCAAAAATCTCGTGGGCTCCATTAGTATAAGAAAATAAACCACCACTCAAAGGTACTGTAATGAAATCATTATTTGTTTGTATTGGTGTTAAACATACTGTATTCCAACTTCTCTATGATTCATACTCCCCAATACTACTCATAGATTCATCAAATAAGCAAACAACACACGAAAAACAGAATCTGTCAAAAACAGAACAGTTTGTAGTAATCTGTAACTTTCGAATACTTCTGAAACTCCAAACAAATTGAAATAAATTGGTAAACGTGAGGAATTTGTGTATTAATCATCTGCAAAAATAATCAACTAAATAGCACTCTCCAGTAAAATCTGGTGACTATTCTCGTGAGCGCCAACATTTCTGTTTTTACAGCAAGATCATATAAACTTCACACAGGTCTTCCCAAAGGTTCTACTTGCCACAAACACTAATTAAAACACAAAACCACATCTAAACAGAAGCTAGATGCAATATTTATTCCTAAATAGAAGCAAAAAAGCAAAGAACAAAAATAAAGTTTGGTTGCCTCTCAACAAGCGCTATCGTTTAACGCCTTTTAGCTAGGCACAATGATTTTAATGATGGTCGCATAAAAGATAAGAATTGAAACATAAAGGGAGCATCATGAAGAATATGACTAGCACATTTAATTCTAACCCACATCCTATTCATTGGGATTTTGTGAGCAAACAACTTATGGGAACAATAATCAACTAGCATAGGAATGGAAAACGAGCATAACTTCAAGATTTGAAGCACATATAGAGGAAACATGACATTATTGCAATATGTAGAAGCATATGATCCTCTCTCATAATAATTTTCAGTAGCATCATGAATGAATACAACCATATAACCAGCACATAAAGCATTCTTTTCATGATCTACTTGCATAGAAATTTTACTACTCTCCACATAAGCAAATTTATTCTCATCAATAGTAGTGGGAGCAAACTCAACAAAATAACTATCATGTGAAGCATAATCCAATTGAAAACTAAAATCATGATGACAAGTTTCATGGTTATCATTATTCTTAGTAGCATACAAGTCATCACAATAATCATCATAGATAACAACTTTGTTCTCATAATCAATTAGAAACTCTTCCGAAATAGTGGATTCATCACTAAATAAAGTCATGACCTCTCCAAATCCACTTTCATCAATATAATCATCATAAATAGGAGGCATGCTTTCATCATAATAAATTTGCTCATCCAAACTCGGGGGACTAAACATATCATTTTCATCAAACATAGCACCCCCAAGCTTGTGGCTTTGCATATCATTAGTATCATGGTTATTCAAAGAATTCATACTAACAACATTGCAATCATGCTCATCATGCACATATTTTATGCCAATCATTCTATGTAATTCTTCTTCTAGTAATTTAGCACAATTTTCCTTCCCGTCATTTTCACGAAAGATATTAAAAATATGAAGCATATGAGGTAACCTTAATTCCATTTTTTGTAGTTTTCTTTTATAAACTAAACTAGTGATAAAACAAGAAACTAAAAGATTCGGTAGCAAGATCTAAAGATATACCTTCAAGCACTAACCTCCCCGGCAACGTCGCCAGAAAAGATCTTGATGTCTACTACGCAACCTTCTTCTTGTAGACGTTGTTGGGCCACCAAGTGCAGAGGTTTGTAGGACAGTAGCAAATTTCACTCAAGTGGATGACCTAAGGTTTATCAATCCGTGGGAGGCGTACGATGAAGATGGTCTCTATCAAACAACCCTGCAACCAAATAACAAAGAGTCTCGTGTGTCCCCAACACACCCAATACAATGGTAAATTGTACATGTGCACTAGTTCGGAGAAGAGATGGTGATACAAGTGCAATATGGATGGTAGATATAGGTTTTTGTAATAAGAAAATATAAAAACAGCAAGGTAGCAAGTGGTAAAAGTGAGCATAAACGGTGTTGCAATGATAGGAAACAAGTCCTAGGGTTCATACTTTCACTAGTGGAAGTTCTCTCAACAATAATAACATAACTGGATCATATAACTATCCCTCAACATGCAACAAAGAGTCACTCCAAAGTAACTAATAGCGGAGAACAAACGGAGAGATTATGGTAGGGTACGAAACCACCTCAAAGTTATTCTTTCTGATCGATCTATTCAAGAGTCCGTAGTAAAATAACACGAAGCTATTCTTTCCGTTCAATCTATCTTAGAGTTCGTACTAGAATAACACCTTAAGATACAAATCAACCAAAACCCTAATGTCACCTAGATACTCCATTGTCACCTCAAGTATCCGTGGGCATGATTATACGATATGCATCACACAATCTCAGATTCATCTATTCAACCAACACAAAGTACTTCAAAGAGTGCCCCAAAGTTTCTATCAGAGAGTCAAGACGAAAACGTGTGCCAACCCCTATGCATAGATTCCCAAGGTCACGGAATCCGCAAGTTGATCACCAAAACATACATCAAGTGAATCAACAGAATACCCCATTGTCACCATAGGTATCCCATGCAAGACATACATCAAGTGTTCTCAAATCCTTAAAGACTCAATCCGATAAGATAACTTCAAAGGGAAAACTCAATTCATCACAAGAGAGTAGAGGGGGAGAAACAACATAAGATCCAACTATAATAGCAAAGCTCATGATACATCAAGATCGTGCCATCTCAAGAACACGAGAGAGAGAGAGATCAAACACATAGCTGTTGGTACATACCCTCAGCCCCGAGGGTGAACTACTCCCCCTCGTCATGGAGAGCACTGGGATCATGAACATGGCCACCGGAGAGGGATTCCCCCCTTCGGCAGGGTGGCAAAATGGGTCTAGATTGGTTTCCAATGTCAACAGAGGCTTTCGGCGGCGGAACTCTCGATCTAGGTTATTTTCCGGAGGTTTCAGTATTTATAGGAGTTTTTGGCATAGGTCTCACGTGGGGGGGGGGTCTCCGGGCTGTCCACGAGATAGGGGGCGCTCCCACTTGGGGTGGGCGCGCCCCCCACCCTTGTGGGCAGCCCGTGACTCTCCTGGCCCAACTGTTTTACTTCGGGGGCTTCTTTTGGTCCAGAAAAAATCATCAAAATTTGGCTCGTCAATTGGACTCTGTTTGGTATTCCTTTTCTGTAAAACTCAAAAACAAGGAAAAAACAGAAACTGGCACTGGGCTCTGGGTTAATAGGTTAGTCCCAAAATCATATAAAAGTGAATATAAAAGCCCATAAAACATCCTATAAGGATAATATAATAGCATGGAACAATCAAAAATTATAGATACGTTGGAGACGTATCAGTGATTTATATCCTACTCATGCCCTACTCATGCTTGCATTCATTATTGATTAATCTTAATGCATGTTCATGACTATTGTCGCTCTCTAGCTGGTCGCTTCCCAGTCTCTTTCTAGCCTTCACTTGTACTATGCGGGAATACTGCTTGTGCATCCACTTCCACAAACCCCAAAGTCATTCCGTACGAGTCCACCATACCTTCCTATATGCGGTATCTAGCTGCCGTTCCAAGTAAATTTGTATGTGCCAAACTCTAAACCTTCAAATGAAATTCTGTTTTGTATGCTCGAACAACTCATGTATCAACTAGGGCTGTCTATATCTTCCATGCAAGGTGGGTTATTCTCACAATGAGTGGAATCCGCACATCATTCACGAGAAAATGGCCGGTAACCGGGATGCCCAGTCCCATGCTCAAATCAAATCAAAATAAGTAAACAAAACTCCCCCAGGGCTGTTGTTGGTTTGGACGGTACCCGTTGTTTCGGGCCAGCCGTGGAGTGTGCTTGTTGGTGGTGGGGGAGTATAAACTTTACCATTCTGTTTGGGAACCGCCTATAATGTGTGTAGCATGCAAGATATGGAGAACTCTTGGTTGTTATGTTGACAATGAAAGTATATCACTCAAAATATTAATTATCTCTATTTCAAAACTTGAGCTCTGGCACCTCTGCAAATCCCTGCTTCCCTCTGCGAAGGGCCTATCTATTTACTTTTATGTTGAGTCATCATCCTCTTATTAAAAAGCACCAGTTGGAGAGCATCGCTGTCATTTGCATGCATTGCTATTAATTTACATTGAGTATGACTGTGACTGGATCTCTTTTACCATGAATTACAATGTATAGTCAGTCCTTGATCTTCATAGGTGCTCTGCATTTATGTTTTGCGGTCTCAGAAAAGGCTAGTGAGATACCATCTTGTTATATCATATTATGATTGTTTTGAGAAAGTCTTGTCATCCGAGGTTTATTATTATTGCTCGCTAGTTGATTATGTCATTGATATGAGTAGACATGAGACCTAAAAGTCATTGTGAATGTGGCTAGTTCATAATCTTTGCTGAAAACTTGAATGCTGGCTTTACATATTTGCAACAACAAGAGCAAACAGAGTTTATAAAAGTTTTCTTCATCACTTTCAGTTTGTTAATTAAATTGCTTGACGACAAACAAATGTTTAAGCTTGGGGGAGTTGATACGTCTCCAACGTATATCCTCTTTCAAACACTTTTGCCCTTGTTTTGGACTCTAACTTGCATGATTTGAATGGAACTAACCCGGACTGACGTTGTTTTCAGCAGAGTTGCCATGGTGTTATTTTTGTGCAGAAATAAAAGTTCTCAGAATGACCTAAAAATCAACGGAGAATATTTTTGGAATATATAAAAAATACTGGCGAAAGAATCTAGACCAGGGGGGCCACACCCTGTCCACGAGGGTGGGGGGCACGCCCCCTGTCTCATGGCCCCCCTGAGGCTCCGCCGACCTCAACCCCAACTCCATATATTAACTTTCGGGGAGAAAAAAAGAGAGAAGTATTCATCGCGTTTTACGATATGGAGCCGCTTCCAAGCCCTAATCTCTCTCGAGAGGGCTGATCTGGAGTCCGTTCGGGGCTTCGGAGAGTGGAGATCGTCGTCGTCGTCATCATCAACCTTCCTACACAACCAATTCCATGATGCTCACCGCCGTGCGTGAGTAATCCCATCGTAGGCTTGCTGGACGGTGATGGGTTGGATGAGATTTACCATGTAATCGAGTTAGTTTTGTTAGGATTTGATCCCTAGTATCCATTATGTTCTAAGATTGATGTTTCTAAGACTTTGCCATGCTTAATGCTTGTCACTAGGGCCCGAGTGCCATGATTTTAGATCTGAACCTATTATGTTTTCATGAATATATGTGAGTTCTTTATCCTATCTTGCAAGTCAATAGTCACCTACTATGTGTTATGATCCGGCAACCCCGAAGTGACAATAATCGGGACCACTCCCGGTGATGACCGTAGTTTGAGGAGTTCATGTATTCACTAAGTGTTAATGCTTTGGTCTGGTACTCTATTAAAAGGAGGCCCTAATATCCCTTAGTTTCCAATAGGACCCCGCTGCCACGGGAGGGTACGACAAAAGATGTCATGCAAGTTCTTTTCCATAAGCATGTATGACTATATTCGGAATACATGCCTATATTACATTGATGAACTGGATCTAGTTCTGTGTCACCCTATGTTATAACCGTTGCATGAGGAATCACATCCGACATAATTATCCATCATTGATGCAATGCCAACGAGCTTTTCATATATTGACCTTTGCTTTCCGCTACCACTGTTATAATCACTACAAAACTAATACCGTTACTTCCATACTACTTTGCTACTAAATACTTTGTTGCAGATATTAAGTTGTAGCGACCATGATCCGAATGGACCGAAGTCTCTGTGTTCTGTGTCATCCCTGAATCGGTAATGATGACACACACAGTACTTGAAGGATTTATAACAGAGTGGCAATCACACACTTATTACATCGAATGTCTCCAATGAGAACTTATTACAAAATCTATGGCTTAAGGCCATCTAACAAAATAACAGCGGAAGGCTTGGAATATAAGTGAGTCCATCAACTCCAACAGCATAGCTGAGTGCATGACAAATGACCTAGAAGTCTTATTCCTCATCTGAAAAGTCTGCAACGTAATATGTTGCAGCCCGAAAAAGGGTCAGCACATGGAATATGCTGGCAAGATAACACAGAACATGCAAGTAACATAATAAAGGCTATACTATATGCATATTTGGCTGGTGGAGGCTCTAAGGTTAAAGTTTTTGCGTAAAGCCATTTTTTTCCTACAACAAAGGAATAAATTTTATTTTAACTATCATGTTGGTTGAAAATCATTGAGAAGGTACCTCCAACTCAATCCCAAATTAAAAGTTCATCATTAACCCAACAAATTAAGTTATAGAGTGATGAGATCAACCAATAATTCAAGTACCAGATACTCCAGATGTCCATAACCGGGGACATGGTTAATCATGATCAGTTTGTACACTCTGCAGAGGTTTGTGCACTTTTCCCACAAGACTCGATCGCCTCCGTTTGGTTTCTCGCACTGCATAGTGTTTGAGAAACGGATGATCGAGACACAGTCTTTCCGAAGAGGTCCCCTTAACCGGATAGATAGGCCGGTACACCTACAATCCCTCTACATCTGCTAGCCCATCACGGAAAGGTTTCCCACAACTTACTCAACTATGCCAGAGCCCATATTGGCATGTGGCTGCATCCAGAAGTTTCTAGCATGAATAGTTTTATGATCCCTTTGAGCCTGGGTGGCATTCCATAGGAAAAATCACACGGAACCCCGGGATTTCCTAGGACAACACTGGATTCTCCAGGTGCCCTGCAACCAATCCACCTAGATGTGTATTCAAGTAGCCACCTTAAGTTGAATCCTTAATTAACAACTCACATCTGTCATGGATTTCACTCAAACCCAACCCACGTCTACGAGCATAGCATAGTAACCTAAGCAAACGTAGAACTCCCAGGGGTTTGAAAATAATGCAAGTAATAGGTTCTACCTCAATCTACTTCCCAGTCCCACAAGTTAAGAGATCCTACTCATGCAATGTGTGAGGGTTTGATCTGATGCATAAAAAACTGGGTAATAAAAGCATGATCAAAGTGTTACTTGCCTTGCTGACGATTCGCAAAACCTAGGTACTCGTAGTGGCACGCTTCACAGTCTGGGTATTCTATCACAAGCAAACAATCGCATGCATAAGTAAACAAGCAATGATGCACAAACAAAACTCCAAAAGATAAGATCTAACCAGAAAGTTCAACTTAAGAACTCCGGTTTGCAAAAAGAAACAACTCGAAAGAAGCAACGAAACTCAAACTGCGAAAGAAACGAGCTCCGATTACTAATTGGTCTAAAGTCTAATTTTACAGTAGCCAAAACTTTGTTCAAGTTGATTAAACGGAAGGAGGGCATCGAGACGAAGATCTGGGATTTTGAATCACCTGATTCCGCCTCTCGAACGAAAAGAAAAACGAAAAACAAGATCAGGGCAGAAATCACGATCGAAATAATCGCGGATAAATACCCCGAAAAAGAAAACTGACGAACAGGCTAACGAACGAACGTTTGCTGTCTGCGGCTAATGGACGAAAAGCATTCGTTAAAACGAACGTACGGACGAACGTCCGCTAAATAGCTAAACCGTAGAAAAACCGAACCAATCTAAACCTAAAAAAACGATTCTATGGTTTACGAAAAGAACCGATCGGTTTTAAAAAAACCGTTGGCTACCTCGAAGACGACGACTCCGACGATGTCCGGCGGCGGCGGGCGGCGGGTCCGGCGAGGAGACGGCGGTCGGCGGCGGCGGCGGCTGCGGGGCGGCGGGGTGGCGGCGGGACGGCGGCGCGGCTGCGGGAGAGCGCCGGGGCGGCGTAGCGCGACGGCGGCGACGGGGTGCGGCGGTGGCGGCTTGGCGCGGCGGCGGCGCAACGCGGCGGCGGCGGTGGGAGGGCGGCGGCGCTAGGGTTAGGGCGGGCCTGGCGGCTGGTTCGGGCTAGCGGGCCGGCGGGGCACTATATAAAGCCCAGAGTCCTGGGCGAATACGGCCCTAAGTCGGTTTGCCTTTTTTTTAAAGAGTCTTGGCGCAAAAAAACTAACGAAAGATATACTAAGCGGACTCCAAAAATCCCGAAATAAATTTTCACCGTCCTCTAATAATATTTAGGACAAAGTGAACATTTTTCCCGGAGCTAAATGCAATTTTGAAAAACGCGCATTTTTCCTATGCAAATAAAATCGCAAATAAATCCAGAAGAAATACCAAAAGTGATTTTAACTTTTTTCCTCCAATATTTCTGTTATTTTGGAGAAGTCATATTATCTCCACTCATATATTGTATTTAGAAATATTTTTAGGAGAGAAGAATAATTAAAATCACACTGTCCTCGTACTGGTATTCGAGTAAACTCAAATACGAAAACGGTAAAATTCCCAACTCTCTCCGTAGGTCCTTGAGTTGCTTAGAATTTCGAGGAACGCCACGAACAAAATGCAAAGGGGATGCAATGCAATATGATCCATGTATAACATTCCAAATTGAAAATTTGGGATGTTACAAACCTACCCCCCTTAGAATGAATGTCGCCCTCGAGATTCGACTTGGCTAGAGAACAGGTGTGGGTGGTCCTTGCGTAGATCATCTTCTCGTTCCCATGTGGCTTCTTCCTCGGTGTGGTGACTCCACTGAACTTTGCAAAACTTGATAACCGTACTGCGGGTGACCCTGCTTAAAAATTCGAGGATCTTAACAGGCTTCTCCTCGTAGGTCAGATCACTGTCCAACTGAATTGCTTCTAGGGGTACTGTGTCTCTAAGCGGTATATCGGCCATCTCCGCATGGCACTTCTTAAGCTGCGAAACGTGAAACACGCCGTGCACTCCTGACAGTCCTTCGGGCAATTCCAACTTATAGGCAACCTCTCGCATGCGTTCCAAAACACGGTAAGGTCCCACAAATCTCGGGGCTATCTTTCCTTTAACTCCGAAACATTTAACTCCTCGTAGAGGCGATACTCTCAAGTACGCTCTGTCTCCGATCTCATAGGCTATCTCCTTGCGCTTCGAGTCTGCATAACTCTTCTGCCTGGACTGAGCTACCTTCAATCTATCTCGAATCAACTTCACCTTCTCCTCAGCCTCGTTGATCAAGTCTGGTCCAAACAACTGTCGGTATCCAACTTCATCCCACATTAACGGTGTTCGGCATCTCCTTCCATACAATGCCTCAAACGGTGCCATCTTCAAACTGGCCTGGTAACTATTGTTGCACGAGAACTCTGCGTAGGGCAAGTTATCATCCCAACTAGATCCATAATCTAACGCACAGGCTCTCAACATGTCCTCCAGGATCTGATTGACTCTCTCG
The DNA here is from genome assembly GCA_902687465.1 of Secale cereale. Lineage (NCBI taxonomy): Eukaryota > Viridiplantae > Streptophyta > Magnoliopsida > Poales > Poaceae > Secale > Secale cereale. The sequence continues at coordinate 353,659,078 of LR738713.1, forward strand.
GTTTGTCCATCGGTCTGCAGGTGAAAAGTTGTGCTGAATTCCAGCCTCGTTCCCAAAGTTTGGTGTAGCTGATGCCAAAACTTTGAGGTGAACTGTGTTCCTCTATCTGATACAATGGTCCTCGGAACTCCATCCAGACATACGATCCTGGTCATGTATATCCTGGCCAACTTGGCACTGGTGTATGTGGTTTTCACGGGGATAAAATGGGCTACCTTCGTCAATCGATCCACTACTACCCAGATCGAGTCATATCCTGCCTTAGTCCTGGGCAATATGGTGATAAAATCCATGCCAAGCTTCTCCCACTTCCATTCGGGTATCGGCATAGGCTGCAACAATCCTACTGGCTTCTGATGTTCTGCCTTTACTCTTTGGCATACATCGCATACGGCTACATACTCGGCAATATCCTTCTTCATTCCCGTCCACCAGAAACGTTCCTTCAAATCCTAATACATCTTGGTGTTTCCGGGGTGTATCGAGTATGGCGAATCATGTGCTTCATGCAGTATCAACTTCCTGATCTCCGGGTAGTTGGGCACATAGATTCGATCTTCAAACCACAAGGTGTCGTGTTCGTCCTCACGAAATCCCTTGGATTTTCCTTCACTCATCCTTTTCCTTATCTCTGCAATTTCCTTATCATCCTTCTGGGCTTCATGTATCTTTCCCAGCAATGTCGACTGAACTTCCAACGTTGCAACGAAACCTCTAGGAACTATCTCCAAACAAAGTTCCCTGAGATGTTGTGCTAACTCCTGTGGCAATCCCCCTTTTACTAGGGTATTGGCATAACTCTTCCGGCTCAAAGTGTCTGCCACGACGTTGGCCTTTCCTGGATGATAGTGCAGCTTCATATCATAATCCTTTATAAGCTCCAACCATCTCCTCTGTCTGAGGTACAGCTCCTTCTGTGTGAAAATGTACTTCAAACTCTTGTGATCCGTGCACACATGACAACGATTTCCAATAAGGTAATGTCTCTAGGTTTTCAGTGTGTGCACTACAGCTGCTAACTCCAGATCGTGCGTCACGTAATTCAGCTCATGCGGTCGTAGTTGACGGGATGCATAGGAAACAACTCTTCCATCCTGCATAAGTACTCCTCCAAGTCCTAAGCGTGATGCATCGCAGTACACATGGAAATCCTTGCGTATATCTGGTAATATCAGCACTGGGGCTGTCGTCAACCATTTCTTCAACTCCTGGAAACTTTCTTCACATTCTTCAGTCCAATCGAACTTTGTCTCCTTCTTCAACAATGTCGTCATTGGTTTTTCAATCTTGGAGAAATTTTCTATGAACCTCCGGTAGTATCCCGCGAGTCCAAGAAAACTACGGATCTCTCCAACCGAAGTGGGTGCCAACCACTCAGTGACTGCCTGCACTTTGACGGGGTCCACTGCTATACCTTCTCCCGATATAACATGCCCTAGGACTCCGACTTCCTTCAACCAAAACTCGCATTTTCTAAACTTGGCATATAACTGATGTTCTCTGAGCTTCTCCAATACCAAACGCAAATGCTCTGCATGTTCCTCCTCATCCTTCGAGTACACCAGAATATCATCTATGAATACCACGACAAACTTATCCAAAAACTCCATGAACACTTTGTTCATCATACTCATGAAATAGGCAGGCGCGTTAGTCAATCCAAATGACATAACCATATACTCAGACAACCCGTACCGTGTGGTGAAGGCTGTCTTAGGTATATCCTTCTCCCGGATCTTCAATTGGTGGTACCCAGATCGTAGATCTATCTTGGAGAATACTTTCGCTCCCTAGAGTTGGTCGAACAAATCATTGATCATCGGCAGCGGGTACTTATTCTTAATTGTTACTTCATTCAACGCACGATAATCAACGACCATTCTTAAAGATCCATCCTTCTTCTCGACCAAAAGCACTGGGGCTCCCCAAGGTGATGAACTTCGACGAATAAATCCTTTCTCCAACAACTCCTTAATCAGATTCTTGATCTCCTCCAGATCATTCGCTAGCATCCGATACGGTCTCTTAGATATTGGTCCGGTGCCAGGCAACAACTCTATCAAAAACTCAATATCTCTATCCGGTGGCATGCCAGGTAACTCCTCTGGAAACACATGCGGATAATCCTTTACTACTGGCACTTCCTCCTGAACAACGCCCGTGAGAGAATGTACTTGAGTCCTTATAGGCGAATGCCTAGATACATACTTAATCATTTTTTCCTCCGGGGTGGTAAGCAAAATAGACTTACTGGCACAATCGATGTTACCTCCATACTTCGATAGCCAATCCGTACCTAATATCACATCCAATCCTTATGACTCCGGGACTATTAGGTCAGAGCGGAAAGTGTGGCGTCCTATGGTCAATGGCGTCTGAAAATATCCTTGGTGTGCCATATATTCTGCTCCTGGTGAACTTACTAACATGTGGGTCTTAAGAACTCGGGTGGACATCATATGTCTATTTACTAATCCCCTTGAAATGTACGAATGCGATGCACCAGTATCGAAAAGAACTATTGCGGTAAATGTCTTAACCAAAAACTTACCGACAACAGCATCTGGTTGCTCTTCTACCTCCTCCACAGTCACGTGGTTCACTTTTCCTTTGTTGAACGGGTTGGGCTTCTTCCCGGCGCTTCCATTGCCGTTCCCATTCTTAGCTTCTGGGTACTCATTGGCATAATGTCCATTCTTCCCGCACTTGAAACAAGTGACATGGCTGGAATCCTTCTTAGTGAGTGTGGACGGGGTAGGGCGGCTCTGGTTACTACTTGCTCCATTCCCATTTCCATTCTTAGGGCCATTGTGGTTGTGGGGAATTCCATGGTTATGGGTATATCCTCCCGAATTCGGAGTGAATCGGGGCTTCAGCTGGGCTCCAGAATTATTCCTTCCTTGTCCATACTTCCTCTTGCAGCTTTCAATCTGCTGGTGCTTCCCTTCAATCATAAGAGCTTTATCTACCAACTCCTGGTAGTTGTTGAAAGTTGCCACCATCAACTATACGCTCATCTCATCATTTAGCCCTTCCATAAATCTCTCCTGTTTACCGGCATCTGTGGCCACATCATCTGGGGCATAACGAGATAGGGTACTAAACTCATCCACGTAATGTGCCATAGTACGGTTTCCTTGGCGCAAGTTGCGAAACTCCCGCTTCTTCATGCTCATAGCTCCAGTTGAGACATGGGCAGTACGGAAATCTTGCTGAAACTGCTCCCAAGTGACATTGACTATGGGTAAAGTGGCTGTGTAGTTCTCCCACCATGCTGTGGCTGGTCCAGACAACTGGTGTGCGGCAAATCGCACCTTCTCAGCATCCGAGCAATTGGCGGTGGTCAAATCCCTTCCAATCTTGCGTAGCCAGTCATCAGCCACTATTGGCTCGATGCTGCTAGCAAACACGGGTGGTTGCAACCTTAAGAAACGTGTCAGGTTGTCCATGGGTGGTGGTGGTGGAGGGTTGTTGTTGTTGTTCTGATTGTTCTGAGTGTTCTGGACAAGAAGTTGCATCAAGGTGTTCTGCTGCTGGATCAACTAGGTGAGCTCAGGGGGAAACTCAAATCCGGGCTCACGTCTTTGAGGCATCTGATGGGTGTAGAGGGAAGAGATTAGAACAGAATTGAGGTCTAAGGGAAAATCACTACCCATATGCACATGAGACAAACACAATCATATCACACCAATCAATTTCAAGCAAGATCTTACAAATCTAACTACCGTTACAAAGAGTGCTCTAATACTAATATATGGGGTAAACTACTAGTCATAGGGTGGTCATCTAAAAATATTGATCGGCGGACGATTCCATGATGTCTACTCCAGCTTCATCTTCATAGTCTTCGTCTTTACTATCATCGGGTTCTGAATCCGTGTCGTCGATGATAATGTAATCTTCGAGAGGAATTTCCTTGGGTTCTTCTTCCTCTTCTTCACCTCCTGGTGTTGGATCTCCCATGAATACTCCTAGCTTCCTTGTAAAATCATCATTCTTCTCCACTAGTATCATCATCTCCTCCTCGTATCCGTCACGAGTAGACTTAAGTTCCTCTTCTAGCTCCAAATTCCTGTTTAGTGCCTTCTTCAATTCTATCATCCCAGCACACATCTGGTGCTCCTGTCGTCAAATGTGCTGGTTCAACTCCTGGATGAACGCTGCAATGGACCTATCCTTCCGGGTGCTGATCATATCCCAACTCTCATATCGGCGTCCACAAATCTAGTAGATGGTGTCCTTCAGCTCCTGCTTGTAGACTTCTCCGATCCTTCCATTGTGATGTGGGCGGCCATGCTCTTTCCTAGGCTCCAGGTTGGCGCATCAAAAGAAAACTCTATTGGCTCGGTGGATGGTGCGAAGGTTCTTCCGGGAATTTGAACTTGTATACCCCATCGCTCCTCTTCTGGTAAGGTGGCGGTGTAGGTTCCGGTAAAGCTTGGTATTCCTATGTTCAGGTACCTAGTGACTTCCTTCAAGTGTCATCCAAATGGTGTGTCTTCATCCGGTTGAGTGAACTTGTTCCTTGGGTCCACCATCCTAAAGAAGTAGAAAATGGAGAGAAGTCAATAATGAGTAGAGAAGAGTGATCTAGGGTCTGTCTTAGGGGTCGTGTCCTACATTCAGCGTGTGCTCTGATACCATCTTTGTAGCGACCACGATCCGAATGGACCGAAGTCTCTGTGTTCTGTGTCATCCCTGGATCGGTAATGCTGACACACACAGTACTTGAAGGATTTATAACAGAGTGGCAATCACACACTTATTACATCGGATGTCTCCAATGAGAACTTATTACAAAATCTATGGCTTAAGGCCATCTAACAAAATAACAGCGGAAGGCTTGGAAGATAAGTGAGTCCATCAACTCCAACAGCATAGCTGAGTGCATGACAAACGACCTAGAACGTATTATTCCTCGTCTGAAAAGTCTGCAACGTAATATGTTGCAGCCCGAAAACGGGTCAGCACATGGAATATGATGGCAAGATAACACAGAAGATGCAAGTAACAGAATAAAGGCTATACTATATGCATATTTGGCTGGTGGAGGCTCTAAGGTTAAAGTTTTTGCGTAAAGCCAATTTTTTCCTACAACAAAGGAATAAATTTTATTTTAACTATCATGTAGGTTGAAAATCATTGAGAAGGTACCTCCAACTCAATCCCAAATTAAAAGTTCATCATTAACCCAAAAATTAAATTATAGAGTGATGAGATCAACCAATAATTCAAGTACCAGATACTCAAGATATCCATAACCGGGGACACGGCTAATCATGATCAGTTTGTACACTCTGCAGAGGTTTGTGCACTTTTCCCACAAGACTCGATCGCCTCCGTTTGGTTTCTCGCACTGCATGGTGTTTGAGAAACGGATGACCGAGACATAGTCTTTCCGAAGAGGTCCCCTTAACCGGATAGATAGGCCGGTACACCTACAATCCCTCTACATCTGCTAGCCCACCACGGAAAGGTTTCCCACAACTTACTCAACTATGCCATAGCCCATATTGGCATGT
>LR738713.1:353665867-353680223 GCA_902687465.1 Secale cereale
CGGGATTTCCTAGGACAACACTGGATTCTCCAGGTGCCCTGCAACCAATCCACCCAGATGTGTATTCAAGTAACCACCTTAAGTTGAATCCTTAATTAACAACTCACATCTGTCATGGATTTCACTCAAACCCAACCCACGTCTACGAGCATAGCATAGTAACCTAAGCAAACGTAGAAGTAACTCCCAGGGGTTTGAAAATAATGCAGGTAATAGGTTCTACCTCAATCTACTTCCCAGTCCCACAAGTTAAGAGATCCTACTCATGCAATGTGTGAGGGTTTGATCTAATTCATAAAAAACTGGGTAATAAAAGCATGATCAAAGTGTTACTTGCCTTGCTGACGATTCGCAAAACCTAGGGACTCGTAGTAGCACGCTTCACAGTCCGGGTATTCTATCGCAAGCAAACAATCACATACATAAGTAAACAAGCAATGATGCACAAACAAAACTCCAAAAGATAAGATCTAACCAGAAAGTTCAACTCAAGAACTCTGGTTTGCAAAAAGAAACAACTCGAAAGAAGCAACGAAACTCAAACTGCGAAAGAAACGAGCTCCGGTTACTAATTGGTCTGAAGTAAAATTTTAAAGTAGCCAAAACTTTGTTCAAGTTGATTAAACGGAAGGATGGCATCGAGACGAAGATTTGGGATTTTGAATCACCTGATTCCGAATCTCGACCGAAAAGAAAAAAGAAAAACAAGATCAGGGCAGAAATCACGATCGAAATAATCGCGGATAAATACCCCGAAAAAGAAAACTGACGAACAGGCTAACGAACGAACGTTCGCTGTCTGCGGCTAACGGACGAAAAGCGTTCGTTAAGACGAACGTACGGACGAACATCCGCTAAATAGCTAAACCGAAAAAACCGAACCGATCTAAACCTAAAAAAACGAATCTACGGTTTACGAAAAGAACCGATCGGTTTTTTAAAAAAACCGTTGGCTACCTCGAAGACGACGACTCCGGCGAAGTCCGGCGGCGGCGGGCGGTGAGTCCGGCGGGGCGACGGCGGTCGGCGGCAGCGGCGGCTACGGGACGGCGAGGTGGCGGCGGGAGGGCGGCGGGGCGGCGTAGCGCGGCGGCGGCGACGGGGTGCGGCGGCGGCGGCTTGGCGCGGCAGCGGTGCAACGCGGCGGCGGCGGCGGCGGGAGGGCGGCGGCGCTAGGGTTAGGGCGGGGGTGGCGGCTGGTTCGGGCTAGCGGGCCGGCGGGGCGCTATATAAAGCCCAGAGTCCTGGGCGAATACGGCCCTAAGTCGGTTTGCCTTTTTTTAAAGAGTCCTGGCGCAGAAAAACTAACGAAAGAAATACTAAACGGACTCCAAAAATCCCGAAGTAAATTTTCGCCGTCCTCTAATAATATTTAGGAAGAAGTGAACATTTTTCCCGGACCTAAATGCAATTTTGAAAAACGTGCATTTTTCCTATGCAAATAAAATCGCTAATAAATCCAGAAAAAAAAATACCAAAAGTGATTTTAACATTTTTCCTCCAATATTTCTGTTATTTTGGAGAAGTCATATTATCTCCGCTCATATATTGTATTTAGAAATATTTTTAGGAGAGAAAAATAATTAAAATCACACTGTCCTCGTACCGGTATTCGAGTAAACTCAAATACGAAAACGGTAAAATTCCAAACTCTCTCCATAGGTACTTGAGTTGCTTAGAATTTCGAGGAACGCGATGAACAAAATGCAAAGGGCATGCAATGCAATATGATCTGTGTACATTCCAAATTGAAAATTTGGGATGTTACATAAGTCTTCCAGGTGTGGTTGAATTGACAACTCAACTGCTAATACTTGAGAATATTCTTTGGCTCCCCTTGTGTCGAATAAATAAATTTGTGTTGAATACTTTACCCTCGAAAACTGTTGCGATCCCCTATACTTGTGGGTTATCACCCCGGAGCGCCCTATGGGCTGTATGTGGAGGGGAACCAACCCCTAAGTGGGCTGGGTGCCACCCCCCTAGGCCCATGCGCCTAGGGTTGAGGGGGAACCCTAAGGGGGGAGCCCCCTTGGCTTGGGGGCAAGCCCCCTCTCCCTGACCGCCGCCTCCCCCTCAGATGAGATCTGAGGGGGCCGGCCCCCTCTCCCTTGCCCCTATAAATAGGTCGGGGTGGGAGGTCAGCCGCACCCCTTGCCTGGCGTAGCCCTCCCCCCTCCCAACTCCTCCTCTTCCTCTGCGGTGCTTGGCGAAGCCCTGCCGGAGAATTGCAAGCTCCACCACCACGCCGTCGTGCCGCCGGAGCTCTTCCCCTACTTATCCTCCCCCCTTGCTGGATCAAGAAGGAGGTGACGTCCCCGGGCTATACGTGTTGTTGAACGCGGAGCCGCCATCGTTCGGCGCTTAGATCGGAATCGGCCGCGATCTGAATCGCTGCGTGTACGACTCCACCAACCGCGTTCTTGTAACGCTTCCGCATCATTATCTTCAAGGGTATGAAGATGCACTCCCCTCTCTCGTTGCTAGTTTCTCCATATATTGATCTTGGTGATGCGTAGAATTTTTTTGATTTCTGCAACAATCCCCAACAGTGGCATCATGAGCTACGTCTATGTGTAGTTTCTATGCACGAGTAGAACACAAGTTGTTGTGGGCGTCGATTTTGTTAATTTGCTTGTCGTTACTAGTCCTATCTTGATTCGGCAGAATCATAGGATGAAGCGGCCCGGACCTACCTTACACGTACGCTTACGTGAGATAGGTTCCACCGACTGACATGCACTAATAGCATAAGGTGGCTAGCGGGTGTCTGTCTCTCCCACGTTAGTCGGATCGGATTCGATGAAAAGGGTCCTTATGAAGGATAAATAGAAATTGGCATATCACGTTGTGGTTTTGGCGTAGGTAAGAAACGTTCTTGCTAGAAACCTATAGCAGCCACATAAAAAACATGCAACAACAATTAGAGGACGTCTAACTTGTTCTTGCAGCATATGCCGTGTGATGTGATATGGCCAAATGGATGTGATGAATGATATATGTGATGTATGAGATTGATCATGTTCTTGTAATAGGAATCGCGACTTGCATGTCGATGAGTATGACAACCGGCAGGAGCCATAGGAGTTGTCTTAATTTATTGTATGACCTATGTGTCAATGAAAATGCCATGTAATTACTTTACTTTATTGCTAACCGTTAGCCATAGTAATAGAAGTAACAGTTGGCGAGACAACTTCATGAAGACACGATTATGGAGATCATGGTGCCATGCCGGTGACGATGATGATCATGGCGCCCCAAATATGGAGATCAAAAGGAGCAAAATGATACCGGCCATATCATTTCACTATTTTATTGCATGTGATGTTTATCATGTTTGTACATCTTATTTGCTTAGAACGATAGTAGCTTAAATAAGATGATCTCTTACGAAAATTTCAAGAATTGTGTTCCCCCTAACTATGCACCATTGCTAAGGTTCGTTGTTCCAAAGCACCACATGATGATCGGGTGTGATAGGCTCTAATGTTCGCATACAACGGGTGTAAGCCAGATTTACACACGCAATACACTTAGGTTGACTTGACGAGCCTAGCATGTACAGACATGGCCTCGGAACACGGAAGACCGAAAGGTCGAACATGAGTCGTATAGAAGATACGATCAACATGGAGATGTTCACTGTTGATGACTAGTCTGTCTCACGTGATGATCGGACACGGCCTAGTTGATTCGGATCATGTATCACTTAGATGACTAGAGGGATGTCTATCTGAGTGGGAGTTCATTAAATAATTCAATTAGATGAACTTAATTATCATGAACATATTCTAAATATCTTTACAATATGTCTTGTAAATCAAATGGCCCACGCTAATGTTGCCATCAACTTCAACGCGTTCCTAGAGAAAACCAAGCTGAAAGACGATGGTAGCAACTATACGAACTGGGTCCCTAACTTGAGGATCATCCTCATAGCTGCCAAGAAAACATATGTCCTTGAAGCACCGTTAGGTGACACACCCATTTTCCCAGCAACTCAAGACGTTATGAACGCCTGGCAGTTGCGTAGTGATGATTACTCCCTGGTTCAGTGCGGCATGCTTTACATCTTAAAATCGAGGCTCCAAAAGCGTTTTGAGCAACACGGAGCATATGAGATGTTCCAAGAGCTGAAAATGGTTTCCAAGCTCATGCCCGGGTCGAGAGATATGAAGTCTCGGACAAGTTCTACAGTTGTAAGATGGAGGAAAACAGTTCTTTCAGCGAGCATATACTCAAAATGTTTGGGTTGCACAACCGCTTGTCTCAGCTGGGAGTTAATCTCCCAGATGACTCGGTCATTGACAGAATCCTCCAGTCGCTCCCACCTAGCTACAAGAGCTTTGTGATGAACTACAATATGCAAGGGATGGAGAAGTCCATTCCCGAGTTGTATTCAATGCTGAAATTCAGCGGAGGTGGAGATCAAAAAGGAACATCAAGTGTTGATGGGGAATAAGACCACTAAGTTCAAGAAAGTCAAAGGTAAATTAACTTCAAGAAGGACAGCAAGGGAGTTGCCACGCTCGGTAAGCCAGTTGCTGAGAATAAGCCAAAGAATGGACCCAATCCTGAGACTGAGTGCTTTTATTGCAATGGAACGGGTCGCTGGAAGCGGAATTGCCCCAAGTACTTAGCGGATAAGAAGGTCGGCAACGTCAAAGGTATATATGATATACATGTTATTGATGTGTACCTCACCAGCGCTCGTAGTAGCTCCTGGGTATTTGATACCGGTGCAGTTGCTCACATTTGTAACTCTAAGTAGGAGCTGCGGAATAAGCAGAGACTGGCGAAGGACGAGGTGATGATGCGCGTCGGGAATGGTTCCAAGGTCGATGTGATCGTCATCAGCACGCTACCTCTACATCTACCTACAGGATTAGTCTTAAACCTCAATAATTGTTATTTAGTGTCAGCTTTGAGCATGAACAGTGTATCTGGATCTCATTTAATGCGAGATGGCTACTCATTTAAATCCGAGAATAATGGTTGTTCTATTTATTTGAGAGACATGTTTTATGTTCATGCCCCGCTCGTCAATGGTTAATTTTTTTGAATCTCGAACGTGATGTTACACATATTCATAGTGTGAATACCAAAAGATGTAAGGTTGATAATGATAGTGCCACATACTTGTGGCACTGCTGCCTTGGTCATATTGGTGTCAAACGCATGAAGAAACTCCCTGCAGATGGACTTTTGGAGTCTCTTGATTATGAATAATTTGACACGTGTGAACCATGCCTTATGGGCAAGATGACCAAGACTCCGTTCTCCCGAACAATGGAGCGAGCAACCAACTTGTTGGAAATCATACATACTGATGTGTGCGGTCCAATGAGCGTTGATGCTCACGGTGGCTATCGTTATGTTCTCATCCTCACTGATGACTTAAATAGATATGGGTATGTCTACCTAATGAAACACAAGTCTGAGACCTTTGAAAAGTTCAAGGAATTTCAGAATGAGGTAGAGAATCAACGTGATAGGAAAATAAAGTTCTTATGATCAGATCGTGGAGGAGAATATTTGAGTCACGAGTTTGGTACGCACCTAAGGAAATGTGGAATTGTTTCGCAACTAACGCCGCCTGGAACACCTCAGCGTAATGGTGTGTCCGAACGTCGTAATCGTACTCTGTTGGACATGGTGCGATTTATGATGTCTCTTACCGATTTACCGCTATCATTTCGGGGTTATGCTTTAGAGACTGCTGCATTCACTTTAAATAGGGCACCGTCTAAATCCGTTGAGATGACACTGTATGAATTTTGTTTGGGAAGAAACCTAAGTTGTTGTTTCTAAAAGTTTGGGAATGCGATGCTTATGTCAAGAAACTTCAACCTAAAAAGCTCGAACCCAAATCGGAAAAATGCGTCTTCATAGGATACCCTAAGGAAACTATTGGGTATACCTTCTACCTCAGATCCGAAGGCAAGGTCTTTGTTGCCAAGAATGGATCCTTTCTAGAGAAAGAGTTTCTCTCGAAAGAAGTAAGTGGGAGGAAAGTAGAACTTGATGAGGTGATTGTAACCCCCCTTGAACCGGAAACTAGCGCAACACAGGAAGATGTTTCTGTGGTGTCTGCACCGACTAGAGAGGAAGTTAATGATAATGATTATGAAACTTCGGATCAAGTTGCTACTGAACTTCATAGGTCCACAAGGACACGTTCCGCACCAGAGTGGTACAGCAACCCTGTCCTAGAAACCATGTTGTTAGACAACGGTGAACCTTCGAACTATGAAGAAGCGATGGCGGGCCCGGATTCCAACAGATGGCTTGAAGCCATGAAATTCGAGATATGATCCATATATGATAACAAAGTATGGACTTTGGTGGACTTGCCCGATGATCGGCAGGCCATAGAAAACAAGTGGATCTTTAAGAAGAAGACTGACGCGGATGGAAATGTGACCATCTATAAGGGTCGGCTTGTCGCTAAGGGTTATCGGCAAGTTCAAGGAATTGACTATGATGAGACTTTCTTTCCCGTAGCGATGCTGAAGTCCGTCCGAATCATGTTAGAAATTGCCGCATTCTATGATTATGAGATCTGGCAAATGGATGTCAAAATGGCATTCCTTAACGGTTTCCTTAAGGAAGAATTGTATATGATGCAGCTAGAAGGTTTTGTCGATCCTAAGAATGCTAACAAGGTATGCAAGCTGCAGCGCTCCATCTATGGGCTGGTGCAAGCATCTCGGAGTTGGAACATTGATTTTGTTGAAGTGATCAAAGCGGTTGGGTTCATACAAACTTGTGGAGAAGCCTGTATTTACAAGAAAGTGAGTGGGAGCTCTGTAGCATTTTTCATATTATATGTGGATGACATATTGTTGATGGGAAATGATATAGAACTTTTGGAAAGCATAAAGGCCTACTTGAATAAGTGTATTTCAATGAAGGACCTTGGAGAATCTGCTTACATATTAGGCATCAAGATCTACATAGATAGATCAAGACGCCTCATTGGTATTTCACAAAGAACATACCTTGACAAGATATTGAAGAAGTTCAATATGGATCAGTCCAAGAAGGGGTTTTTGCCTGTATTACAAGGTGTGAGATTGAGCATAGCTCAATGCCCGACCTCGGCAAAAGATAGAGAAAAGATGAGTGTCATCCCCTATGCCTCAGCCATAGGTTCTATTATGTATGCCATGTTGTGTACCAGACCTGATGTGAACCGTGCCATAAGTTTCGTGGGGAGGTACCAAAGTGATCCCGGAATGGAACACTGGACAGCGGTCAAGAACATCCTGAAGTACCTAAAAATGACTAAGGATATGTTTCTCGTTTATGGAGGTGACGAAGAGCTCGTCGTAAAGGGTTACATTGATGGTAGCTTCGACACAGATACGGATGACTCCAAGTCACAAACCGGATACGTGTATATTTTGAATGGTGGGGCAGTCAGCTGGTGCAGTTGCAAGCAAAGCATCATGGCAGCATCTACATGTGAAGCGGAGTACATAGCTGCTTCCGAAGCAGCACATGAAGGAGTTCATCACCAACCTAGGAGTTATTCCAAATGCGTCGGGCCCAATGACTCTCTTCTGTGACAACACTGGAGCCATTGCCATTGCCAAGGAGCCCAGTTTCACAAGAAGACCAAGCACATCAAGCACCGTTTCAACTCCATTCGTGGTTATATTCAAGATGGATACATAGATATTTGTAAAGTGCATACGGATCTGAATGTCACAGATCCGTTGACTAAACCTCTTCCACGAGCGAAACATGATCAACACCAGAATTCTATGGGTGTTCGATTCATCACAATGTAACTAGATTATTGACTCTAGTGCAAGTGGAAGACTGTTGGAAATATCCCCTAGAGGCAATAATAAAAAGGTTATTATTATATTTCCTTGTTCATGATAATTGTCTATTGTTCATGCTATAATTGTATTATTCGGAAATCGCAATACATGTGTGAATACATAGACCACAACATGTCCCTAGTGAGCCTCTATTGACTAGCTCGTTAATCAATAGATGGTTACGGTTTCCTGACCATGGACATTGGATGTCATTGATAAAGGGATCACATCATTAGGAGAATGATGTGATGGACAAGACCCAATCCTAAGCATAGCACAAGATCGTGTAGTTCGTCTGCTAAAGCTTTTCTAATGTCAAGTATTATTTCCTTAGACCATGAGATTGTGCAACTCCCGGATATTGTAGGAATACTTTGGGTGTTCCAAACGTCACAATGTAACTGGGTGGCTATAAAGGTACACTACGGGTATCCCCAAAGGTATCTGTTGGGATGGCACGAATCGATACTGGGATTTGTCACTCCGTGTGACGGAGAGGTATCTTTGGGCCCACTCAGTAAGACATCATCATAATGAGCTCAATGTGACTAAGGCGTTGGTCATGGGATGATGTGTTACGGAACGAGTAAAGAGACTTGCCGGTAACGGGATTGAACAAGGTATATGGATACCGACGATCGAATCTCGGGCAAGTACCATACCGGTGGGCAAAGGGAACTATATACGGGATTGATTGAATCCCCGACATCATGGTTCATCCGATGAGATCATCGTGGAACATGTGGGAGCCAACATGGGTATCCAGATCCCGTTGTTGGTGATGCTAGAGTTGTTATGAGAAATTGTATGTAGTTACTGAATGCTGTTCGGAGTCCCGAATGAGATCTCGGACGTGACGAGGAGTTCTGGAATGGTCTGGAGGTGAAGATTTATATATGGGAAGTCATCATATGGTAGCCGTAAGTGTTCGGGGTGTTGCCGGTATTGTACCGGGACCACCGAAAGGGGTTCCGGGGGTCCATCGGGAGGGTCCACCTGCCCCGGAGGGCCCTATGGGTTGTATGTGGAGGGGAACCAGCCCTTAAGTGGACTGGGTGCCATCCCCCCTAGGCCCATGAGCCTAGGGTTGAGGGGGGGCCTAAGGGGGGCACCCCCCTTGGCTTGGGGGGCAAGCCCCCTCTCCCTGGCCGCCCCCCTCAGATGGGATCTGAGGGGGCCGGCCCCCCTCTCCCTTGCCCCTATAAATAGGTGGGGGGTTGGGAGGCAGCCACACGCCTTGCCTAGCGCATCCCTCCCCCTCCCAACTCCTCCTCTTCCTCCTCAATGCTTGGCGAAGCCCTACCGGAGAACTGCAAGCTCCACCACCACGCCGTCGTGCTACCGGAGCTCTTCCCCAACTTCTCCCCCCCCCTTGCTGCATCAAGAAGGAGGAGATGCCCTCGGGCTGTACGTGTGTCGAACGCGGAGGCGTCGTTGTTCGGTGCTTAGATCTGAATCGACCACGATCTGAATCGCTGCATGTATGACTCTACCAACCACGTTCTTGTAACGCTTCCGCATCGCGATCTTCAAGGGTATGAAGATGCACTCCCCTCTCTCGTTGCTAGTTTCTCCATAGATTGATCTTGTTGATGCGTAGAATTATTTTGATTTCTGCAATGATCCCCAACAGTAGAGGTAGCATGCCGACGACGATCACATCGACTTTGGAACCATTTCCCATGTGCATCGTCACCTCGTCCTTAGCTAATCTTCATTGAATATGTAGCCCCTGTTTCGATCTACAAATATTAGCAACCGAACCAGTATCAAATACCCAGGTGCTACTACGGGCATTAGTAAGGTACACATCAATAACATGTATATCACATATACCTTTGTTCACTTTGCCATCCTTCTTATCCGCCAAATACTTGGGGCAGTTCCGCTTCCAGTGTCCAGTCCCTTTGCAGTAGAAGCACTCAGTTTCAGGCTTGGCTCCAGACTTGGGTTTCTTCGCAGGAGTAGCAAGTTTCTTGCTATTCTTCTTGAAGTTCCCCTTCTTTCCCTTGCCCTTTTTCTTGAAACTAGTGGTCTTGTTAACCATCAACACTTGATGCTCCTTTTTGATTTCTACCTTTGCAGCTTTGAGCATAGCGAAGAGCTCGGGAATTGTCACCTGCATCCCTTGCATATTATAGTTCATCACGAAGCCTTTATAGCTTGGTGGCAGTGATTGAAGAACTCTATCAATAACACTATCTTCGTCAACTTTGCAACCAAGTTGAGTCATGTGATTGTAGTACCCAGACATTTTGAGTATGTGTTCACTGATAGAACTGTTCTCCTCCATCTTGCCGCTGTATAACTTATTGGAGACTTCATATCTCTCAATTCGGACATTTGCTTGAAATATTAACTTCAACTCTTGGAACATCTCATATGCTCCATGACGTTCAAAACATTTTTTAAGTCCTGATTCTAAGCCGTAAAGCATGGCACACTGAACTATCGAGTAGTCATCAGACCGCGTCTGCCAGACATTCAAAGCGTCTACATTAGTGGGAGGGGGCTTGTCACCTAGCGGTGTTTCAAGGACACAATTCTTCTGTGCAGCAATGAGGATAATCCTCAAGTTACGGACCCTGTCTGTGTAGTTGCTACCATCATCTTTCAACTTAACTTTCTCTAATAACGCATTAAAATTCAAGGGAACGGTAGCACGGGCCATTGATCTACAACATAGATATGCAAAAACTATCAGGACTAAGTTCATGATAAATTAAAGTTCAATTAATCATATTACTAAAGAACTCCCACTTAGATAGACATCCCTCTAGTCATCTAAATGATCACATGATCCAAATCAACTAAACAATGTCCGATCATCACGTGAGAGGGAGTAGTATTCAATAGCTACTATATGATTCACGCTCGACCTTTCGGTCTCCAGTGTTCCGAGGCCATCTCTGTACATGCTAGGCTCGTCAAGTTTAACCCGAGTATTCTGCGTGTACAAAACTGTCTTACACCCGTTGTATTTGAACGTAGAGCTTATCACACCAGATCATCACGTCATGTCTCTGCACGACGAACTTTCGCAACGGTTCATACTCAGGGAGAACACTTGTACCTTGAAATTTTGTAAGGGATCATCTTATAATGCTACCGCCGAACTAAGCAAAATAAGAAGCATAATAAGATAAATATCACATGCAATCAAAATATGTGACATGATATGGCCATCATCGTCTTGTGCTTTTGATCTCCATCTCCAAAGCATCGTCATGATCTCTGATACGTCTCCGTCGTATCTATAATTTGTGATTGTTCCATGCCAATATTCTACAACTTTCATATACTTTTGGTAACTTTTTATACTATTTTTTGGGACTAACATATTGATCCAGTGCCCAGTGCCAGTTCCTGTTTGTTACATGTTTTTGGTTTCACAGAATATCCATGTCAAACGGAGTCCAAACGGAATAAAAATGGACGGAGATTTTTTTTGGAATATATGTGAATTTTGGGAAGCGAAACCAACACGAGACGATGCCCGAGTGGGCCACGAGGCAGGGGGCGCGCCCACCAGGGGCAGGCGCACCCTTGGCCCTCGTGGTCATACCGTAAGGCGGTTGATTCCCTCCTTTCGCCGCAAGAAAGCTAATATCCGGATAAAAATCGTGTCAAAAAATCAGCACAATCAGAGTTACGGATCTCCAGGAATTTAAGAAACGGCGAAGGGCCAGAATCTTGGAACGCAGAGACAGAGAGAGACAGAGAGACAGATCCAATCTCGGAGGGGCTCTCGCCCCTCCCACGCCATGGAGACCATGGGCCAGAGGGGAAACCCTTCTCCCATCTAGGGAGAAGGTCAAGGAGGAAGAAGAAGGGGGGGGCTCTCTCCCCCTCGCTTCCGGTGGCGCCGGAGTGCCACCGGGGCCATCATCGTGTGACGGCGATCTACACCAACACCTCCATCATCTTCACCAACATCTCCATCACCTTCCCCCATCTATCTACCGCGGTCCACTCTCTCGCAACCCGCTGTACCCTCTACTTGAACATGGTGCTTTATGCTTCATATTATTATCCAATGATGTGTTGCCATCCTATGATGTCTGAGTAGATTATCGTCGTCCTATCGGTGATTGGTGAATTGCTATGATTGATTTAAATTGCTTGTGGTTATGTTGCTGTCCATTGGTGCCCATCATATGAGCGCGCGCGTGGATCACACCATAGGGTTAGTTGTATGTTGATAGGACTACGTATTGGAGGGCAAGAGTGACAGAAGCTTCAACCTAGCGTAGAAATTGATGCATACGGGATTGAAGGGGGACCAATATATCATAATGCTATGGTTGGGTTTTACCTCAATGAATGTTAGTAGTTGCAGATGCTTGCTAATAGTTCCAATCATAAGTGCATAGAATTCCAAGTAAGGGATGACATGCTAGCAGTGGCCTCTCCCACATAAAACTTGCTATCAGTCTAGTAACGTAGTCAATTGCTTAGGGGTAATTTCGCAACTCCTACCACCACTTTTCCACACTCTCTATATTTACTTTATTGCTTCTTTATCTTAACAGCCTCTAGTTTATATTTACGTGCTCTTTATATTCTTACAAACCTATCCCACAAAAATTACAAAGTACTTCTAGTTTCATACTTGTTATAGGTAAAGTAAACGTCAAGCGTGCGTAGAGTTGTATCGGTGGTCGATAGAACTTGAGGGAATATTTGTTCTGCCTTTAGCTCCTCGTTGGGTTCGACACTCTTACTTATCAAAAGAGGCTACAACTGATCCCCTACACTTGTGGGTTATCAATCTCCATCATCACCGGCTTGGCACCATGATCTTCATCGCAGCGTCGTGGTCGTCTCGCCAACTACTGCTACTACTACTATCGCTAACTCATAGTGATAAAGTAAAGTAATTACATGGCCTTCACAATTCATACAATAAAGAGACAACCATAAGGCTCCTGTCGGTTGCCGATAATTTACAAAACATGATCATGTCATACAATAACGTATAACTCATCACGTCTTGACCATATCACATCACAACATGCCCTGCAAAAACAAGTTAGACGTCCTCTACTTTGTTGTTGCAAGTTTTACGTGGCTGCTACAGGCTTAGCAAGAACCGTTCTTACCTACGCATACAAAACCACAATGATTTTTCGTCAAGTGTGTTGTTTTAACCTTCACAAGGACCGGGCGTAGCCACACTCGATTCAACTAAAGCGAGAGAGACAGACATCCGGCGGTCACCTTTAAGCAATGAGTGCTCGTAACGATGTAACCAGTCTCGCGTAAGCATACGCGTAATGTCGGTCCGGGTCGCTTCATCTCACAATACCGCCGAATCAAAGTATGACATGCTGGTAAGCTGTATGACTATTATCGCCCACAACTCATTGTGTTCTACTCGTGCATATCATCTACGCATAGACCTGGCTCATGATTCCACTGTTGGGGAACATAGTATTTCAAAAAAAAAATCCTACAATCACGCAAGATCTATCTAGGAGAAGCATAGCAACGAGCAGGGAGAGTGTGTCCACGTACCCTCGTAGACCGAAAGCGGAAGCGTTTAGTAACACGGTTGATGTAGTCGAACGTCTTCGCGATCCAACCGATCCAAGCACCAAACGTACGGCACCTCCACGTTCAGCACAGGTTCAGCTCGATGACGTCCCACGAATTCTTAATCCAGTTGAGGTCGAGGGAGAGTTTTGTCAGCACGACGACGTGGTGACGGTGATGATGATGTTTCCGGCACAGGGCTTCGCCTAAGCACTACAACGATATGACCAAGGTGTGTAACTGTGGAGGGGGGCACCGCACACGGCTAAGAAATCAACTTGTGTGTCTTTGGGGTGCCCCCTCCCCACGTATATAAAGGAGGGAGGGAGGACGAGGCCGGCCAAGGAGGAGGGCGCGATAAGGGGGGTAGGACTCCCCTTTTCCTAGTAGGAGTAGGAGATGGGGAAGGGAAGGAGAGGAGGAGAAGGAAAGGAGGGGGCGCCGCCCCTCCCCCTAGTCCAATTCGGACTAGGCTTGCGGGGGGGCATGCAGCATAGCCCTCGCTAGCCCTCTCTCTCTCTCTTCTCTAAAGCCCATTAAGGCCCATATACTCCCCGGGGGGTTTCGGTAACCTCCCGGTACTCCGGTATTTATCCGGTGACCCCCGGAACCCTTCCGGTGTCCGAATATAACCTTCCAATATATTGATCTTTATGTCTCGGCCATTTTGAGAGTCGCTGTCATGTACGTGATCACATTCGGGACTCCGAACTACTTTCAGCACATCAAAACACATAAACTCATAATATCGATCGTCATCGAAAGTTAAGCGTGTGGACCCTACGGGTTCGAGAACTATGTAGACATGACCAAGACTCATCTCCGGTCAATAACCAATAGCGGAACCTGGATGCTCATATTGGTTCCTACATATTCTACGAAGATCTTTATCGGTCAAACCGCATAACAACATATGTTGTTCCCTTTGTCATCGATATGTTACTTGCCCGAGATTCGATCATCGGTATCATCATACCTAGTTCAAT
>LR738713.1:353683912-353710802 GCA_902687465.1 Secale cereale
CTTCTCAGAATTGAGCACACGAGACACAACAAGAGCATGATCGAGATCTTTCTTTAATTTAGCATGATCATCGTTGTATGACTCCTCAAGAGCCAAACGATGACCACGCTCTTCCTAAAGAGCATTAGAGAGATCCGATATCTCATCGGCATAGTCACGACTATGTCCTTCCATCTTAGAAATGGTCTATTTGTGAGCCTCGATCATGTCATTGGCTTCACCAAGTTGTTCCAAGAGAGCAACGAAGTGCTTCTTGGATTTACCTTTGAGTTTACTCATAAAAGACTCAAATTCATTTTCCTCCTCCTCCGCCCCCTCACTTTCATCAATGCAATCCGTCAATGAAGGATTAGTAGTGATGGTAGATTTGACGTTGGGGGTTAACTTGTTGGTGGCTTTAGCCATGAGGCACTTGGCGATGATGTTCTCGTTGGGTGAATCGAAGAGGGATGACCGTGGAGTTGTTGCAATAGCAACGGTGGCCATGGTAACCATCTCGTCATCTTCATCATCATCCTCATCATACTCTTCTTGTGCCACCAATCCTTTCGGAGGAGTCTTCTTGGTGAAGTTGTTCTTGTTGGGAAAATACTTGGCCTTGTCTTTTCGGATAAGCTTGCCTCCATTGTCTTCCCTTTACTCATATGGGCAATCCACAACAAAATGACTCACATTACCACAATTGTAGCACGTCCTCACTCGTTGCTTGCCCTTGAAACCACTTGAATTGTTCTTGTTGAAGTTGGGTCTTGAGTTCTTCTTGTTGCCCCAAAATTGCCGTGAATCAAGAGCCATGTGCTCATGATATGCATATTTGGTGTCTTCG
Source organism: Secale cereale (assembly GCA_902687465.1). Taxonomy (NCBI): domain Eukaryota; kingdom Viridiplantae; phylum Streptophyta; class Magnoliopsida; order Poales; family Poaceae; genus Secale; species Secale cereale. Next base: position 353,684,739 of record LR738713.1, read on the forward strand.
GGGCAACACTCCTCTTCATCCTCTTCTTCCACACAAGACTTGGCCTTCAAAGCAAGATTGGGCTTCTTTGACCATTGAGCCTGCAACACCACATTGTTGATGGTCTTTTCCAACATCCTCATAGCAACAAACTCATCTAACACTTCACTTGAGGACAAGGTGTGGAAATCCAGCCTTTGATGGATGACGGAGGACATGGCCTTGTGATAAGGCATCATGGCCTTGAGAAACATGCGCTTGATCCAATTGTCATATGTATCCTTGCTCCCATGATCTCAGAGTGAAACCGCATGTAATGCCCAGGATGGGACTATACCTCCTACGTGTCGAGGCACGACTTAAAGGTATAAGCCCATTCTGGAATGATCTCAAGTTTGGTATCTTTGCACGACTCATGTAAAAGAGGGATGAAATTGCAAAAAAAAGATAGTTGGCTTACACTCGCCACTTCACACAATACATTACACAAGCAAAACATCATTCAAAAACATCACAACCCGGCTACGGGCGAAGATCCAAAAGAAAGATACCAAAACAACATAAAACCACAGGTCCAAATCGAATCCTAGTAGAAACCACTACTGATCGTCGAAACGTCACAAGCATACGGCCACTCTCTTGAACTAGCTCCCAGTGAAGTACTTGAACCAGCTCCTGCATCATCTCGGCTGAACCTGCATCTGGTGTTGTAGTATCTGTGAGCCACGAGGACTCAGCAATCCCATAACCATGGGTACCAAGACTAGCAAAGCTTTATGGGTATGAAGAGGTAAAGTGGTGAGGTTGCAGCAGCGGCTAAGCATAATATGGTGGCTAACTTACGAGTACCAGAATAAGATGAGCATCTACACAAACGGTCGCAAAAGTAGTGATCGCTAAAGATCCTGAACTACATACGAGTCAAACATAACCCCACTGTGTTCTCTTCTCAAAGTGAAAAGAGACAGTCACGGTTACTCACACAGTTGTGTGTTTTACTTCGGATCATCTGTCAAGTTTTCTACAACCGGACATTAACAAATTCCAATCTGCCACATAACCGCGGGCACGGCTTTCGAAAGATCATAACCCTGCACGGGTGTCCCAACTTAGCCCATCACAAGCTCTCACGATTAGCTGAAGCGATAAATATAATATCATCACTCCTTATCTTAGGGAAATCCGATCAGGCTCGGCATCCCGGTAGCACAAGACATTTCGATAATGGTAAAACAAGTCCAGCAAGACCTCCCGGTGTGTCGACACCCTGATAGTAGCCGCGCGTATCTCGTCTGTCACAACCCTAGTTCTGGTATGCACTAGGTTAGTTTTGTGGTTTGCATCATGTTTAAATTTCAAATGAAATTGAAATGAGGTCTTGTGAAACCCTCAGAAACCCTATTGAAAATGACCCAAATAAAAGTTGCTCCAAAAAGGTCCAAGAAAATGTTCATGTGGCCCTCTAAAAATATTGGTCAGAGATAAAAATCAAACCAATATTATTAGGAGCTCATAAGTATTTATTTTGGGCATTTGGAATTAATGCAATAACTATTTGCTTGGATATATATATATTATATATTTTATATATGTCCAAAATTCTGGTTCTTTATTTTTAGGGGTTTGGGTTAATTCCTAGGTCCCTGCAAAATAAACTGTCAGAAGAAAATAAATGATTTAGTTTGGAAATTAAATCAAAACAAATGTCAGAAGAAAAATAAAAAAGAAAAATAAAAAGGGCAGCTTACCTGTGCTGGCCCAGCACAGCACGGCCTGGCAGGCCCAGCTGGCCAGCCCAGCCCGCTCCTCCCTGTCGTCTTCCTCCTTTGACAGAAGGACGAGCGTGTGCTCAGCGCCCGCGGCCACGCGCCACGGCCACCTCCTGCTTCCGCCGCTGCCGACGCGCCTGGACGTCTCTGGACGACGCCACGCACCCCCTGGACCCTCTCACTCCCCCTCGGTTCCTTTCCCCCCTCTCCTGGTGCCCCTCCTTGCGAACGCCCGAACGCCACCGTCGCTGCCGCTCGCCGTAGTCGTGGCCACCGTCCCCCTCTCGCCTCGCCGGAGTGCCCAGAAGCTCCGCCCCGTTCCCCTCCTTCTCCTCGCCAAGCTGCCCGACGCCAGAAGCCCCTGGAGCACCGTCGACGACCTCGTCTTCAACCTGCGGCCATGAAGATCGCCGGCGACCGTGCGCCCGCTCCGACGCGTCCCCGAGCTCGTTGACGACGCCTTCGAGTTCGCCGTGAGCTCCTCTACCTTTCCCCCCCTTCCCTCGTGCTCGCGCCTGTGCTCTAGCTCCGATTCCTCCCGCGGCCGAGAGCTTCTCGCCGCCGGCCATGGTGTAGCCGTGGCCACAGCCGCACGAGCTCACATCGGAGCATGTCATCGTGCTCAGAAAACCCCCCAGGAACCCAACGCACTCACTCCCTTGCCTTCTCGTGCACCGTAGCACCTAAACCGACGAGGCCCGAACTCCGGCCGCCGCTGGGCTCGATGCCGGCGACGATTCCGACCGCTCTAGCTGCTGCCGCCTAGCGCGTTGGATGCGCAAGAGGCTGCGCATCCTGTAGATGCCCTCCGCCGCTCGAATGGTCGATGGAGGCGAGTGTCCGACGCCCTCCGCCGCATTCGGCCTCGCCGGCGGCTAACCGCCGGTGGGTTTTGACCCAAACCCACTGGGTTTGACTTCCCCTGAGCGTATGACATGTGGGGCCACCTTTGAATAATTTTTAGTTTAGGGTTTAATTAAGTTTTAATTACTGACATTAATCTAATTAGACACTGACATGTGGGCCCCGTGTCTGTTTAGTTTAGTTTAAACTTTAGTTAAATAACTAAGTCACTGACCAGTGGGACCCACTGTCAGGTTTGACTCTGGACAGCCCCTTTGACCTGCTGACGTCATGCTTGTGTCATGCTGACGCAGTAATCCAGTTCTGTTTATTTAAATAAATCTTAAATGATTTATTTAATTCAGAATTTGGCTTAAACTTCAAAAAATCACAGAAATTCAACCATAGCTCAGAATGAAATAATTTATATATGAAAAATTATCAGAAAAAATCAATCTATCCATCTGTACCATTTTCATGCATGACAAATGAAGTTAAACCTACTGTTTATTTGAAAACACATATTTGGCATTTAGAATGCTTATTTTAAAATTGCATTTGAACCCTTGGTTCAAATGGACTTCTTTCAAATTGAATGCTAGTTGCACTAGCCCAAACAACATCATAACTTCATGCCATATTCATGCATCATATTGTTGCATATGCTTGTGTTTGATTGTCGGCACCGTTCTTCTCGATAGGTCCAGCTCCGGAGACCGATCCAGAGTACCTGTCAGAGAAGCAGTGTTCTGCACGTTGTTTTACCAGGCAAGCAAACCCCCTTGTTCATTCCGATACAATCCCTCTCTCGCTCCTGCTCCCTGTTATTGCATTAGGACAACAACGATTTCACCTGCTACTTTATGATGCGGTAGTTGAACCCATTCCTCTGCATGACCTGTCTTTCCACAGTAAATAGTTGAAACCCACTAGCATGTGTAGGAGTTGATTGAAGCCATGTTGTGATCTTACCATGCCTTGCTTGCTATTGCTTAGAGTGTGTCAGGTCTGATTCATCGGGAATGAATTAGAGTGAAATGATATGTTCTGATGCTGAGGGTTAAGTGTGTGTACACGATTTGGTAAAGGTAGTGGTGAGAGGCCATGTAGGAGTACATGGTGGGTTGTCTCACTGGAACCGTCCCTAAGAACTGAGTTCTGTGTATGTTGTCCAATGATCAGCTACTACCACGCATTGGAATGCTTAAGTGCCCCTCTCGACTTATTAATCAACATGATCTCTGTCCAGGAGTTGCAACTAGTTTCTGGCGTTTGTAGGTAGTGTTATTTCTCTACCAGGTGGCACCCGGCAGGGTGGGCTTGGGACAGACTAGGCACACGTGGCCCGGTGTACCGAGTGGCACCCGGATGGTGGGCTCGGGAACCCTGTACACATCGTTTGGGTCCGTGATGGAAACCTCGGCCGGACTCCCTTGCGGATGGAACCCGAATAGGCGATAAACCTGGACGAGAGACTTGTGTGGTTAGTCAGGTCGTGGCCGACACCCTCGCCAGGCTTCCGCTTGAAGGTTGCCGAGATACACGACGTGTACCTGGCAGTAAGTGGCGAGAGCGTGTGTGAAGAAGTACACCCCTGCAGGGTTAACATAATCTATTCGAATAGCCGGGTCCGCGGATATGGACTTCTTGGATGCTTACGTGGTACATAGACAACTTGAAGTGGATACTCTAAAATACTCAAGACAAGTGTGAGTGCTATGGATGGCCTTCTCGTAGGGAGACGGGAATGAATCCATAGTGGTGTATTGTGTGGTGCTTAGTGGACTCGTGTGCGCCACCTCAAAGGAGTTACCAGCAATCGTAGAATAGGATAGCCACTGAGTCAAAGCTGGCTTGCTGCAACTAAACCCCACTTTGCCATCTTGATACATGTGCATGTATGATAGGATCTGATATAAGTCTTGCTGAGTACCTTTGTACTCATGTTTGCTTTTTGCAGATAGGATTGATGTCTCACTAGTAGTTCCGCTTGGACTTCGACAAGTAGCTTGATACCTCAGCTACGATCTTGGACGAGTGTTGTAGATAGTCAGGCTCTTCAGCCTTTTTCATTTGTAGATGTCTGTACTCAGACATGTAGTGCTTCCGCTTGTTGCTTGTATGCTCTGAATGTTGGGTCGTGAGACCCATGTTTGTAATACTTGGCTCCTCGGAGCCTAATGAATAAATACTTTGTTTATTAGAGTCTTGTTGTGATGCCATGTTGTATTTGCACATATTGAGCATATTGCGTGTATGTTATTGAAATGCTTGGTATGTGTGGGATCCGACACCTAGTTGTTTACCCTTGGTAGCCTATCTTACAGGGAAATGTCTCCTAGTGCTTCCACTGAGCCTTGGTAGCTTGCTACTGCTCCGGATCACTTAGGCTGACCGGCATGTGTCCTTCTTCGTTCCTGTGTCTGTCCCTTAGGGGAAATGTCACGCGTTGTTCCTTTAAGTCCTTGTAGCTTGCTACGACTTGGGTTCATACGTTGATGACCGACACGTTCGTTGCTGGGTCATGAATGCCTATCTCTGTAATTTAGTGCCACTTTTGGTTTATAACTGGTCATGTCGGCCCGGGTTCTCTGTCATATGGATGCTAGCGGCACTATCATATACGTGAGCCAAAATGCGCAAACGGTCCCGGGCCAGGTAAGGTGGCACCCGTGGGGATACCGTGCGTGAGGCCGCAAAGTGATATGGTGTGTTACATGCTAGACCGGTGTGACTTAGGATCGGGGTCCCGACAGCGTTGGTATCAGAGCCTGACTGCCTATAGGATTACCAAGCCAAACTGGTCGAAGTTGAGTCTAGAAATTCCTTAGTTATATAAGGGAATTGATTGTGGAAGGGAATGTAAGGCTCTTTTTACTCCTTTTGCCTCATGACTTCTGATTTGAGTCATCTTACCTTTCCTACGGGGTTAAGGAACTAGGCTATCTTTTCCGTCTATCAGGATCACGAGTTACTACTCCGTAGTCCCTTAGGATTGGTTGATCAGAGTCCTACTCCTGTTTTCAAGTTCTTCTGGTGAAGTTGTGTAGTACTATCACAGTACCTTGAGTGATGATGTTGAGATGTTGTACTACCCTTGCTAGCAGGATGTCCCTTTCTGAGCATTTTACTGTCGTTATGCTGCCGGAATTATCCTAGTAGTTCGAGAGATACTAAATCTTTGTTCTACCTTTATGCATCCTATAGTTGTTGATGTTTCCGTCTTCGGTTTCGCTTCTCAGGATGTCTTCAGTTAAGCGAAGCTCAGCTGCTCGTAGACAGAACCACGGAGGTGGTAGGGATAAGGAGGATCCTCCCGACCTGCCTTCGTTGGCGGAGTTAATGTTAGAGATGGAGAGAAACAAGCGTGAGTCTAACCGCTTGTTGGCACGTATTGAGGAGAACACCGCACATCAGTGCAAGGAATCAGCAACCATCCATGACTTCATTCGTCTGAAACCACCCACCTTCCATCATCCCATTGAGCCACTCGACGCAGATGACTGGCTCCGTAGTATCACTCACAAGCTGCGTTCTGCGAACGTAGCTGAAGATGACAAGGTTATCTATGCCACTTATCACCTGGAAGGTCCTGCTAGTCTTTGGTGGCAGAACTATGAGGCCATGATTCCAGCTGGCCAGATTCCTACCTGGAGAGATTTCACCGAGGCTTTTCGTGAACATCATATCCCTCAAGCCCTCATCGATCGCAAGAGAGAAGAGTTTTGTAGTCTTACACAGGCTAAGATGGCTGTTGATGCTTATAGTCGAGAGTTTGAGAACCTCGCCCGCTATGCTACAGAAGAAGTGTCCACGGACGCCAAGAAGCAGGCTTGGTTCCGGAAGGGTCTCAACCCCAAACTGCATCGTGATCTCCACTTGCATCATTGCAACACGTTCCAGGCTCTTGTGAACAAGGCCATCAATGCAGAGACAGCTCAACTCACTTACGAGGAGTCTCGTAAGCACACCCTTGATTTGGGATCTTCCTCGGGTTCTAGTTCTCAGAAGCGCCGGATTTGGGTTCCGAACTCTGTTCTTCCACCCACTTATTCTCCGATGCCATCTTGTGTGGTACCTTATCCAGCTCAGTCTTATGCTCCACCCAAGCCTATTGGCAAACCGCTTGTCAATGCGGGTCCACGACCTACTGTGACGCCCGAGGCCGACGTCCCAGAAGATTTCAGATGTTCCGGGTTGCCCGTGTGTTTCTTTTGTGCTTGTGTTTTTATTTTTGCATTGCATCATGTCATCATGCCATCATGTCTTTAACTTTGCATCTCAACCTAAATAAACCGTGTGAACCTTCGGTCCATTTAAATCGAGGGAAGAATGTCTTCTCTTTATAACATATAAAAGCCTCCTAATAATTATGGAGCTATATTAATAATTATTCCATTGCTTCGGAATCACCATAACACACTTGCATAATTTCCCCATGTCTTTTCACTTCGAGTTTCACCTTCAAAATCTTGCCAATAATTCTTTTCCGTTGTTTCGAGGTTCCTCCAAAAATTTGAACATTTTTGGACACTTCAATAATCACGTCTTAGTTCAAACATATTTGAATTAAATTCAAATATGTTTGAATTATTTTTCCGATCAGGCCTTTTGTATTTTTTCTCCGGTCGTGCTCATTTTTACGAGCCCTAGAAAATTAATTCCATGTGCTAGGTTTTGCCCTAACCTCCCTCTTCTTTCTTTTATCCTCTCTTTTGTTTTATGCTAAAAGGGAAATAAAAAGGAGCAGCCCAGCCTGCCTTCCCAGGCCTCTAGGCCCACTCCAGCCAACCCACAGCCTCCTTCTCATCCTCCCCTTTGGCCCAGCAGCCGGCCCATTCTCTCCTGGCCCAACCAGCACTCCTAACCCTAGCGGTCGCCCCCTCACTCCCTCTCCATCTCCCTCTGCGCCGCCAGCGACCGTCCTCACCCATCGCTCGCTCTGTCTCGCCCCGTTTTTTCCCCTCATCCCGCTCGCGACCGAACCCGACCAGCCAGCGACGCGCCAGGCTTCTTCGCTCCTCCTCTCGATCCTGCGCAGCGCTCGAGCCCCCCTCCCTTTCTCCTCCTGCGCAGCCGCCGCCCCGGCGCCCTTCCGCCTCGTCGCGCCATGGAGCTCCGCCCTGCCTCTCCAAGGTCGCCATGGCCTCCCTTCTTCCGCATCCTCCCTCCGTTCCCAGCGCCCGGGGTCGTCGTCCTCGCAGCCCCCGCGCCCATCCAGAAGCCCGGCCAGGCCTGGCCGACCCCGTCCTCCAGCTCGCCAGAGACCAGCGGCCGGCCTCCCGCGCCAGGACCGAGTCCCCTGGCCGAGCCCCGCGCGCCCCGCGCCTGGCTCCTCTCTCCGCCGCGTCCAGCCAGGGTGCCGCCTCGCCATCTCCTCGCCAGGGCCTCGCCTTGGCCTCTCCAGTGTTCCGGCCAGCACCGCACCCTCGTCGCCCTCCTCTCCAGCCAGGGAGATGGCCGGCCCACGCCGTCCCTCGTCCGCGCCTCCCTGTTCCCTGCCTCTGCACGCGCCAAGGCTGCGGGCCTCCTTCCTCCAGCCAGGGCGAAGCCGCCCTTCCTTCGCCGTGCGCCTCGCCAGGAGCTACCTCGAGCCGTTCCCCTCCAGCACCGAGCTCCAGCGCGCCAGGGCCTCGCCCATGGCCCCTCCTCGCCGTGTCCGAGACCGTCTTGTTTGCTGCTGCCTTGGCCTCGCCGCTGTCCCGTTTGGCTGTAGTTTTGTTTTGTTTTGTGTGGCTTGTGTTGACCTTGACAGAGAACGTGTACGCCTAAACGCCAAAGACCGACGACTTTAACATCAACGAATATGTGTACATCTACGGAAACGAGTACCCCTCCGATGGCATGTACCTCTACGAACGGGAACACCTACACGACATGACGGATGAACATCTACAAACGTGTACCACGACGACTGAGTACATCTACGGCCCGAACGTCTACCGTCGCCCGAACGACTACCGTCGTCCGAACGTCTACCGTCGCCCCGTGTACCTCTACGGCAAGTACCTCGACGACATGTACCACTACGGCTCAAGTTCCTCTCAGATACGTCCAAGTACCACGACACCGACCCGAACATCTACTTCCACTACACCCCGTGAACGACTACTTCCTCTACGAACCGTGTTCCACTACTTCCACTACGAACTCGAACCGTCCCGAAACGCATGTTTCGAAGGTATAACCCCGAGACGCGATGACCCGTGTGATGCTTGCTTGGTTGTATGAAATGTCTCCCGTGTGTGCTTCGTGCCCGTTTCGTCCTTGTCATGTTCCTCGGTTGCCTCGTCACCGACTCGTGGGAACCCGGTAACGGGAACACCCCACCTTTTATCTCGTGTGACTCGCTCACGCCATCTTCTATCTTTTGCACCGGACTCTCAACGAGTTACCGGAACCGATATGTTGCCGTGGCATCATTTTCGGAATCGTTGCCGTGGCACTCTTTTCTTTCCACCACGGTGACAAATGCTTCTTTTCTCTTCATGTTAATGTTAACAAAAACTTGCATAAACTTGATCATGTCATCCGCATCATGTTAACAACATTATAATGTTTAATTGTTGTTGCTTTATAATTATTAAACATGCTTATGGGGATTTTCCGGATATGTTGTTGTTATTTCCGGCCTCATTTAAAATGTCTTAATAGTGTAGTTTCTTTATGTTTCACCTCTTGCCATGCTAAAAACATTAAATCTTGTCTTGTAAATAGACGAGAGTCAATTAAATAATTAATGTGGTGTTTCGTCAATATGCAACTAGTTGCATATTGAGCTCCACTTAACTTGTAGTATTTGTTTGTGCACTTGCCATGCCATGCTTATTTAAACCGGACATGCATCATACTTGTTTGCGCATCGTATGCCATGTTTATGCTTGTGTGTTTACCGCGTTGTTTGTTTTCTTTCCGGTTGCTTCTCTTGTTAGCTTCGGTTTCGTTCCGGAGTTGTGAGGATCCGCTCGTCTGTTGCTCCGTCTTCTTCATGGATTCGTTCTTCTTCCCTTGCGGAATCCCAGGCAAGATGATCATACCCTTGGATACCTTTACTACCATTGCCATGCTTAGTTGTCTCGATGCTATCGTTACATGTCGCGCTACCCATCTTTTATGTCAGCCCTCTCCTTGTTGCCATGAAACCTCTAACCTTGACACCTTCCTAGCAAAACCACTGTTTGGCTATGTTACCCGCTTGCTCAGCCTCGCTTGGTCAGTCCCTCTTGTAGCGTTGTTAGTTGCAGGTGAAGATGAAGTTCGTTCCAGGAGGGAACTTGTGGTTGGATATATCACAATATCTATAATTATTATTAACACACCTATATACTGGGCATGGGTGGAAGGCTTGGCCTTTTGCTCGGTGTTTTGTTCCACTCATGCCACCTTAGGCGCCGATAAACCGGCATTATGTTCCTTGATTTTGCGTTCCTAACACGATGGGTGTAATGGGGACCCCTTGACAGTTCGACTTTGAATAAAACTCCTCCAGCAAGGCCCAACATTGGTTTTAATTTGCCTCATAATAACAACTTAATTAATTAATTAAAATTGCATAGGGGGTCGCACCCTCGGGTTCTTAATTCTACATAGCAGGGGGGGCCAGTGCTGATGGTGTTGGTCCCAAACTAGAGCCACTTGCGGATACCACCCAGTTCGCTGGGGTCTTCGGTATCTATACGTACTGCTCATCCGGACGTGGCCTGAGACGAGATACGCGCGGCTACTATTAGGGTGTCGGCACGCCGGGAGGTCTTGCTGGACTTGTTTTACCATTGTCGAAATGACTTGTGCTACCGGGATGCCGAGCCTGATCGGTTTTCCCTAAGATAAGGAGTGATGATATTATATTTATCACTTCAGCTAATCGTGAGAGCTTGTGATGGGCTAAGTTGGAACACCCCTGCAGGGTTATGATCTTTCGAAAGCCGTGCCCGCGGTTATGTGGCAGATTGGAATTTGTTAATGTCCGGTTGTAGAAAACTTGACAGATGATCCGAAGTAAAACACACAACTGTGTGAGTAACCGTGACTGTCTCTTTTCACTTTGAGAAGATAACACGGTGGGGTTATGTTTGAACGTATGTAGTTAGGATCTTTAGCGATAACCTCTTTTGCGACCGTTTGCGTAGATGCTCTTCTTATTCTGGTACTCGTAAGTTAGCCACCATATTATGCTTAGTCGCTGCTGCAACCTCACCACCTTACCTCCTCCTACCCTTAAAGCTTTGCTAGTCTTGTTACCCATGGTTATGGGATTGCTGAGTCCTCGTGGCTCATAGTTACTACAACACCAGATGCAGGTTCAGCCGAGTTTGATGCAGGAGCTGCTTCAAGTTCTTCACTGGGAGTCCGTTGAAGAGAGTGCTTGTTACGTTTCGATGTTCAGTAGTGGTTTCTACTAGGATTCGATCCTGACCTGTGGCTTTATGTTGTTTTGGTATCTTTCTTTTGGATCTTCACCCGTAGTCGGGTTGTGATGTTTTGATTGATGTATTGCTTATGTATTGTATTGTGTGAAGTGGCGAGTGTAAGCCAACTATCTCCTTTTGCATTTTAATCCCTCTTTTACATGAGTCGTGCAAAGATACCAAAACTTGAGATCATTCTAGGATGGGCTTATACCTTTAAGTCGTGCCTCGACACGTAGGAGGTATAGTCCCATCCTGGGCATTACAAGTTGGTATCAGAGCCTTCTCCGACCTAGAAGCCCCCACTGATTGATCGAATCGTTGACGGTTGAGTCTAGGCACACACTAAAAATGTTTTGAGTCCTATATTTATATCGGAGAGTATGAATTCTTTGCTTCTCATCTCTTTTCATTCTGGTGAGGACTCCTGACGATTACTCTTGCCTCTTCTACTTTCAAAAATTGCACCAATTTTTTTTAGGATCCCGCGAGTATTCTGGGATTGTTTCGATGTTCTCGTGACAAGGATATTGTTCTCGATGCCTCCTGTTACCGAGGAGTTGAGATTCGAGGTATTGTTGTCACAAGCATATCGCGGCAGTACTAAATACTTAAGACGGCCGACATCGAAAATCTCTCCTATACGGCCAGTGGCAAGATAACCCCGACATCACCCAGTACTGGGGAGGTAGTTCGAGAGTATTGCCATAGCTTGTATAGTGGATGCTTTTCGAAGGTCCGAGGTAAACAGTTTCCGAGAACAACTGGTTATGTGTTGAAGGATGGATACACCTGGATGTAGGTTTAGAGTTGATTGCGCGGTGCTTCCCGTGTATCCCCAACACCTGATTGCATAACTGGAAACTTTCGGAAATCTATAGGTGGGTTCATCTAGTAGTTCTAGGCATTCTTCCAACGGATGCACGATATGAAGTTTGGGGTTCTACATTGAGTGAAGTGGTTTTATGGACTTGTTCTGATCGGGAGTTGCATCTTAAAGGGTCCTTGGCTATGCTGATCCGGGGATGACAAAACCCTTTTGTAACATGTTCCATGAGCTTTCAGCACAAAGATGTCGAACGAAGCTTCTATCTTGTATTTGTTCTATCTGTTCCTTGTTCCTTTTTATATATCTTTTGTTCTCCAAGTGGCTTCTCGTCGAATTGATGTACCTACAGAATTCATTCGTTCAAGTCTCTGTTCGAATGATATTGTGAAGATTAGGCTGTTGCACATCTATCCTTTGTTTTTGTTTTGATTCTGGTATTCGAGTTGCTTCGATGTCAAATGTTGATTCCATACCTTTCCTAATCGGTGTTCTCATATTTCTATGGGAGTGCTAGTCCTTCTTGACCATCGAGATTTTCATGTTAAATTCTTTTCAACCGGTGTGCCTTCTCTTCAAGTTATTCCATACGGACGTCGTTGAGAAATCTGACGAATTGTCTGTTTCATTCATTCCAAGTTGTCTTTGTTTTCCCCACCCTCCCACCCTTTTTCTTCTCGGAGCTGGAATTCTCAGAGGGAGTATCCATTTTATTCATGGGATGTTTCTTCATTCTTGTCTTCAATGCTTTCTTATTCCGGTGCATCAATTAATCATTCTCATCTTGCTATTCATATCCGGAGTGTTCAAGATATCTCAGAAGATTCATAATTCCATTCTTAATCCGTTCAAGCAATTTTTGAGGGTTGTTATCTTATTCAAGCATTTTTAATTCAACCGGTGCAATATCTCTTAAGCAATCTTTTTCAACGGTGATTTCTTTGAGTGGGCCCTAACCCACAGGTCTTTTCCCAGGATCTTACCTGACTCTTCTATTTTCTGGAGTTATACTCGAATTCTTTTCAAGTGTGACGTAAGAATGATTCCCATCAGTCACATGCCTTCTCCAAGATCGCTTTCAAATTCTTGTTCATCATTGGTTCAACCTTTTTAGTTCTTCATTCCGGAGTGCTCAACAATTCTTCATGACTTTTCTCGTCTTCTTTCTCAGTATTTGGAGACCGAAGAAGAGTTTCTCTTAAATCTTGACCCGTCTTCTTGAAGATTCGTGGTTCTAGCTTCATGCCATCCTCATTATCGTTTTGATTGTGAGGAACCCTTTTATGCCATCCGGAGCATTTTCATGAATTCTTTTCTTGTGATCCTCCGAAGGCCATCATTTCAGAAGATTCTTCGTTCTCAGTTTTCAACTTCGTCCTCCAATATTCTTCATTGATGTCTCTTCGTTCGTCTCCATATTCTTACGGTGGTTCTTTCAAGTTTACCCTTCCGTTGTTATCGTTTTAATTCATTTGTTCTTTCACAATCCTACCGGTGGTTCGTTGAAGACTTATCCAAGCTTGTGCTAGATCCCTCTTTAATTCTTTGCAACGAGAATAAGTAGTATGCCAAATCCGTTGCTTGTCATCAATTTAAATTGGTGAAGGATATGCATGACATAATTCTTATTCTTATTCCTTCAAGGTGATTTAATTCTTTTGTCTGGAGTTTGTTCATCATATCATATCCTTGGTTCTAAGTTTTTCATCTTGTTTTCCGGAGCTCCAAGTTATTTCTATTATATCATTTCAAGCCCCATCTAATTCATCGCAGGCCTTGAATCTTATTCTTTTCATCTTTCACTTTCCATGCTTCATTACCGGTGTTTTTCATGGTGGTTCATCATGTTTTAATTCATCCTCGAAGTCTTCATCAAGATTTTTGTTGGAGCTCAAGCATTCTTCATCATGCTTCCAATTGCAATTCTTTCTACCTTATTCTTTGAGATGGTGTTATGTCATTTTGACAATTCCTTCATGTTTCATGATTCACGAGTTGTCAGGAATGAAATATTTAAATCCATCATTTTTCTTTGTTCAAGAGACCTTTTCAACCTTTCAGTTTATTCGTTGTAGTAATCTTGGGTTGTATTTCACCTAAAAGCTTTCCCTAAGGATTGTTGCTATTTATGGTGCTTATAAATGACCCAAGTTCTTCATTTATCATTCCAGTGAAATAAGTTTTTCATCTCCTTGTTGATCTCAATCCAAGCAATTCGTTCTGTTAGTGGCTGGTTGTCACCTCTTGATTTTGAGATGTTTTCCATAAGCCCATATCAAAAGCTTATTCGTTTCGTTGTTGATTTCCCAACAACTCCGTTCAACCCTTCTTTATAAGAATGCTCTTTCAAATTCTATTTTGAGAGAAGTGGTCATTTTATTCTCCATTCATTCTTTCATTGAACTATATTCTATTCTTTCATTCCGGAGGCATTGTGATGTTGCTCTCTTTAACCATCATATCGTTTTATCGAGATCATGTTCTTTCTCTTTTATCATTTAACCGGAGTGTTGTATTCTTCATTCAAGTTCCGTCATCTTATCAAGTTTTACCTCTCTTTCAACCGGAGTGCTGTCTAAATCTTTCTTAACCCTTGTGCCGTTCTTTTAATTGCTTCGGAGGCAATATATTGTTGATTTTCATCAAGTATCACTCCATCTTCTCAAGTTCTTGTCCAATTCCTTCCATTTTCAGACGGAGTGCTGTCCAAATTCTGTCATTCTTATTCCTTGGCTATACCATTGCGGTTTCATATTCTTTTGGTTCGTAAGCTCTTGCTTCATGTCTTTCAACCCACAAGGTTCTCGTAATGTTCCTTGTTCCTCTCTTCTAACGGAGTATTTTCTTCTTCGTTCATCTATGTGGTTTTGTTCTTTCAACTTGTTCAACCTCTCAAGGTTCTTTGGTTTCACTCGTCTGTCAAAGAAGCAACTTTGTTTTACCTCTTCCTCTTCCGTTTTTACCCGGTGATATCTCTAGGATCTCGGGTCGAGATCCTCTGTTAGTGTGGGAGAGTTGTGACGCCCGAGGCCGACGTCCCAGAAGATTTCAGATGTTCCGGGTTGCCCGTGTGTTTCTTTTGTGCTTGTGTTTTTATTTTTGCATTGCATCATGTCATCATGCCATCATGTCTTTAACTTTGCATCTCAACCTAAATAAACCGTGTGGACCTTCGGTCCATTTAAATCGAGGGAAGAATGTCTTCTCTTTATAACATATAAAAGCCTCCTAATAATTATGGAGCTATATTAATAATTATTCCATTGCTTCGGAATCACCATAACACACTTGCATAATTTCCCCATGTCTTTTCACTTCGAGTTTCACCTTCAAAATCTTGCCAATAATTCTTTTCCGTTGTTTCGAGGTTCCTCCAAAAATTTGAACATTTTTGGACACTTCAATAATCACGTCTTAGTTCAAACCTATTTGAATTAAATTCAAATATGTTTGAATTATTTTTCCGATCAGGCCTTTTGTATTTTTTCTCCGGTCGTGCTCATTTTTACGAGCCCGAGAAAATTAATTCCATGTGCTAGGTTTTGCCCTAACCTCCCTCTTCTTTCTTTTATCCTCTCTTTTGTTTTATGCTAAAAGGGAAATAAAAAGGAGCAGCCCAGCCTGCCTTCCCAGGCCTCTAGGCCCACTCCAGCCAACCCACAGCCTCCTTCTCCTCCTCCCCTTTGGCCCAGCAGCCGGCCCATTCTCTCCTGGCCCAACCAGCACTCCTAACCCTAGCGGTCGCCCCCTCACTCCCTCTCCATCTCCCTCTGCGCTGCCAGCGACCGTCCTCACCCATCGCTCGCTCTGTCTCGCCCCGTTTTTTTCCCTCATCCCGCTCGCGACCGAACCCGACCAGCCAGCGACGCGCCAGGCTTCTTCGCTCCTCCTCTCGATCCTGCGCAGCGCTCGAGCCCCCCTCCCTTTCTCCTCCTGCGCAGCCGCCGCCCCGGCGCCCTTCCGCCTCGTCGCGCCATGGAGCTCCGCCCTGTCTCTCCAAGGTCGCCATGGCCTCCCTCCTTCCGCATCCTCCCTCCGTTCCCAGCGCCCGGGGTTGTCGTCCTCGCAGCCTCCGCGCCCATCCAGAAGCCCGGCCAGGCCTGGCCGACCCCGTCCTCCAGCTCGCCAGAGACCAGCGGCCGGCCTCCCGCGCCAGGACCGAGTCCCCTGGCCGAGCCCCGCGCGCCCCGCGCCTGGCTCCTCTCTCCGCCGCGTCCAGCCAGGGTGCCGCCTCGCCATCTCCTCGCCAGGGCCTCGCCTTGGCCTCTCCAGTGTTCCGGCCAGCACCGCACCCTCGTCGCCCTCCTCTCCAGCCAGGGAGACGGCCGGCCCACGCCGTCCCTCGTCCGCGCCTCCCTGTTCCCTGCCTCTGCACGCGCCAAGGCTGCGGGCCTCCTTCCTCCAGCCAGGGCGAAGCCGCCCTTCCTTCGCCGTGCGCCTCGCCAGGAGCTCCCTCGAGCCGTTCCCCTCCAGCACCGAGCTCCAGCGCGCCAGGGCCTCGCCCATGGCCCCTCCTCGCCGTGTCCGAGACCGTCTTGTTTGCTGCTGCCTTGGCCTCGCCGCTGTCCCGTTTTGCTGTAGTTTTGTTTTGTTTTGTGTGGCTTGTGTTGACCTTGACAGAGAACGTGTACGCCTACACGCCAAAGACCGACGACTTGAACATCTATGGATATGTGTACATCTACGGAAACGAGTACCCCTCCGATGGCATGTACCTCTACGAACGGGAACACCTACACGACATGACGGATGAACATCTACAAATGTGTACCACGACGACCGAGTACATCTACGGCCCGAACGTCTACCGTCGCCCGAACGACTACCGTCGCCCGAACGTCTATCGTCGCCCCGTGTACCTCTACGGCAAGTACCTCGACGACATGTACCACTACGGCTCAAGTTCCTCTCCGATACGTCCAAGTACCACGACACCGACCCGAACATCTACTTCCACTACACCCCGTGAACGACTACTTCCTCTACGAACCGTGTTCCACTACTTCCACTACGAACTCGAACCGTCCCGAAACGCATGTTTCGAAGGTATAACCCCGAGACGCGATGACCCGTGTGATGCTTGCTTGGTTGTATGAAATGTCTCCCGTGTGTGCTTCGTGCCCGTTTCGTCCTTGTCATGTTCCTCGGTTGCCTCGTCACCGACTGGTGGGAACCCGGTAACGGGAACACCCCACCTTTTATCTCGTGTGACTCGCTCACGCCATCTTCTATCTTTTGCACCGGACTCTCAACGAGTTACCGGAACCGATATGTTGCCGTGGCATCATTTTCGGAATCGTTGCCGTGGCACTCTTTTCTTTCCACCACGGTGACAAATGCTTCTTTTCTCTTCATGTTAATGTTAACAAAAACTTGCATAAACTTGATCATGTCATCTGCATCATGTTAACAACATTATAATGTTTAATTGTTGTTGCTTTATAATTATTAAACATGCTCATGGGGATTTTCCGGATATGTTGTTGTTATTTCCGGCCTCATTTAAAATGTCTTAATAGTGTAGTTTCTTTATGTTTCACCTCTTGCCATGCTAAAAACATTAAATCTTGTCTTGTAAATAGACGAGAGTCAATTAAATAATTAATGTGGTGTGTCGTCAATATGCAACTCGTTGCATATTGAGCTCCACTTGACTTGTAGTATTTGTTTGTGCACTTGCCATGCCATGCTTATTTAAACCGGACATGCATCATACTTGTTTGCGCATCGTATGCCATGTTTATGCTTGTGTGTTTACCGCGTTGTTTGTTTTCTTTCCGGTTGCTTCTCTTGTTAGCTTCGGTTTCGTTCCGGAGTTATGAGGATCCGCTCGTCTGTTGCTCCGTCTTCTTCATGGATCCGTTCTTCTTCCCTTGCAGAATCCCAGGCAAGATGATCATACCCTTGGATACCTTTACTACCATTGCCATGCTTAGTTGTCTCGATGCTATCGTTACATGTCGCGCTACCCATCTTTTATGTCAGCCCTCTCCTTGTTGCCATGAAACCTCTAACCTTGACACCTTCCTAGCAAAACCACTGTTTGGCTATGTTACCCGCTTGCTCAGCCTCGCTTGCTCAGTCCCTCTTGTAGCGTTGTTAGTTGCAGGTGAAGATGAAGTTCGTTCCAGGAGGGAACTTGTGGTTGGATATATCACAATATCTATAATTATTATTAACACACCTATATACTGGGCATGGGTGGAAGGCTTGGCCTTTTGCTCGGTGTTTTGTTCTACTCATGCCACCTTAGGCGCCGATAAACCGGCATTATGTTCCTTGATTTTGCGTTCCTAACACGATGGGTGTAATGGGGACCCCTTGACAGTTCGACTTTGAATAAAACTCCTCCAGCAAGGCCCAACATTGGTTTTAATTTGCCTCATAATAACAACTTAATTAATTAATTAAAATTGCATAGGGGGTCGCACCCTCGGGTTATTAATTCTACATAGCAGGGGGGGCCAGTGCTGATGGTGTTGGTCCCAAACTAGAGCCACTTGCGGATACCACCCAGTCCGCTGGGGTCTTCGGTATCTGTACGTACTGCTCATCCGGACGTGGCCTGAGACGAGATACGCGCGGCTACTATCAGGGTGTTGGCACGCCGGGAGGTCTTGCTGGACTTGTTTTACCATTGTCGAAATGACTTGTGCTACCGGGATGCCGAGCCTGATCGGTTTTCTCTAAGATAAGGAGTGATGATATTATATTTATCACTTCAGCTAATCGTGAGAGCTTGTGATGGGCTAAGTTGGAACACCCCTGCAGGGTTATGATCTTTCGAAAGCCGTGCCCGCGGTTATGTGGCAGATTGGAATTTGTTAATGTCCGGTTGTAGAAAACTTGACAGATGATCCGAAGTAAAACACACAACTGTGTGAGTAACCGTGACTGTCTCTTTTCACTTTGAGAAGAGAACACGGTGGGGTTACGTTTGAACGTATGTAGTTAGGATCTTTAGCGATCACCTCTTTTGCGACCGTTTGCGTAGATGCTCTTCTTATTCTGGTACTCGTAAGTTAGCCACCATATTATGCTTAGTCGCTGCTGCAACCTCACCACCTTACCTCCTCCTACCCTTAAAGCTTTGCTAGTCTTGTTACCCATGGTTATGGGATTGCTGAGTCCTCGTGGCTCACAGTTACTACAACGCCAGATGCAGGTTCAGCCGAGTTTGATGTAGGAGCTGCTTCAAGTTCTTCACTGGGAGTCCGTTGAAGAGAGTGCTTGTTACGTTTCGATGTTCAGTAGTGGTTTCTACTAGGATTCGATCCTGACCTGTGGCTTTATGTTGTTTTGGTATCTTTCTTTTGGATCTTCACCCGTAGTCGGGTTGTGATGTTTTGATTGATGTATTGCTTATGTATTGTATTGTGTGAAGTGGCGAGTGTAAGCCAACTATCTCCTTTTGCATTTTAATCCCTCTTTTACATGAGTCGTGCAAAGATACCAAAACTTGAGATCATTCTAGGATGGGCTTATACCTTTAAGTCGTGCCTCGACACGTAGGAGGTATAGTCCCATCCTGGGCATTACACCTACCTCAGGGACTTGCTTTACATGCGGAAAGCCAGGACACTATGCACGTGACTGTTCTCAGGCCAGTCTTGCTCCACCCCAGCCCGAGAAGTCCGTTCTTCGTAGTAAGCCACCATGCAAGACTATCATTGCAAATCCAGCTCCCACTAAACTTGGACGTGTGCATCACGTCTCAGCTAAAGACGCTCATGATGATCCAAATGTCGTTCTTGGTACACTCCTTGTCAATTGCCATCCGGCTTCGGTTCTGTTCGATACTGGAGCATCTCACTCCTTTATCTCTCAAGGCTATGCTCGTTTGCACGACATGTCATTTTGTGACATGCCAACTCCGCTTGAAATCCAAACCCCGGGATCTAGATGGCAAACTACCAGAATAAGCCATGGTAATGGAATTCTTGTTGACAGACTTGTATTCCTTGCCTCACTCATAGCCCTCAAGTCTTCAGACATTAACATCATTTTGGGTATGGACTGGATGACAGCTCATCATGCCAAGATCGATTGTTACACTAGGTCTGCTCAGCTTACACACCCATCTGGCAAGATAGTCACTGTCTCCACTAGAGTTGCAAAGCGTCAACTCTATTCTCTTAATGCCAGCCCCCTTCCAGACCTTGAAGATATCCCGGTAGTCCGAGACTTTCCGGATGTCTTTCCAGAAGAACTACCAGGTGTTCCACCTGATAGGGATGTAGAGTTCGTCATAGATCTTATCCCAGGAACTGTTCCAATTTCTAGGAGACCTTATAAGATGGCACCCCTAGAACTAGCTGAGCTTAAGAAACAACTTGATGAGTCCTTGCAAAAAGGTTTTATTCGTCCTAGTTCTTCTCCTTGGGCTTGTCCCGTCCTCTTCGTCAAGAAGAAGGATGGCACGGAACGGATGGTTGTAGATTATCGTCCCGTTAATTTGGTCACGATAAAGAACAAGTATCCACTCCCCAGGATCAACGACCTGTATGATCAGCTCGCTGGATCCTCAGTCTTCTCCAAAATGGATTTGAGGTTGGGCTACCATCAAATCAAAATTAAAAACGGAGACATTCCTAAGACGGCTTTTGTCACTCGTTATGGCTAGTACGAGTACACCGTCATGTCTTTCGGTCTAACCAATGCTCCAGCCACTTTCTCCCGCTTGATGAACTTGATCTTCATGGAGTATTTGGATAAGTTCGTCGTGGTTTACCTCGATGATATTCTTATTTACTCGAAGAACGAGGAAGAGCATGCCGAACATCTTAGACTTGTTCTAGAAAAACTCAGAGAGCACCGCCTTTATGCCAAGTTCTCCAAGTGCGAATTTTGGTTGCCAGAAGTGACCTATCTCGGCCACGTAATCTCAGGGAAGAGCATTGCTGTCAATCCTGAGAGAGTTCAGGCCGTCCTTGATTGGACTCCGCCTGAAACAGTTAAACAAGTTAGGAGTTTCCTTGGTTTAGCCAGCTATTGTCGCCGCTTTGTTGAAAACTTCTCGAAAGTAGCCAAACCTCTCACAGAACTTCTTAAGAAAGATAAAAAGTTTGAGTGGTCCCCACAGTGTGAACACAGTTTTCAGGAACTGAAAAGACGCCTGACCTCTGCTCCCATACTTGTGCCACCGGATTTCACTAAGGACTTTGTTATCTACTGTGATGCCTCACGACAGGGACTAGGTTGCATTCTTATGCAGGATCGTCGTGTGATTGCCTATGCATCTCGACAGTTGCATCCACATGAGGAGAATTATCCTACACATGATCTAGAGCTTGCAGCTGTAGTCTATGCACTTAAAACCTGGCGGCATTACCTCCTTGGTAATCGTTGCGAGATCTACACCGATCACCAGAGTATCAAGTATATCTTCACCCAACCAGATTTGAACCTTAGGCAAAGACGTTGGTTGGAGTTGATCTCAGATTACGACTTAGGAATTACCTACACCCTAGGCAAGGGAAATGTCATGGCTGATGCGCTAAGTCGTAAGACCTATTGCAACAATCTCATGTTGCAGCAGGGCCAACCACTTCTCCATGAGGAACTATGTAAGCTTAACCTTCACATTGCTCCTCGCGGATTTCTTTCTACCTTGGTGGCGAAACCTACTCTTGAGGATCAGATCATTTCTGACCAGAAGTTTGATAGGGGCGTTGTCCGCATCAAGAGAAACATTAAAAGGGGAGTTGGTGGTTGTTTCTCTATGGATGATCGAGGTGTTGTTTTCTTCGAGAATCGCCTGGTGGTTCCCAAGAATCAACATCTGCGACAATTGATCCTAAAAGAGGCTCATGAATCTCCTCTCACGATTCATCCCGGTAGTACTAAGATGTATCAGGACCTACGCCAGAGGTTCTGGTGGACTAGGATGAAAAGAGAAATTGCTGAGTTCATTGCTAAATGTGACGTTTGTCGTCGCGTTAAGGCAGAACATCAAAGACCTATTGGCACCCTTCAGCCTCTAGCTATTCCTGAGTGGAAATGGGATAAAGTTGGTATGGACTTCATCACCGGCCTTCCCAGGACCAAGAGAGGGAATACTGCTATCCTCGTAGTCATTGATCGTCTCTCCAAAGTGGCTCACTTCCTGCCTGTTCGAGAAAGTATCACTGCTAGTCAGCTTGCTGACTTGTATATTTCTCGAATAGTGTCACTTCATGGTGTCCCACTAGAGATCAATTCAGACCGTGGTAGTCTTTTCACTTCTCATTTCTGGGAGAGTTTCCAGACTGCCATGGGCACCCATCTTTCTTTCAGTACCGCTTTCCACCCTCAGTCAAGTGGTCAAGTGGAACGGGTTAACCAAATTCTCGAAGACATGCTTAGAGCTTGCGTTATCTCATTCGGTATGGATTGGGAGAAATGTCTTCCTTTCGCCGAGTTTGCTTATAACAATAGCTATCAATCTAGTCTCAAGCAAGCTCCTTTTGAGATACTCTATGGACGAAGATGTCGAACACCTTTGAACTGGGCAGAAACCGGCGAAAGACAATTCTTTGGACCGGATATGATCCAGGAAGCAGAAGAGCAAGTTCGTATCATTCGTGAGAATTTGAAAACAGCCCAGTCTCGTCAAAAGAGCCAGTATGATCGTCATCATAAGGAAGTGGCTTACGAGGTTGGTGACAAAGCTTATCTTCGGGTTACTCCTTTGAAGGGTACCCATCGTTTCGGTATCAAGGGCAAGTTGGCTCCTCGTTACATTGGTCCTTTTCGCATTCTTGCTAAACGAGGAGAGGTTGCCTACCAATTGGAACTACCCCCACATCTTTCTCGAGTTCATGATGTCTTCCACGTCTCTCAACTCAGGCGTTGCTTCTCGGATCCCATCCGCGGAGTGGACCACGAAACGCTTGATCTCCAAGATAACCTCACATATCGAGAGTATCCCATTCGCATTCTGGATCAAGCAGAGCGTGTCACTCGACGTCATAACATCAAGTTTCTCAAAGTTCAGTGGTCTCATCATTCCGAGAGAGAAGCTACCTGGGAGCGAGAAGATCGTCTCCACTGGAGTACCCCACCTTCTTTCCGCCTACTCCTGAATCTCGGGACGAGATTCTTTCGAGTGGAGGCGAGTTGTCACAACCCTAGTTCTGGTATGCACTAGGTTAGTTTTGTGGTTTGCATCATGTTTAAATTTCAAATGAAATTGAAATGAGGTCTTGTGAAACCCTCAGAAACCCTATTGAAAATGACCCAAATAAAAGTTGCTCCAAAAAGGTCCAAGAAAATGTTCATGTGGCCCTCTAAAAATATTGGTCAGAGATAAAAATCAAACCAATATTATTAGGAGCTCATAAGTATTTATTTTGGGCATTTGGAATTAATGCAATAACTATTTGCTTGGATATATATATATTATATATTTTATATATGTCCAAAATTCTGGTTCTTTATTTTTAGGGGTTTGGGTTAATTCCTAGGTCCCTGCAAAATAAAATGTCAGAAGAAAATAAATGATTTAGTTTGGAAATTAAATCAAAACAAATGTCAGAAGAAAAATAGAAAAGAAAAATAAAAAGGGCAGCTTACCTGTGTTGGCCCAGCACAGCACGGCCTGGCCGGCCCAGCTGGCCAGCCCAGCTCGCTCCTCCCTGTCGTCTTCCTCCTTTGATAGAAGGACGAGCGTGTGCTCGACGCCCGCGGCCACGCGCCACGGCCACCTCCTGCTTCCGCCGCTGCCGACGCGCCTGGACGTCTCTGGACGACGCCACGCACCCCCTGGACCCTCTCACTCCCCCTCGGTTCCTTTCCCCCCTCTCCTGGTGCCCCTCCTTGCGAACACCCGAACGCCACCGTCGCCGCCGCTCGCCATAGTCGTGGCCACCGTCCCCCTCTCGCCTCGCCGGAGTGCCCAGAAGCTCCGCCCCGTTCCCCTCCTTCTCCTCGCCAAGCTGCCCGACGCCAGAAGCCCCTGGAGCGCCATCGACGACCTCGTCTTCAACCTACGGCCGTGAAGATCGCCGGCGACCGTGCGCCCGCTCCGACGCGTCCCCGAGCTCGCTGACGACGCCTTCGAGTTTGCCGTGAGCTCCTCTACCTTTCCCCCCTTCCCTCGTGCTCGCGCCTGTGCTCTAGCTCCGATTCCTCCCACGGCCGAGAGCTTCTCGCCGCCGGCCATGGTGTAGCCATGGCCACAGCCGCACGAGCTCACATCGGAGCATGTCATCGTGCTCAGAAAACCCCCCAGGAACCCAACGCACTCACTCCCTCGCCTTCTCGTGCACCGTAGCACCTAAATCGACGAGGCCCGAACTCCGGCCGCCGCTGGGCTCGACGCCGGCGACGATTCCGACCGCTCCAGCTGCTGTCGCCTAGCGCGTTGGATGCGCAAGAGGCTGCGCATCCTGTAGATGCCCTCCGCCGCTCGAATGGTCGACGGAGGCGAGTTTCCAACGCCCTCCGCCGCATTCGGCCTCCCCGGCGGCTAACCGCCGGTGGGTTTTGACCCAAACCCACTGGGTTTGACTTCCCCTGAGCCTATGACATGTGGGGCCACCTTTGACTAATTTTTAGTTTAGGGTTTAATTAAGTTTTAATTACTGACATTAATCTAATTAGACACTGACATGTGGGCCCCGTGTCTGTTTAGTTTAGTTTAAACTTTAGTTAAATAACTAAGTCACTGACCAGTGGGACCCACTGTCAGGTTTGACTCTGGACAGCCCCTTTGACCTGCTGACGTCATGCTTGTGTCATGCTGACGCAGTAATCCAGTTCTGTTTATTTAAATAAATCTTAAATGATTTATTTAATTCAGAATTTGGCTTAAACTTCAAAAAATCACAGAAATTCAACCATAGCTCAGAATGAAATAATTTATATATGAAAAATTATCAGAAAAATTCAATCTATCCATCTGTACCATTTTCATGCATGACAAATGAAGTTAAACCTACTGTTTATTTGAAAACACATATTTGGCATTTAGAATGCTTATTTTAAAATTGCATTTGAACCCTTGGTTCAAATGGACTTCTTTCAAATTGAATGCTAGTTGCACTAGCCCAAACAACATCATAACTTCATGCCATATTCATGCATCATATTGTTGCATATGCTTGTGTTTGATTGTCGGCACCGTTCTTCTCGATAGGTCCAGCTCCGGAGACCGATCCAGAGTACCTGTCAGAGAAGCAGTGTTCTGCACGTTGTTTTACCAGGCAAGCAAACCCCCTTGTTCATTCCGATACAATCCCTCTCTCGCTCCTGCTCCCTGTTATTGCATTAGGACAACAACGATTTCACCTGCTACTTTATGCTGCGGTAGTTGAACCCATTCCTCTGCATGACCTGTCTTTCCACAGTAAATAGTTGAAACCCACTAGCATGTGTAGGAGTTGATTGAAGCCATGTTGTGATCTTACCATGACTTGCTTGCTATTGCTTAGAGTGTGTCAGGTCTGATTCATCGGGAATGAATTAGAGTGAAATGATATGTTCTGATGCTGAGGGTTAAGTGTGTGAACACGATTTGGTAAAGGTAGTGGTGAGAGGCCATGTAGGAGTACATGGTGGGTCGTCTCACTGGAACCGTCCCTAAGAACTGAGTTCTGTGTATGTTGTCCAATGATCAGCTACTACCACGCATTGGAATGCTTAAGTGCCCCTCTCGACTTATTAATCAACATGATCTCTGTCCAGGAGTTGCAACTAGTTTCTGGCGTTTGTAGGTAGTGTTATTTCTCTACCAGGTGGCACCCGGCAGGGTGGGCTTGGGACAGACTAGGCACACGTGGCCCGGTGTACCGAGTGGCACACGGATGGTGGGCTCGGGAACCCTGTACACATCGTTTGGGTCCGTGATGGAAACCTCGGCCGGACTCCCTTGCGGATGGAACCCGAATAGGCGATAAACCTGGACGAGAGACTTGTGTGGTTAGTCAGGTCGTGGCCGACACCCTCGCCAGGCTTCCGCTTGAAGGTTGCCGAGATACACGACGTGTACCTGGCGGTAAGTGGCGAGAGCGTGTGTGAAGAAGTACACCCCTGCAGGGTTAACATAATCTATTCGAATAGCCGGGTCTGCGGATATGGACTTCTTGGATGCTTACGTGGTACATAGACAACTTGAAGTGGATACTCTAAAATACTCAAGACAAGTGTGAGTGCTATGGATGGCCTTCTCGTAGGGAGACGAGAATGAATCCATAGTGGTGTATTGTGTGGTGCTTAGTGGAGTCGTGTGCGCCACCTCAAAGGAGTTACCAGCAATCGT
>LR738713.1:353710812-353725998 GCA_902687465.1 Secale cereale
GGTAGTGTTATTTCTCTACCAGGTGGCACCCGGCAGGGTGGGCTTGGGACAGACTAGGCACACGTGGCCCGGTGTACCGAGTGGCACCTGGATGGTGGGCTCGGGAACCCTGTACACATCGTTTGGGTCCGTGATGGAAACCTCGGCCGGACTCCCTTGCGGATGGAACCCGAATAGGCGATAAACCTGGAGAGAGACTTGTGTGGTTAGTCAGGTCGTGGCCGACACCCTCGCCAGGCTTCCGCTTGAAGGTTGCCGAGATACACGACGTGTACCTGGCGGTAAGTGGCGAGAGCGTGTGTGAAGAAGTACACCCCTGCAGGGTTAACATAATCTATTCGAATAGCCGGGTCCGCGGATATGGACTTCTTGGATGCTTACGTGGTACATAGACAACTTGAAGTGGATACTCTAAAATACTCAAGACAAGTGTGAGTGCTATGGATGGCCTTCTCGTAGGGAGACGAGAATGAATCCATAGTGGTGTATTGTGTGGTGCTTAGTGGAGTCGTGTGCGCCACCTCAAAGGAGTTACCAGCAATCGTAGAATAGGATAGCCACTGAGTCAAAGCTGGCTTGCTGCAACTAAACCCCACTTTGCCATCTTGATACATGTGCATGTATGATAGGATCTGATGTAAGTCTTGCTGAGTACCTTTGTACTCATGTTTGCTTTTTGCAGATAGGATTGATGTCTCACTAGTAGTTCCGCTTGGACTTCGACAAGTAGCTTGATACCTCAGCTACGATCTTGGACGAGTGTTGTAGATAGTCAGGCTCTTCAGCCTTTTTCATTTCTAGATGTCTGTACTCAGACATGTAGTGCTTCCGCTTGTTGCTTGTATGCTCTGAATGTTGGGTCGTGAGACCCATGTTTGTAATACTTGGCTCCTCGGAGCCTAATGAATAAATACTTTGTTTATTAGAGTCTTGTTGTGATGCCATGTTGTATTTGCACATATTGAGCATATTGCGTGTATGTTATTGAAATGCTTGGTATGTGTGGGATCCGACACCTAGTTGTTTACCCTTGGTAGCCTATCTTACAGGGAAATGTCTCCTAGTGCTTCCACTGAGCCTTGGTAGCTTGCTACTGCTCCGGATCACTTAGGCTGACCGGCATGTGTCCTTCTTCGTTCCTGTGTCTGTCCCTTAGGGGAAATGTCACGCGTTGTTCCTTTAAGTCCTTGTAGCTTGCTATGACTTGGGTTCATACGTTGATGACCGACACGTTCGTTGCTGGGTCATGAATGCCTGTCTCTGTAATTTAGTGCCACTTTTGGTTTATAACTGGTCATGTCGGCCCGGGTTCTCTGTCATATGGATGCTAGCGGCACTATCATATACGTGAGCCAAAATGCGCAAACGGTCCCGGGCCAGGTAAGGTGGCACCCGTGGGGATACCGTGCGTGAGGCCGCAAAGTGATATGGTGTGTTACATGCTAGACCGGTGTGACTTAGGATCGGGGTCCCGACATCGTCTCAGGCCACGACCGGATGGGCGAAGCTACGGGTTTATATCAATCCTCGAGTTTCCTCGTGGTAACCCCGTAGGCTCCCCGTTTGGGACCAACACCATCAGCACTGGCCCCCCTGCTATGTAGAAAGAATCATCGGGTAGCGCTAACTCCCTATGCAATTTAATTAATTAATTAAGTTGTTATTATGAGCAAATTAAAACCAATGTTGGGCCTTGCTAGAGGAGTTTTATTCAAAGTCGAACTGTCAAGGGGTCCCCATCCACCCATCGTGTTAGGAACGCAAAATCAAGGAACATAATGCCGGTTTATCGGCGCCTAAGGTGGCATGAGTGGAACAAAACACCGAGCAAAAGGCCAAGCCTTCCACCCATGCCCAGTATATAGGTGTGTTAAATAATAATAATAGATATTGTGATATTCCAACAACAAGTTCCCTCCTGGAACGAACTTCATCTTCACCTGCAACTAGAAACGCTATAAGAGGGGCTGAGCAAGCGGGTAACATAGCCAAATAGTGGTTTTTGCTAGGAAGGTTTCAAAGGTTAGAGGTTTCATGGCAACAAGGAGAGGCTGACATAAAAGATGGGTAGCGCGACATGTAACGATAGCATCAAGACAACTAAGCATTGCAATGGTAGTAAAGGTATCCAAGGGTATGATCATCTTACCTGGGATTCCGCAAGGAAGAAGAACAGATCCATGAAGTAGACGGATCAACAAGTCGAGCGAATCCCCACAACTCCGGAACGAAACCGAAGCTAACAAGAGAAGCAACCGGAAAGAAGCAAACAACACGGTAAACACACAAGCATAAACATGGCATACGATGCACATCCAAGTATGATGCATGTCCAGTTTAATTATGCATGGCATGGCAAAGTGCACAAACAAAACTACAAGTTAAGTGGAGCTCAATATGCAACGAGTTGCATATTGACGAAACACCACATTTAAATATTTAGTTGACTCTTGTTTATTTACAAGACAAGGTTAAATGTTTGTTAACATGGCAAGAGGTGAAGCAAAACAAACTACCTATTCAGACATTTTAAATGGGGCCGGAAATAACAACAACAAATTCCGGAAAATCCCCATGAGCATGTTTAGCAATTTTTAAGCAAACATCAATTCACACCTTTTAAATGTTGTTAACATGATGCGGATGACATGAACAAGTGTATGCAATTTTATTAAAGGTTGACATGAATAAGATAAGAAGCATTTGTCACCGTGGTGGAAGGAAAAGGGTGCCACGGCAACGATCCGAAAATGATGCAACGCAACAGTTCAGTTCCGGTAACTCGTTGAGAGACCGGTGCAAAAGAAAAAGGTGGCGTGAGCGAGCGGAACAAGATGAAAAGGTGGGGTGATCCCGTCACCGGGTTCCCATGGGTCGGCGACGAGGCAATCGAGGAGCATGACAAAAGTTGAAACGGCATGGAGCACACAAGGGCAAACATCTCATACAACCACAAGCATACGTTCTCGGGTCATCGTCACGGGGTTATACCTTTGGAACGTTCGTTCTCGGAGGGGTTCGAGGTCGTAGAGGACGTAGTCGTACACGGGACGACGGTAGTTGTACACGTTGGCGTTTTCGTTCCGAAGAGGTACTTTTCGCATCGTCTTGTGTCGTCGTTCTCGTATCGTAGAGGAAGTAGGTGTTCCGTTCGTCGAGGAAGTAGTGGTACACAATCATCGGTAGGGGTACTCGTCGCGGCATCGGACGTAGTGATACTTGACGTATCGCCGTGTAGTTGTTCCCGTTCGTAGTCGTTCACTTCTCCGAAGGGGTACTTGTCATCGTGGTCTCGGCATCGTAGTTGTTCATGTCGCCTTGGCGTTCGGAGTCCGGGTCTTGCCTGCGGTGCACTTGACGAAAAACAACAGCAACACAAAAAACATAGCGGTCTCGGTCACGGTCACGACAAGGTCAGGCGAAGCTCGCCGGGAAGCAAGGAGGCAGGGCAGCAGCAGGGCTAGGCGGCGACGGGAAACGAAGGCAGAGCAGCGGCATGGCGATGGAGGCGCTGCTGGTGGCCCGGAGGTGAGGCAGGGGCGGCATCGGCGCTGGAGGCAGCTCCTGGCCGCGGCGTTGGATACGAGGAGGTGAGGTCGAGGAAGAGGCGAGGCGCTGGATCCGTCGAGGAGGAGAAGGCCGCGGCGCTGCTGTCGTGGTGAGGCTGGCCGGAGGGAGGCGAGGCCTGGCCGGCCGGCGGACGGCGCAGGAACATGACCTCCTGGCTGAGGACGGGCGCGCCGTTGCGGCATTGGCGGGGCGACGCTCGGGCCTGCGAGGCTGGGGACGAGATGGCCAGCAGCTTGAGCGGAGGAGGGAGAAGCTCGTGACGGCGGGCTCCAGCCGCGGCGGAGGAAGGAGGGGCGGCCGGCGGCCGGCGCTGGAGGACGGCCGCGGAGGGGAAGGGCGCAGGCCTGGAGAGGAGGGAGGCGCGCGGGAGAGGGAGAACAGAGGGAGATCGGGAGAGGGGTTCGATGCGAGATGGGAGCAGGCCTGGCGGCGCTCGGGAGGAGGACGAGGGGAGAGGACGCTGGGCGAGCGGTCGGGCTAGGTTAAGATGGGGGCCGGTGAGGTGGGCCTGGAGGGGAAATTGGGCCGGCTGGGATGGGCCTTGGGCCAGGAGGTGGAGGTTGATAAGGCCTAGAGGCCGGCCTGGCAGATGGGCTGCGGCTACTCTTCTTCTTTAATTGATTTTTTAGCAGAAACCAATAAAGAGAAGAAAAGAATGAGGAGGGAGGTTAGGGAAATAGTTAGCACATGTGACTATTTTTTCTCGGGCTCATAAAAATGAGCACGGTCCGAGAAAAATAGAAATGGCAATACCGAGATATAATTCAAACATATTTGAATTTAATTCAAATGGGTTTGAACTAAGACTTGATTTTTGAAGTGTCCAAAAATGTTTGAATTTTTGGAGGAACCTCGATAAACGAGAAAGAAAAAAATATAGGGAAGGGTTTTGACGGTGAAACTTGAGATGGAATAAGCATGGGAATTTTGCAAGTGTGTTGGGTGATTCCAAACAAATGGAATAATTTAATATAGCTCCCTAAATATCGGGAGGATATGTTATAAAGAGAAAACACCAAGTGCATTCCCTCGATTTAAATGGACCGAAGGTCCACACGATTTATTTAAGTTGAGATGCAAAAATAAATATGACATGATGGCATGATGACATGATGCAATGCAAAAAAAATAACACAAGCACAAATGAAACACACGGGAGAACCCAGAACATCTGGAATCTTCTGGAATCTTCTGGGACGTTGGTCTTCGGGCGTCACAACTCTCCCACACTAACAGAGGATCTCGACCCGAGATCCTAGAGATGGCACCGGATAAAAACGGAAGAGGAAGAGGTAAAACAAAGTTGCTTCTTTGACAAATGAGTGAAAACCAAAGAACCTTGAGAGGTTGAACAAATTGAATAAAGAATACAATGGATATGAACGAAGATGAAACACTCCGTTAGAAAGAGGAACAAGGAACATTAAGAGAAACGTCGTAGGTTGAACGACGTGAAACAAGAGCTTACGAACCAAAAGAATATGAAACCGCAATGGTATAGCCAAGGAAAAAGAATGACAGAATTTGGACAGCACTCCGCCTGAAAATGGAAGGAATTAACAAGAACTTGCCAAGTTGGGAAGATACTTGATGAAATCAACAGCATATTGCCTCCGAAACAATTGAAAGAATGGCACAAGGGGTAAGAAGGATTCAGACAGCACTCCGGTTGAAAAGAGAGGCAAACTAGATAAGATGACGGAACTAGAATGAAGAATACAACACTCCGGTTAAAAGAACAAGCGAGGAAAGAACATGATCTCGAGAAAACGAGATGATGGTTTGGAGAGAGCAACATCACAAAGCCTCCGGAATGAAAGAATATATACTAGGTCGTTGGAAAGAAAAGAACGGAGAAGAAAATGACAACTTCTCCCACGAATGAATTAGGAAATCCTCCTTACAAAGAAGGGTTGAAAGGGGTTGATGGAAAATCAACAGCGAAACGAATATGCTTGATGTGGGCTTATGGAAAACATCTTAAAATTAAGAGGTGACAACCAGCCACTGACGAAAACATTTGATTGGATTGAGATTAATGACAAGATGAAAACTTATTTCACCGGAATGATAAATGAAGAACTTGGGTCATTTATAAGCACCATAATAGCGACAATCCTTAGGGAAAGCTTTAGGTGAAATACAACCCAAGATTACTCCAACGAATAAATTGAATGGTTGGAAAGATCTCTTGAACAAAGAAAATGATGGGTTTAAATATTTCATTCTTGATAACTCGTGAATCATGAAACATGAAGGAATTGTCAAGAATGACATAACACCACCTCAAAAGATAAGGGAACAAGAATAGCACTTGGAAAGCATGATGAAGAATGCTTGAGCTCCAACAAGAATCTTGATGAAGACTTCACGGATGAATTAAATCTTGATGAACCACCATGAAGAACTCCGGTAATGAAAGCATGAGAAGTGAAAGATGAAAAGAATAAGATTCAAGGCCTGCGATGAATTAGATGGAGGTTTGGAATGATATAATTGAAATAACTTGGAACTCCGGAAAACAAGATGAAAAACTTAGAACCAAGGATATAATCCTTCTGAACAAACTCCGAAGGAAGGGATTGACCTCTTGGAAGAAACTAGAATAAGATTTATGTTATGCATATCCTTCATCAAATTAAATTGATGACAACCAAAGGATTTGGCATACTACTTATTCTCATTACAAAGAATTAAAGAGAGATCTAGCACAAGCTTGGATAAATATTCAACAAAGCACCGGTAGGATTATGAAAAGAACAAATGAATTAAAATGATAACAACGGAAGGGTAACTTGAAAGAACCACCGTAAGAATATAGAGACGAACGAAGAGGCATCAATGAAGAATATTTGGAGGTCGAAGTTGAAAACTGAGAACGAAGAATCTTCTGAAATGATGGCCTTCCGAGGATCACAAAGAAAAGAATTCATGAAATGCTTCGGATGGCATATAAGAATTCCCCACAATCGAAACAATAATGAGGATGGCAAGAAGCTAGAACCACGAATCTTCAAGAGAATGGCCAAGATTTAAAAGAAACTCTTCTCCGGTCTTCAAATGTTGAGAATGATAAGAGGAAGGTGGAACTAAAGATGGAAATAATTGAAAACAAGCTTGGAGAAGGCATGTGACTGATGGAGATAATTCTTACGTCACACTTTGAAAGAATTTGAGTATAACTCCGGAAAAATAGAAGAGTCAGGTAAGATCCTGGGAAAAGACCTGTGGGTTAGGTCCCACTCAAAAGAAATCACCGTTGAAAAAAGATTGCTTAAGAGATACTGCACCGGTTGAATTAAATGGCTTGAATAAGATGACAATCTCAAAATAATTTGAACGGATTAAGAACGGAATTATGAATCTTCAGCACTCCGGATATGAATAGTAAGAGGAGAATGATTAATTGGGGCACCGGAATAAGAAAGCATTGTGAAATGAGGAAAAAGGATAAGATCAACACCGAAATCTTGAATTACATCCACCGGCAGAATTTGAGAACAAAAGAATGGTGAACTTGAAGCTCTTGAGCATCTACACAATAAATCACCAGATAAGAACATTGAAGGAAAACAATAAAGAAATATCACATGAATAAAATGGATATTTGATTAAGAATTCTTGCTCCGAGAAGAAGAAGGGTGGAAGGGTGGGGAAACAAAACAACTTTAGGATGAATGAAACAGACAAATCGTCAGATTTCTCAACGGTGTCCGTATGGAATAATTTAACGAGAAGGCACACCGGTTGAAAAGGATTACCATGAAAATCTTGATGGTCAAGAAGAATTAGCACTCCCATAGAAATATGAGAACACCGATTAAGAAAGGTATGGAATCAACATTTGACATCGAAGCAACTCGAATACTAGAATTAAAACGAAACAATGGATAGATATGTTTATGAAGAAGATTATGTTGCAACATATCTTTCCGAACAGAGAATTGAACAAATGAATTCCGTAGGTACATCAACTAGTTGAGAAGCCTCTTGGGAGAACAAAAGGAAATAAAAAGCAACAAGGAGCAGATAGAACAAATACAAGATAGAAGTTTCATTCGACATATTCGTGCTGAAAGCTCATGGAACGTGTTACAAAAGGGTTTTGCAATCACCGGATCAGCATAGCCAAGGACCCTTTAAGATGCAACTCCCGATCAGAACAAGCCCATAAAACCACTTCACTCAATGTAGAACCCCAAACTTCATATCATGCATTCGTTGGAAGAATGCCTAGAACTACTAGACGAACCCACCTATTAATTCCCGAAAGTTTCCAGTTATGCAATCAGGTGTTGGGGATACAGGGGAAGCACCGCGCACTCAACTCTAATCCTACATCCAGCTGTATCCATCCTTCAACACATAACTAGTTATCTCCGGAAACCGTTTACCTCGGACCTTCGAAACGCATCTACTATACAAGGTATGGCAATACTCCCGAACTACCTCCCCAGTACTGGGTGATGTCGGGGTTATCTTGCCACTAACCGCATAGGAGAGTTTTCAATGTCGGCCGTCTTAAGTATTCTAGAACTGATGCGATATATTTGTGACGACAACACCTCGGAGCTCAACTCCCCGGGACACTGCCACAACCCCTAAATGACAGGAGGCATCGAGAACAATGTTCTCGTCACAAAGACATCGGAACAATCCAAACAATACTCGCGAGATCCTAAAAAAAATTTGGTGCAATTTTTGAAAGTAGAAGAGGCAAGAGTAATCGTCAGGAGTCCTCACCAGAGTGAAAAGGGATGAGGAGCAAAAGAAATCCTACTCTCCGATATATATATAGGACTCAAAACCTTTTCAAGTGTGTACCTAGACTCAACCGTCAACGATTCGAGCAATCAGTGGGGGCTTCTAGGTCGGACAAGGCTCTGATACCAACTTGTAATGCCCAGGATGGGACTATACCTCCTACGTGTCGAGGCACGACTTAAAGGTATAAGCCCATTCTGGAATGATCTCAAGTTTGGTATCTTTGCACGACTCATGTAAAAGAGGGATGAAATTGCAAAAAAAAAGATAGTTGGCTTACACTCGCCACTTCACACAATACATTACATAAGCAAAACATCATTCAAAAACATCACAACCCGGCTACGGGCGAAGATCCAAAAGAAAGATACCAAACAACATAAAACCACAGGTCCAGATCGAATCCTAGTAGAAACCACTACTGATCGTCGAAACGTCACAAGCATACGGCCACTCTCTTCAACTAGCTCCCAGTGAAGTACTTGAACCAGCTCCTGCATCATCTCGGCTGAACCTGCATCTGGTGTTGTAGTATCTGTGAGCCACGAGGACTCAGCAATCCCATAACCATGGGTACCAAGACTAGCAAAGCTTTATGGGTAGGAAGAGGTAAAGTGGTGAGGTTGCAGCCGCGGCTAAGCATAATATGGTGGCTAACTTACGAGTACCAGAATAAGATGAGCATCTATCCAAACGGTCGCAAAAGTAGTGATCGCTAAAGATCCTGAACTACATATGAGTCAAACATAACCCCACCGTGTTCTCTTCTCAAAGTGAAAAGAGACAGTCACGGTTACTCACCCAGTTCTGTGTTTTACTTCGGATCATCTGTCAAGTTTTCTACAACCGGACATTAATAAATTCCAATCTGCCACATAACTGCGGGCACGGCTTTCGAAAGATCATAACCCTGCAGGGGTGTCCCAACTTAGCCCATCACAAGCTCTCACGATTAGCTGAAGCGATAAATATAATATCATCACTCCTTATCTTAGGGAAATCCGATCAGGCTCGGCATCCTGGTAGCACAAGACAATTCGACAATGGTAAAACAAGTCCAGCAAGACCTCCCGGTGTGTCGACACCCTGATAGTAGCCGCGCGTATCTCGTCTCAGGCCACGACCGGATGGGCGAAGCTACGGGTTTATATCAATCCTCGAGTTTCCTCGTGGTGACCCCGCAGGCTCCCCGTTTGGGACCAACACCATCAGCACTGGCCCCCCTGCTATGTAGAAAGAATCCTCGGGTAGCGCTAACTCCCTATGCAATTTAATTAATTAATTAAGTTGTTATTATGAGCAAATTAAAACCAATGTTGGGCCTTGCTGGAGGAGTTTTATTCAAAGTCGAATTGTCAAGGGGTCCCCATCCACCCATCGTGTTAGGAACGCAAAATCAAGGAACATAATGCCGGTTTATCGGCGCCTAAGGTGGCATGAGTGGAACAAAACACCGAGCAAAAGGCCAAGCCTTCCACCCATGCCCAGTATATAGGTGTGTTAAATAATAATCTCTATATATTATGATATTCCAACAACAAGTTCCCTCCTGGAACGAACTTCATCTTCACCTGCAACTAGCAACGCTATAAGAGGGGCTGAGCAAGCGGGTAACATAGCCAAACAGTGGTTTTTGCTAGGAAGGTTTCAAAGGTTAGAGGTTTCATGGCAACAAGGAGAGGCTGACATAAAAGATGGGTAGCGCGACATGTAACGATAGCATCGAGACAACTAAGCATGGCAATGGTAGTAAAGGTATCCGAGGGTATGATCATCTTGCCTGGGATTCCGCAAGGAAGAAGAACGGATCCATGAAGTAGACGGATCAACAAGTCGAGCGAATCCTCACAACTCCGGAACGAAACCGAAGCTAACAAGAGAAGCAACCGGAAAGAAGCAAACAACACGGTAAACACACAAGCATAAACATGGCATACGATGCACATCCAAGTATGATGCATGTCCAGTTTAATTATGCATGGCATGGCAAAGTGCACAAACAAAACTACAAGTTAAGTGGAGCTCAATATGCAACAAGTTGCATATTGACGAAACACCACATTTAAATATTTAGTTGACTCTCGTTTATTTACAAGACAAGGTTAAATGTTTGTTAACATGGCAAGAGGTGAAGCAAAACAAACTACATATTCAGACATTTTAAATGGGGTCGGAAATAACAACAACAAATTCCGGAAAATCCCCATGAGCATGTTTAGCAATTTTTAAGCAAACAACAATTCACACCTTTTAAATGTTGTTAACATGATGCAGATGACATGAACAAGTGTATGCAATTTTATTAAAGGTTGACATGAATAAGATAAGAAGCATTTGTCACCGTGGTGGAAGGAAAAGGGTGCCACGGCAACGATCCGAAAATGATGCAACGCAACAATTCGGTTCCGGTAACTCGTTGAGAGACCGGTGCAAAAGAAAAAGGTGGCGTGAGCGAGCGGAACAAGATGAAAAGGTGGGGTGATCCCGTCACCGGGTTCCCACGGGTCGGCGACGAGGCAACCGAGGAGCATGACAAAAGTTGAAACGGCACGGGGCACACAAGGGCAAACATCTCATACAACCACAAGCATACGTTCTCGGGTCATCGTCACGGGGTTATACCTTCGGAACGTTCGTTCTCGGAGGGGTTCGAGGTCGTAGAGGACGTAGTCGTACACGGGGCGACGGTAGTTGTACACGTTGGCATTTTCGTTCCGAAGAGGTACTTGTCGCGTCGTCTTGTGTTGTCGTTCTCGTATCGTAGAGGAAGTAGGCGTTCCGTTCGTCGAGGAAGTAGTGGTACACAATCATCGGTAGGGGTACTCGTCGCGGCATCGGACGTAGTGATACTTGACGTATCGCCGTGTAGTTGTTCCCGTTCGTAGTCCTTCACTTCTCCGAAGGGGTACGTGTCATCATGGTCTCGGCACCGTAGTTGTTCATGTCGTCTTGGCGTTCGGAGTCCGGGTCTTGCCTGCGGTGCACTTGACGAAAAACAACAGCAACACAAAAAACATAGCGGTCTCGGTCACGGTCACGACAAGGTCAGGCGAAGCTCGCCGGGAAGCAAGGAGGCAGGGCAGCAGCAGGGCTAGGCGGCGACGGGAAACGGAGGCAGAGCAGCGGCATGGCGATGGAGGCGCTGCTGGTAGCCCGGAGGTGAGGCAGGGGCGGCATCGGCGCTGGAGGCAGCTCCTGGCCGCGGCGCTGGAGACGAGGAGGTGAGGTCGAGGAAGAGGCGAGGCGCTGGATCCGTCGAGGAGGAGAAGGCCGCAGCGCTGCTGTCGTGGTGAGGCTGGCCGGAGGGAGGCGAGGCCTGGCCGGCCGGCAGACGGCGCAGGAACATGACCTCCTGGCTGAGGACGGGCGCGCCGTTGCGGCCTTGGCGGGGCGGTGCTCGGGCCTGCGAGGGTGAGGACGAGATGGCCAGCAGCTTGAGCGGAGGAGGGAGAAGCTCGTGACGGCGGGCTCCTGCCGCGGCGGAGGAAGGAGGGGCGGCCGGCGGCCGGCGCTGGAGGACGGCCGCGGAGGGGAAGGGCGCAGGCCTGGAGAGGAGGGAGGCGCGCGGGAGAGGGATAACGGAGGGAGATCGGGAGAGGGGTTCGATGCGAGATGGGAGCAGGCCTGGCGGCGCTCGGGAGGAGGACGAGGGGAGAGGACACTGGGCGAGCGGTCGGGCTAGGTTAAGATGGGGGCGGCTGAGGTGGGCCTGGAGGGGAAATTGGGCTGGCTGGGATGGGCCTTGGGCCACGAGGTGGAGGTTGATAAGGCCTAGAGGCCGTCCTGGCAGATGGGCTGCGGCTGCTCTTCTTCTTTAATTGATTTTTTAGCAGAAACCAATAAAGAGAAGAAAAGAATGAGGAGGGAGGTTAGGGAAATAGTTAGCACATGTGACTATTTTTTCTCGGGCTCATAAAAATGAGCACGGTCCGAGAAAAATAGAAATGGCAAGACCGAGATATAATTCAAACATATTTGAATTTAATTCAAATGGGTTTGAACTAAGACTTCATTTTTGAAGTGTCCAAAAATGTTTGAATTTTTGGAGGAACCTCGATAAACGAGAAAGAAAAAAATATAGGGAAGGGTTTTGACGGTGAAACTTGAGATGGAATAAGCATGGGAATTTTGCAAGTGTGTTGGGTGATTCCAAACAATTGGAATAATTTAATATAGCTCCCTAAATATCGGGAGGATATGTTATAAAGAGAAAACACCATGTGCATTCCCTCGATTTAAATGGACCGAAGGTCCACACGATTTATTTAAGTTGAGATGCAAAAATAAATATGACATGATGGCATGATGACATGATGCAATGCAAAAAAAATAACACAACCACAAATGAAACACACGGGAGAACCCGGAACATCTGGGATCTTCTGGAATCTTCAGGGACGTCGGTCTTCGGGCGTCACACCGCAAGAGTGGTTAATCTCCGATAAAGTTCACGGGGTTCTTCATCTTCGATCATGGCAAACTCATCGGTTTCATCTTGCACAACTTCATAGTTTGAGTGTTGAATGCTTGCGCTTCCCTTGTACAAGGAGACAACATGCTCCCCTGCTTCCTTGGCCATGGAGAAAGGTCAAAGATGTGCAATATCTTCGGGAGGGATGGCTTCTTGAAGAATGCAAAGAACGGATTCGTTGAATTGATGATCCACGGCTTCTCTTGGAGTTAAGTTGTATGGATCATGCGGGTAGAAACATTGCTCAATGATTCTCCAAAGATTACTAGAACAATGATTTAATTGACGTTTAAAACAAAAAGTCCAAGTAGCAAAATCAGCGTTTTTACATACTTAGGGGGAGGACCAACAAAATTTAGATGCGGGAAGGGAACGGGTCCTCCATAAGTAATGGGAGGTGCTACATGAGCAAAGATGCCACTCCCATCCTTAGTCACGTGGCTTGATCACTACTAGCTTCTCCCTTATCGGGAAGAGCATCTGACACATTGTTAGTTGGACGAGCCACTTCCAATGGTGCGGTGGATAATTTAAGCCCATCAAGAAATTTTGAACATGCCTTTGACCTCGGTTTTCATAGAGGTTCTAAATGTGTCCAAAGCCACACTGAACCCTTCATGAGAGACCGAGGGTCCCCCATCGGCCGTAGATAGAGACGGGTTCCCACCGGAGTGCTCCTCCGTCTCGACTATGGTGTCTCCCATACTCTTTGGACGGTAAAGTCCTTAATAAAGAGACGAGGCTCTCATACCAATTGAAATGATCGATATGGT
This sequence comes from Secale cereale, assembly GCA_902687465.1. NCBI lineage: Eukaryota > Viridiplantae > Streptophyta > Magnoliopsida > Poales > Poaceae > Secale > Secale cereale. The sequence goes on from LR738713.1 coordinate 353,724,391, forward strand.
TGACTAGAGGGGGGTGAATAGGCAACTAACAATTTTTAGCTTTTCTTGACCAAATTAAACTTAGAAACAAAATAGGTTGTCTAGATGTGCAACTAAGTTAGCAACCTATATGATGCAACAATAACAAGCACTCAAGCAAGTACAAGGAACTAACACAAGAAAGCTTGTACAAGTAAAGGTAAGAGATAACCAAGAGTGGAACCGGTGGAGACGAGGATATGCTACCGAAGTTCCTTCCCTTCGAGAGGAAGTACGTCTCCGTTGGAGCGGTGTGGAGGCACAATGCTCCCCAAGAAGCCACTAGGGCCACCGTATACTCTTCACTCCCTCACACAATGCAAGATGTTGTGATTCCACTATTGGTGCCCTTGAAGACGGCGACCGAACCTATACAAACAAGGCTGGGGCTATCTCCACAACTTAATTGGAGGCTCCCAACAAAACCACGAAGCTTCACCACAATGGAATATGGCTTCGAGGTGACCTCAACCCTCTAGGGTGCTCAAACACCCAAGAGTAACAAGATCCGAGAGGGATTAGTGGGGGGGATCCAATTTCTCTTGGTGGATGTGACGCCTCCGATTTGTTTGTACACTAATCATGCACGCAAATGTGTACGGCCAATATCAGGGACTCACTGGTAGATATCACAACACAACTCTAAAAGTAAAATAAGTCATACAAGCTTCATATTACAAGCCAGGGGCCTCGAGGACTCGAATACAAGTGCTCGATCATAGACGAGTAAGCGAAAGCAACAAATATCTGAGTACAGACATAAAGTTAAACAAGTTGCCATAAGATGGCTAGCACAAACTGGGATACAGATCTAAAGAGGAGCAGGCCTCTTGCCTGGGATCCTCCTAAACTACTCCTGGTCGTCGTCGGCAGACTGCACGTAGTAGTAGGCGCCTCCGGTGTAGTAGGAGTCGTCGTAGGTGGCATCTAGCTTCTGGGCTCCACCATATGGTTGCATCATCCGAGAAGAAGGAACAGAAGGGGGAAAGGGGAAGCAAAGCAACCATGAGTACTCATCCAAAGTACTCGCAACAAGGATCTATACTACATATGCAATGGTAACAATGATATGGGTAGTATCTATGGGCTGAACTGCAGAAAGCCAGAATAAGAGGGGGATAGCTAATCTTATCGAAGACTATGCTTCTGGAAGCCTCCATCTTGCAGCAGTAGAAGAGAATAGATGGTAAGTTCACCAAATAACATCGAATAGCATAATCCTACTCGGCGATCCTCCCGCACATCACCCTGTGAGAGAGCAACCACCGAGTTATATCCGGAACTCATCTGGTTGTGTTTTAACAAGTGTCCGGTTCTAGTTGTCATGAGGTTAGAATACAACTCCGGGTCGTCCTTTTACCGAGGGACACGGCTATTCGAATAGATTAACTTCCCTGCAGGGGTGCACCACATAACCCAGCACGCTTGATCCCATTTGGTCGAACACACTTTCCTGGGTCATGCTCGGCCTCGGAAGATCAATACGTCGCGGCCCTTCCTAAGCACAACAGAGATGTCAGCTCGCTGGTCTAAGTCCTAAGCGCATAGGGGTCTGGGTCCATCGCCCAATGCACACCTGCATGTTGCGAG
>LR738713.1:353729459-353741409 GCA_902687465.1 Secale cereale
CGGGGGGGAGTGGGGTGTCGGTGGGGGTTCAGGGCCCCAGGGGGGTTATAGGCCAGGAGGGAGTGGCCGGCCTGGCAGGCCACTGGCTGGGCCAAGGCCCAGTTGGCCTGGGGGGTTCTTTTTATGCCTGTTTGTGTTTAGTAGGTTTCTTTTCTTTTATTTATTTTCCTTTTCTGTTTTATTTAGTTTAAAGCACTTAGGCACTTTGTAAAATTATGTTTTCTTCACTATAATTACCATAACAATATTTGTCACACACTGAACATTTTTGTTTTAATGTTTTGAAAACTTTGACTGTTTGCTAAATTTAAATTTGAATTTAGAGCGTTTTGATCTAACACGCGAATACCAACAGTAAACGGGATGACGTGGCATCATTAGCGAAGTTTTACTGTAGCTAAATTATCCGGGCGTTACAATTCTCCTCCACTACAAGAAATCTCGTCCCGAGATTTAGGAGGTAGAAGGAAACAGTGTGGGGTATTCTTCATGAAGACGATCCTCGCGTTCCCAAGTGTCTTCGTCTTCAAAGTGATGTGACCACTGAACTTTGAGAAACTTGATCGCCTTCTGACGTGTGCGGCGTTCAGCTTGGTCGAGAATGCGTACCGGATGCTCTTTATAGGAGAGGTCCTGTTGCAACTCGAGTACTTCATGATCCACTGCTCGGACTGGGTCCTTGAAGCAGCGGCGGTGTTGAGGCACGTGGAAAACATCGTGAACCTGAGAAAGGTTCGGTGGCAGCTCCAATTGATATGCCACCTTTCCACGCCTTTTAAGAATAGTGAATGGACCAATATATCGAGGAGCTAACTTGCCCTTGATCCCGAAGCGGTGAGCACCCTTCATTGGTGTAACTCAAAGATAATCCTTTTCGCCAGGTTGATAGACCATGTCTTGATGATGACGATCATACTGACTTTTCTGACGTGACTGAGCAGTCTTCAGATTCTCGCGGATGACGCAGACGTGCTCTTCAGCGTGTTGAATAATATCCGGACCGAAGAGTGAACGTTCCCCAGTTTTTGACCAGTTCAGAGGGGTTCGACACTTTTGTCCATATAACACTTCGAAGGGAGCCATCTTCAGACTAGCTTGATAGCTATTATTATAAGAGAACTCAGCATACGGGAGAGATTTCTCCCATTTCTTGCCGAAGGAAATAACACAAGCTCGAAGCATGTCTTCGAGAACTTGGTTGACGCGTTCAACTTTCCCTTGCGACTGAGGATGAAAGGCAGTAATGAATGATAGATGTGTTCCCATAGCTTCTTGGAAACTTGCCCAGAATCTTGAAGTGAATAAACTGTCACGGTCTGAACTGATAACCAGTGGAATACCGTGAAGTGAAACAATTCTGGACATGTAGAGAGTTGTCAGTTGACTAGCAATAATCATTTCTTTGACTGCCATAAAATGTGCAACTTTAGAAAGTTGGTCAATGACGACAAGAATTGCATCATTACCTTTCTACGATTTGGGAAATATAGTGACGAAGTCCATTTCAACATGGTCCCATTTCCATCAGGAATAGAGATAGGTTGCAAGGTTCCAGCAGGCCTTTAATGTTCTGCTTTGATACGACGGCAAACGTCACACTCAGCAACATAACGAGCAATGTCTTGCTTCATATTAGACCACCAGAATCTCTGACGAATGTCTTGGTACATCTTGGTACTACCAGGATGAATAGACAGAGGCGTATCATGAGCTTTTTTCATAACGCTTGGAGCCATATCCAGGTTTTTCTTCGCACATGGTACCACTAAGCGGCCTTTGAAGTACAAGGCGCCATCATCGGCAATAGTGAAAAATGAGGGCTTTCCCCTTTTGAGATAGTGTTTAATCTTCTCGACTTCAAAGTCATAAAGTTGAATAGTCTTGATATCGCCCACAAGATCTGGTTCGACAGCCAGGGTATTTAGAGAACCCTGAGGAACAACACGAAGATTCATCTGGCGGGACTCTGAGGGAGGGGGAGCGAGTGCTCCAGGAGGAACAATATGGAGGTTCAGCTTTCTGAATTCTTCAACAAGCGACGACTGAACCTTGTGAACCTGGAGGTGGTTGCAATATGACTTGCGGCTTAAGGCATCAGCCATCACATTGGCCTTGCCCAGGGTATAGGAAATACCCAAGTCAAAATCTGCTACGGTCTCCATCCATCTCTGCTGACGGAGGTTCAGGTCTGGTTGAGTAAACAAGTACTTAAGACTTTGGTGGTCGGTGAATATCTCGCACCGATTACCGAGAAGGTAATGTCGCCACTGTTTCAGAGCATATATGACAGCAGCAAGCTCAAGGTCGTGAACTGGGTAGTTCTCTTCATGAGGACGCAATTGACGAGAGGCATAAGCAATTACTCTGCGCACTTGCATTAGGACACAACCTAATCCTTGACGGGAAGCGTCGCAGTAAATGACGAAGTCCTTCTTAGTATCACGTGGAACAAGCACTGGAGCAGAAGTCAGCTTGTCCTTGAGCGCCTGAAAACTTTCTTGGCATTTGTCTGTCCACTCGAACTTGACACCTTTGTGAAATAGACCAGTCAGAGGCTTGGCAATCTTGGAGAAGTTCTCGACGAATCGACGGCAATAGCTGGCGAGACCGAGAAAACTTCTGACTTGCTTGACGTTCTTCGGAGGAGTCCAATCGAGAATGCCCTAAACTCGTTCGGGGTTGACGGCAATACCATCCTTGGAGATGACATGCCCGAGATAGGTTACTTCAGGAAGCCAGAATTCGCACTTGGAAAATTTAGCATACAATTGATGCTCTCGAAGCTTTTCCAGCACAAGGCGAAGATGTTCAGCATGTTCTTCCTTATTCTTGAAAATACAAGGATATCATCCAGATAAACCATGACGAATTTGTCGAGGTATTCCATGAATATGTAATTCATCAGGCGATAGAATGTAGCTGGAGCATTTGTCAAGCCGAATGACATGACGGTGTACTCGAACGAACCGTATCGAGTTACAAAGGCGGTCTTTGGAATATCCTCTTCACGAACACGAATCTGGTGGTAACCCAACCTCAAGTCGAGTTTAGAGAACACTGATGAACTAGCCAGTTGATCATATAGATCATTGATCCGAGGAAGCGGATATTTGTCCTGATTAGTTGCTTGGTTGATAGGACGGTAATCTTGGACCAATCGGTTTGTCCCATCCTTCTTCCTGACAAAGAGGGAAGGTGCTCCCTAAGGAGAGCAACTCGGGCGAATGAAACCACTAGCAAGAGATTTGTCGATTTCCTCCTTAAGCTCAATGAGTTCATGAGGCGGCATCTTGTAGGGTCGGCTACAGGAGTGGTGCCTGGTTTCAAGTCGATGATGAACTCGATAGCTCTAGCAAGGGGAATCCCTGGAAGTTCTTCAGGAAAGACGTCTTGGAAGTCGCGTACGATGGGGATGTTTTCAATGCCCTTGAGTGGTGAAGCGTTCAATGCATTCAATGCATAAAGACGTGCTTCAGCATTTTGAACCAGACAAGCTTCATAGCTTACTATCTCATTAGAAGGGTGTAATAGATGGACGGTGTTTGTGCCGCAAGTGATTGAAGCGGTATGCGCTTTCAGCCAATCCATTCCCAGGATGAGGTCAATGTTACAAGACCCCGGTATGATGGGAGAGGCATAGAATTCTAGTCCATCGATTTCAACGAGGACGTCGTGGCAAACCATGGAGGTTCGACATTGGCCCGTAGGGGTGTGTACTAATACCGAAGTTTTCATGTCCTCACTTCTAATGCCATGCTTGTATGCAAAATCTTCTGATATGAATGAATGTGATGCTCCTGAATCAAATAAAACGGATGCAGGTACTGAATTAACAAGGAGAGTACCCATCACAGTAGCAGGTTGGTCTTGAGCTTCATTGAGATCAACGTGGTTGGCCTGAGCACGACCATAAGGCTTGGCATTGTTGTTGTGTGGCTGATTGTTCCCACGACCAGTTGTAGGCAGTGCAAGCTGGTTCTGATTCTGGAAGCAGTTCCTGGCAAGGTGCCCTCGCTGACCACACTTGTAGCACAGACCATCATTGGGGGCATAAGCAGGAGCTGGGAGTGGTGCAGTTGGAAGTCTTGGCTGCCTAGGTGGTGGAGGCAGACGAGGTGCAGCATAGGACGGCCTTGGAGCAAGTGCAGCTGGACGGTACACATTCTTGGGAATCCAGACCCTACGCTTCTGTGAGGGAGGGCCCGAGGATGAGCCCGGTTCACGGTTGCGCATAAGAGAGCCCTGGTGTTCCTGCATACCAGTTTCAACCTGGATGGCTTTGTTCACCAAGGTGGCGAAATCTCTAAAGTCATGCACAAGGAGTGCGAGCTTGATGTCAGCATTTAGTCTGTCTCGGAACTTTTCCTGTCTACGAGCATCAGTGGCAATGCCTTCTTCAGCATAGCGGGATAAGTCCAAAAACTCCCGTTGATAAGCATCCACAGTCTTGTTGCCCTGGGTGAGGTTGCGGAACTCACGCTTCTTCCTATCCATGATTCCCTGAGGAATGAAGCGGGCACGAAAGGCAGCTTGGAATTCCGACCAAGTGATGATTGTTCCAGCAGGCAGTGTACGCCTGTGGCTGTCCCGCCATTGAGCAGCGGGACCCTTCAGATAGTATGCCACAAAGGTGACATAGTTGGCAGCGGCTGCTCTAGCAGACTCCAGTTCAAAGGCAATGTCACGGAGCCAGTCACCAGCATCAAGAGGTTGAGCTGAGATTCGATAGACGGATGGGTTGAGGTGAGCAAAGTCATTCAGTGTTACTGCGCCATGCTGCTGATCCATGTTGGGGCGAGGGAATTGAGCCATGACAGTCCCCATGAACTGGCGATTCTGCTCCAACTGTTGGATCATACCGGCCATGTATTTGGGCGATGGTGGGGCGTTGCCACCACGACCACGGCCAGCTGGTCTAACCATCCTGCTAATATATAACAGGGGTAGTTCAGCATTGCGAAATTTGCAAACACAAGAATCATTCATGAATGAAACATGCATAATCAAAGGAGCACGTAAAATACCACATAGTAGTCGACATATATTACAAAAGGGTGCATGCATAGAGTTCAGTACACAGAGTTCAGTACATAGACTAAGGACATCATAAGCGGCAAGCAGGCTCGCGGCGAATGCATCTAGTACTAATAAGTAAGACTACATCAGTCCCAGGCAGAACTATGGAGGTAGAGGTAGTCTGACAGCTGGCAGTGCTGCAACAAAAAGTCCTCCACGCCAGCAACCTGGGGGGCGTGGATACTCTAATGCAGAACCCGACGTCCAGGTGGCAACAGAGGACCAAGTGCGGGAGTGTAGCCTCCCACATCTGGCCAACCGACACCAGGAGGCATCACGGTCCTAGATGGGTAGATCACAGTAGGCGGCAGCTGTCTAGATAGGACAAAGGGGTGCAACAGCGTCAAGGCGCGGTATAGGTGCTGACGGGTGGTGTACAACTCATGGCGAAGAGCTCGGTTAGCTCGATCGAGCCCATCAGCATGCAGAACAAGGTTCTGATGATGGAAGGGCTCTCGGGTGACGGTGGAGTAGGCAGCAGTGTAGTATCCCCCCGCTCCATCGTCGGAGGCGATAGCAACGTGCCTAAAAGGGGAAGTGTCCAACGCCCGATACTCTCCACGAAGGTGTGTCATAGCAGCATAAGCAGCATCGTGAACTTCCATATCGATGGTCACTCCAACACCATGAGCGGTGTGCAGCACAGTAGAGGAGTCCTCTGCACGAGGGTAGAGGCGGACGGTGGCACAATACTGCTCCTGGTTAAAGTCCTGGTACTGCTTGTACACGGTATACTCAGGGTGCCAGCGATAACCCAGATAGGTCATCATCTCAGCTAGCATAGTAGGTGATCCCGAGGCTCCAATGGCCTGCGTGTGGCGCACGACCTGCCTCGTGGGTTCCATCTGAAAACAAAGATGTTTCAAAGGAGTCAAATGGTAGTGTGGGGATTATGCAAAATATTATTCTAAGCAATAACTATGGCTTATCCAACTTTGGGGTGAGGGGTCTCGGGATCCTAATGTTAGAGTAGGTAAAATCGTTTTACCCGAAATAGGAGAGTGTTTAGAGCCCCGGAGTAAAGATCGAGGAGTAAAAGAACCTAGTACCACCCAAATGGCGACGTCGGCCCGTAAGCCACACAACCATGTTAGTAAAAGTTTTGCAATGTCTAGACTCGACTTCGGCCAAGGAGTGTGGAAGGGGGATTCCTACAGGCAGTCGGCTCTGATACCAACTTGTGACGCCCCCGATTTGTCCGTACACTAATCATGCACGCAAATGTGTACGGCCAAGATCAGGGACTCGCTGGTAGATATCACAACACAACTCTAAAAGTAAAATAATTCATACAAGCTTCATATTACAAGCCAGGGGCCTCGAGGGCTCGAATACAAGTGCTCGATCATAGACGAGTCAGCGGAAGCAACAAATATCTGAGTACAGACATAAAGTTAAACAAGTTGCCATAAGATGGCTAGCACAAACTGGGATACAAATCGAAAGAGGAGCAGGCCTCCTGCCTGGGATCCTCCTAAACTACTCCTGGTCGTCATCGGCAGACTGCACGTAGTAGTAGGTGCCTCCGGTGTAGTAGGAGTCGTCGGAGGTGGCGTCTGGCTCCTGGGCTCCACCATCTGGTTGCATCATCCGAGAAGAAGGAACGGAAGGGGGAAACAGGAAGCAAAGCAACCGTGAGTACTCATCCAAAGTACTCGCAAGCAAGGATCTATACTACATATGCAATGGTAACAATGATTGGTAGTATATGTGGACTAAACTGCAGAAAGCCAGAATAAGAGGGGGATAGCTAATCTTATCGAAGACTACGCTTCTGGCAGCCTCCATCTTGCAGCAGTAGAAGAGAATAGATGGTAAGTTCACCAAGTAACATCGAATAGCATAATCCTACTCGGCGATCCTCCCGCACATCACCCTGTGAGAGAGCAACCACCGAGTTATATATAGAACTCATCTCGGTGTGTTTTAACAAGTGTTCGGTTCTAATTGTCATAAGGTCGGAATACAACTCCGGGTCGTCCTTTTACCGAGGGACACGGCCATTCGAATAGATTAACTTCCCTGCAGGGGTGCACCACATAACCCAGCACGCTCGATCCCATTTGACCGGACACACTTTCCTGGGTCATGCCCGGCCTCGAAAGATCAACACGTTGCAGCCCTACCTAAGAACAACAGAGAGGTCAGCACACCGGTCTAAGTCCTAAGCGCATAGGGGTCTAGGCCCATCGCCCAATGCACACTTGCACGTTGCGAGGGCGGCCGGTGAGCAGACCTAGCAACCTCCATTACTAAGGAAGCTACGTTACGTGGTCCAACCCGGCGTGCGCCGCTCAGTCGTTGACGTCAAGAAGGCTTTGGATGATACCACGACGTCGAGAGTGCATAACTATTCCCACCCAGCTGGTTAGTGTGTATAGGCCAATGGCCAGACTCAGATCAAATATCCAAACTCGTTAAGCGTGTTATTATGAATAACCGCGGACAACGAACAGGGCCAGGCCACCTCTCGACTGGGTGTCTCAACCTGCCCTGTCGCTCCGCCACAAGGATCCACACAGAGGGCCGTCACGAAAGTATGTCCTTTCAGCCCCCAATCCGTGAATCAACCGCGGGTACTCAACGAGCCGACCCGGCTTTAGTCACAACATGTATCAAGTATAATATGTATGTAGTATATACCCGTGATCACACCCACAGTGATCACGGCCCGATAGAATAGCAGGGCAGACGGACAAGGGTGTAGGTCCATTGATGGAATACTAGCATCCTATACTAAGCATTTAGGATTGCAGGTTAAAGGTGTCAATAGTTGTAGCAACAATGACAGGCTATGCAGCAGTATAGGATTGTCGAAAGTAGTAACATGCTACACTACTCTAATGCAAGCAGTAGAGAGAAGAATAGGAGATATCAGGTTAATCAAGGGGGGGGCTTGCCTGGAAGCTCGGCAGCAAAGGTGTGGTCGTCAACACCGTAGTCGATTGGGGCAGCAGCAGCGTCGGTCTCGTAGTCTACCGGAGAGAAGAGGGAGGAGAAACAATGAATACAATGCAAACAGATGCATGACGATGCATGACATGACATGTAACGGTGCTAGGTGTGCCCTAACGCAGTACCGGGTGATACCGACGAAGAGGGGAAACACCCGGGAAAGTATTCCCGGTGTTTCGCGTTTTGGGCGGATGAAATGGAGGGGGAAAGTTGCAGATTTGGTATGCTAGGGACGTGTGGTTGACGAACGGTCTGCGTATTCGGATTCGTCTCGAAATTCTGAGCAACTTTCATATATAAAGTATTTTCATCCGAGTTACGGATTATTTTATATTAATTTTTAAAGTTTTAAAACATTTTCTAATTTATTAATTATTAATTAAACCAACATTATCCTGAATAGTGTGTGCTGACGTCATCATGGCGTCAGCATGACGTCAGCAGTCAACATGGGTGTTGACTAGTCAAACTGACGTTTGGGTCCCACGTGTCATTGACTGCCTAATTAACTAACAGTTTAATTAGGTTAATTAGTGATTTAGTTAAACTAATTATGGTTAATTAACTTAATTAATTAATTATTATTTTTATTCCCTTTTTTGAAAACTTTCAGGGGCCGTGGGGCCCCTGTCATTGGCCGGTGGGGGGCCTGGTGGGTGTTGGGCATTAACGGGGCAGGTTACGGGCGCTGGCGCCCGACGCCCAGGCGCGATTCGGCGGGGGCTTGACGACGGGTCGGCGTAGCTGCGCCGACGCGGGACAGCGAGCGAGCTTGGGCAGGCGAGGCTACAGCGAGCAGCAGGGCTCGGCAGTGGCCTGTTGGGCCAGAGGCGGGTGGGAGGTGGCGGCCTGAGGCGACGGCAAGCGCGGGCCGGCATGGGGCTAATTAAGCGGTGCTGAGGCAAGCGCCAAGGCGAGGCAGGGAGGCGGAGGGAGAAGAAGCGGAGGAGGACTCGGGGCGCAGCGGCGACTGCGGGTCCAGAGGCGGAGGTGGCGGAGCGCAACGTGGCTGGGACGCAGGCACGCGCGGCGGCGGCGTTGGAGCATCAGCAACAGTAGAGCCGAAGCAACGGCGGGGGGACGGCGTGGCCGCGGGGGCATCCGACGGCGGCGATGTAGCTGGTACGAGGGAGCGGGGGGAACGAGTGCGGCGGCTGCGGCGGAGCAAGGCCGTGGCGGAGTAGGGGCTCGGCCATGATGCGGGGTCGCAGCCAGGGCTCCTCCACGCGCGTCGGGCGCTGGTCGGTGTGCGAACCAAAGGCAGGCGCCGGCGGTCGGGTGCGGGACGACGGGCACGTCGGCCAGGGGTGGCGCGGTCGAGCGCGTGAGAGCGGACGTGGGGCGCGGTGACCGCGACGGTGACGGCTATCACAGTGTGGTGCAGGGGGCAGAAGGGAAGGAGTGGAGGCCCGAGGCGGCCTCACCAGCGTTTGTAGAGAAGAGGGCGGCGAGGCTCGGTGGAGCCGTTGGGGAGGAGATGAGGACGACGGTGGGGCAGCTCCGGCGTCGGCCTCGAGTGGCGGGGGCGAGGAGGCGATGGACGGCGACGGGCGATCCGTGCGGCGGCCTCCTCCTCCGATCCCGATCCAATCGGGGGAGAGAGGGGGAAGATATTTCGGGGGGGAGTGGGGTGTCGGTGGGGGTTCGGGGCCCCCAAGGGGGTTATAGGCCTGGAGGGAGTGGCAGGCCACTGGCTGGGTCGAGGCCCAGTTGGCCTGGGGGGGTTCTTTTTATGCCTGTTTGTGTTTAGTAGTTTTCTTTTCTTTTATTTATTTTCCTTTTCTGTTTTATTTAGTTTAAAGCACTTAGGCACTTTGTAAAATTATGTTTTCTTCATTATAATTACCATAGCAATATTTGTCACACACCGAACATTTTTGTTTTAATGTTTTCAAAATTGTGACTGTTTGCTAAATTTAAATTTGAATTTAGAGTGTTTTGATCTAACATGTGAATACCGACAGTAAACGGGATGACGTGGCATCATTAGCGAAGTTTTACTGCAGCTTAATTATCCGGGCGTTACAGTGGAAGTGTAGATCTGGACCTTCTCAAGCAATCCCTAGAAAATCAACAAGTTTGATTGGCTAAGGAGAGAGATGAGGCGAAAATGAGCTTTTGGAGCAACAATGGAGCTTGGGGGAGAAGAGGTGAGTCTTCTTGAGGAAGAAGACCTCTTTATATAATTGGGGGAATAAGTGAATCGTTAACCCCATTTCTACCCGCACAGAGCGGTACTACCGCTGGGTGGAGTGGTACTACCTGAAGGAAATATGCCCTAGAGGCAATAATAAAGTTGTTATTTATATTTCCTTATATCATGATAAATGTTTATTATTCATGCTAGAATTGTATTAACCAGAAACATTATACATGTGTGAATATATAGACAAACAAAGTGTCACTAGTATGCCTCTACTTGACTAGCTCGTTAAATCAAAGATGGTTATGTTTCCTAGCCATAGACATGAGTTGTCATTTGATTAACGGGATCACATCATTGGTGAATGATGTGATTGACTTGACCCATTTCGTTAGCTTAGCACATGGTAGTTTAGTTTTACTCCTATTGCTTTCTTCATGACTTATACATGTTCCTATGACTATGAGATTATGCAACTCCCGAATACCGGAGGAACACCTTGTGTGCTATCAAACATCACAACGTAACTGGGTGATTATAAAGATGCTCTACAGGTGTCTCAGAAAGTGTTTTTGGTGTTGGCATAGATCGAGAATAGGATTTGTCACTCCGAGTGTCGGAGAGGTATCTCTGGGCCCTCTCGGTAATGCACATCACTATAAGCCTTGCAAGCAAATGAGTTAGCCATGAGATGATGCATTACGGAACGAGTAAAGAGACTTGTCGGTAACGAGATTGAACTAGGTATTGAGATACCGACGATCGAATCTCGGACAAGTAACATACCGATGACAAAGGGGACAACGTATATTGTTATGCGGTTTGACCGATAAAGATCTTCATAGAATATGTAGGAACCAATATGAGCATCCAGGTTCTGCTGTTGGTTATTGACCAGAGATGAGTCTCGGTCATGTCTACATAGTTCTCGAACCCGTAGGGTCCGCATGCTTAACGTTCGATGACGATCGGTATTATGAGTTTATGAGTTTTGATGTACCGAAGATATTTCCGAGTCCCGGATATGACCATGGACATGACGAGGAGTCTCGGAATGTCGGAGACATAAAGATCGATATATTGGAAGCCTATGTTTGGACATCGAAATGGTTCCGGATGAGTTCGGGCATTTACCGGAGTACCGGGGGGCTACCGGAACCCCCCGGGGAGTGTAATGGGCCTCATGGACCTTGGGAGAGAGAGGAAGGGGCAGCCAGGGCAGGCCGCGCGCCCCCTCCCACTCTAGTCCGAATTGGACAAGGAAGTGGGGCGGTACCCCCCTTTCCTTTCTCCTCTCCCCTCCTTCCTACCCTCCTACTCCTACTCTTGAAAGGGGGGGGATCCTACTCCCGGTGGGAGTAGGACTCCTCCTAGGGCGCGCCATAGAGGGCCGGCCCCTCCCCCTCCTCCACTCCTTTATATACGGGGGTGGGGGCACCCCATAGACACACAAGTTGATCACTGATCTTTTAGCCGTGTGCGGTGCCCCCCTCCACAGAAACACACCTCGGTCATATCGTTGCAGTGCTTAGGCGAAGCCCTGCGTCGGTAACTTCATCATCACCTTCATCACGCCGTCGTGCTTATGGAACTCTTCCTCGAAGCTCTACTGCATTGTGAGTTCGTGGGACGTCACCGAGCTGAACGTGTGCAGATCGCAGAGGTGTCATACGTTCGGTACTAGGATCGGTCGGTCGTGAAGACGTACGACTACATCAACCGTGTTGTCATAACGCTTCCGCTTACAATCTACGAGGGTACGTGGACGACACTCTC